>VWZL01004009.1:298165-466003 GCA_013396915.1 Stercorarius parasiticus
GGGGTGCCTGTACGGGAGGTAGGTTTGTGTTTTGTGTAGCCTAGGCAGTGACATCAAGAAGACGCAACCCAGTGCAGACTAATGCACCGTCTTCCTGAATGTGAGTGGCTTTTCTGTAGAAGCCATGGTTTTCAGAAGTTTATAAATGACTGTCTCCATATGTCTGCGTGATTCAGGTATAAAACTATCCAACAAGTTAAATCAGAAATCAGACAAAGAGAGAGGGGACAAGGGAGGAGAGATTATATAATCCTCTTTACTGGAACAAGTGAAAATCTCACTATTTTCCCCAAATAAGCAGTACTCTCTGTCAGCACAACAATAAAGTGCGCGTGTGCATATTCATCACAACCTGTATAGCCATATATTTGTATAATTAATCAGGATTGGAGGAAAACACATTTGCATCTACGCAAATGGTCTTCCAAAAAATTAAGCAAGGAGAGACTTTTCCAAGTAATCACAACAACTCTCCTTGCTCAGTGCAGCAGGTTGGCTGACAGCAGTGCCCTGAACTTCCACGGGGTGGATTAAGGAAGGGGATTTGGCTATTAATTAGTAAGTTCAACAGCCTTTGTGCGACTGTGCCCGCCCAGGGCAGCGGCGTGTGTTGCGGGGGGCAGGAGGTACGTGCGTGCAGTCAGTGTGTTGTGTTTGGTGATGGCTCCTTTGCTCTCGGGAAGATTAACCTATTTTTAGACCAAACTGTTGGTGTGAGGCCAGAAGAAACCTTCCATCTTTTAGATTTATGGAGGTTGCCAGGCAGATCTTAAACACTTTCTCTAAGCTGTGTTTATTTGTATTTTGGCTTCTTTTTGAAGGCCAGGTTCCCTGTATCTCCTTGGATAGGACCCTCGATATTGAATTAGGTCTGGAGTTTGTCAAGTAATCTAATTCATTCAACATTTGGAATTACCGTGCTAAAAAAAAGTAATTTATTTTCTAATTATTCCCTGTCTTGCACAACCGTGCATTGCTGAAGTGTCACTATTTAAAATATTTATCTCTCTCCGCTGCGTGATCTGCTTGAAGGCCATGGAGGGGTGATGAAATAAAAGCACTCGCTCCCAACGCAGGCACATTACTTTGCCTTGTCTTGGGCTGTTTTGACATCTCCCTGTAAATACATTTATTTTTCATTAGGATGTTTCTGGGTTTGTGGCATCCAGGAAAGCCAAAGCCATTATGCTTTTCATCTGTTACAGGCAAAATGAAGATAAACAAGTGTAATGAACTCCTGCTGAAGCCATTTCTCTGTTGTCTTTCCCTTGTTTGGAAGCACGTGCGTGTGTGGGTACAGCCTCGCTCGTGCAGGCTGGATGGGTGTGCGCTGCTGTCAGTGATTGTGTTCTTCATTTGTGAGGAAGATTCAAGCTCCAAGTGCGCTCTAGTCCTAACACCTTGTCTGGAGAGCTCAGGAATGGGGCATCACACGTGGCTTCCTTCAGGGAGCCGTGTTTTTTAACTTGTCATCTTGCTCCCACAGCAGTTCCCTTCATCCCTTTCCAACCTGTTGCAAGGATAAATACACCAGAGATGGACATGTGAGGATGTAGTATCTGTGAGGTCCGAGTACATACTGATGGGGATTGGAGAAGCCTGCAGAAGATGATGTGCTCCCTGCGGCGGTTTCTTGTGCGGGTTGGATGGCCTCATCCCAGCAATGGGCTCAGGAAAACTGTCGGAGAGCCTGTGGCATGGCAGCAAATACGCAATACGGCTGGAGGTTGGTGGATAGGGAGTTAAACACAGCCAGAGACAGGAATATTGTTTGGAGATCAGGGAAAGCTTGGAAAGGATAGAAAGTAAGCTGCAAAGAGGCATGAAGACAAGAATAAAAATGAAAGAGAATATTGAGCTTTCTAGGGTGGCAGATATGCTCTTTCTTCTTCCTAGTCTTTCAATTATTTCTCATTTATTTGAGCCCTCCCTCCCGCACCCATCCCCACCGTCCCAAACTGACTTGCTCATTGAGTCCGAGCGAGTTTATGCTGAATTTTAAAATAACTTCTTTTTCTCCATCTCTAAACTGCTAATCTCTCAGGCTGAGGAATCCTGGGACAAAGAGGAGTCCGCAGAGTGGAACTCTGTAAAATTAGCTTTTCCAACATTAGTGTTTGCACAGTTACAGGCTGAAGACCTGCACCCCCCCCTGCCTGGCAGCCTGCCTCCCTTCCCCGGGGAGGCTGTAAGGCAGCACAGAGCGAGCTGCCTTCCTCCTCCTCCTCCTCCTCCCTTGCTGCCATCCCTCCGCTGTGAGAGGAGCAGAGGGGAGAGGTTCACATCTGTTTGGACAAAGGTTTAATTTGCGTTCTCAGGGGCTCCTCTGCTGTTATCGGAACATGTTCTCTCGCAAATACAGCATAAAGTTGAAATTCTCGTGCTGATATCAAGGCATGGGGATGATTAACTGGGAAAAGAGGTCATGGGGGTGGGTAAGGGGAGGGGGGGGCCGGATGTTTTTAGGGTGAAGGCATTGAGCTGAGACTTGGCGTGTGCTGTGCAGTGCCGCCTTGTGCTGTAAGCCCCACGTCTGTTGGGCTAGTGATTTAATGTGGGACCTTGGTACGCAGGACAAGGGATGGTTTTGGGGCTGAGGGAAGGTGCAGAGGTGAGCGTGTTACAGGCTGGCATACTGCTGCGGTACCCCACGGGTACAGACCTCTCCCTGCCTGTGGGAGATGAGCGGGCGGGGGAATGGCTCTGGGTTAGCGGCCGCACCCCGGTGGCTGCAGAGCCGCCCGAGTTCCTCTGCCAGGGTGCCCGAGCGAGCAGAGAAGCCAAAGCACCTCTGTCTCCTGCCTTTACACTCATAACCATGAACCGTGCAGTGTCTCGTGCACTAGAAACCCCTGCAGTCCCTCTAAAAACGTAGCCCTTCTGGCTTTTAGAGGCCAAATGAGACTGCACCTGTGTTTTCTTTTTATGCAAGCAATAGATGGTGACCTGAAATCTAGCTTTGAGCTCCTTCTGACCACTTCGTGTGCTCTCTTCTGCCCAATTTTGGTGTAAGAACGCTTCTCTTGAGCAACTTCCACCAGTTTTCACACTCTGCTGCTTGCTCTCTGCAAATCACCTGTTCAAACCCCATCTCCAGTGCCGGTTCTTCTTTATTCCTCACTGCTGCTGCTGTTTATCAACTTGCTCTGCGTGGCATCTGGGGAATTTGTTCATTGGAAAGGCAAAATGAAGCTGCGTTACAGCCTAACACATGTAGCAAGGTACTCGCAGCCCTGCCGGGCCATGAGCAGGATCCAGCGCTAACGCTGCAAACCCTCCCCGCTTCCTCTCCTGGCCCCGCTCAGCTGATTGTCTTCTATTTTTCCTTGTGGTGTTGTTATTAATAATCATATACCAATCTCCTCTCACAATCACAATCATTTCCTGGGAGAGAGTGAATCCAAGTCAACCACATCCAGCTACCCAGCGAAATGATGCTGTGTCTACCAGCCTGATGAAAGCCGCTTCTGCCTGTGCCGTGGCTGTGCGTGGAGCACTTGATGATGCTGGAGGCTGTACTGGAGGTTTTGAGCTCCCTGTGTTTCTCAAGGAAGGGGAGGATTAAAGGGAATGGTGATTTTTTTTTTTTTTTTTGGAATGACTCTGAGAAATAACATCAGTCTGGCTGTTCTCCTGCCTGCAGAGGTCAGGTGTGATGAAGGGGCTATCCAGGGAGCTGGCGTCCTCAGTCCAGTTCTGCATGGATCAAGTCTCTACCCTTTGTGCATTTTTGTAACTGGCTTTGCAAAAGGTTTTTTGGGGAATAGACTGAGCCACATACCCTGTGCTTCCCCCTGTGTCCGTTCCCCCAGTCTCTATCCTTCTGCAAGCCGGGTCCCATGCAGCTCTTGCTAGCACGTTTCCTGCTGGAAGGGATTTCCAGTGGCAAAATGGGGGTGAAAGCTTTTTCCCAGAGCTCACCGGTTTCTCGGTTAGCTCCTTCTTACTCTCAGCTTGGCTTTGTGAGCTCCCAGGCTACATGTGCTGCCAGGTTTTTCTACCAGAGCAATTTCCCTTGCTGCAGTTCTTGACAGCACCGCTTTTTCTCTGAGAAACATTGGGCTGCTGAATGTCTAGCGAACTCAATTGGCCTGGATGGATGGGATGAGCCAGCTGGGTGTGCTCTGAGGCAGAAACCACCCTTCCTTTCTCAAAGGAGTCACTACCAAAGAAACGGTGGGCTTTTTGGGATACTTGTTGTGCTGTTGAGGAGAGAGATTTGGAAGGATAGGTTTGGGGATTTGGACTTCAGAAAGTGTGTGTGTGGGGGGAGTTTGGTCAGGAGCAATAGTCTCCCTTCTCTTTCATATGAGTTGATCGGGATGTGCTACCAAACAGAGCATGGTAGAGAACTGCTTATAGGCACAGGGCAGGGGGGCTCTGACGTGGGGTACACACCAATGTCTGTGGCTCTTCTCCAGGGTGCCTTGCTCTGCAGCCTCCCTACATCTTCTTTTATTGCATTTCATGAAAATAAGTCATCTCTTTGGCTGATGGGATTAGCATGGCTGCCTGTGCAACGTGGCTTGGCGGCCTCACGTTCCACGTGCAGAGGGATCACCGGGGGCTGGTTGAAATGAGATGTGTGGGAAGGGCCGAGCTGTGGGTGGTGTCTCGGGAAATGAGGTCAAGAAACCCTCAGGAGCTCAATTAACCACAGATGACCAGGACTAACTAGGACAACGACTGCATGACTGTCTGGTGAAGAGGAGAGCCCATGGCCTCCTTGGTTTGCTCCAGTCTTCATTTATTTTGCCTTTATTTTTAACTCTTTTGTTCTTGGATTCAGAGCAGAAAGCCCAGACCTGAGCTCCCCACGCGCTGCCCTTGTGACTGAGCAGTGCTATCGTGGGCAGAGGCGGTGAGTGGGGTGCAGTCTGCTCCCTGCACAAAAGCAGAGCACGGCAAGCATCTCCCCGGCCATCTGGCTCCTCTCCTTCCCCTCATGTTCTTGTTCTTTGCTCAACCAAACTGACATATATTTGTCTTTTCTGCATTTCCTTGTGGATCTTTCTATGAAATATTGTGAAGTGGATCCTGTTTTATGTTACAAGCTGTTCGTAATGAGATTGGAGAGAGATACTGTGTTTGACTGCAGTGGCTGTTAATTTTAATATACTGTGAATCTCGAGGTAGCTTTTTATTCTTCCTACATTGAACTTGTATGCTGCTGCTGCTACAGTCTGCATGGGGACATGTCATGTGAAACAAAAAGGCTTAATGAAGGACAGAGGGAAGAACTCTGCCAGTATTTTATAAAACATGAGTTTTATTTTCTTAAACACAAGTCATGATGTCTAGATGTTTAGAGGTTCATGATTTGGCAGCTCTAAGAAAAAGTTTGGCAGCAGTAAAAAGGACAGGGGGTGGTTGACAGAGGCCTTAAAAATGCACCCAACTCTGCGGGGCAGAAGATGAGGGTACGGTGGAAAATGGTGGAAAATGCCAGTCCCTGCTGGTCTGAGCAGACAAAGTCCTTCACAGGTGAGGGACGGAGGAGAGCACATTGGACCATGAGGCCACGGATGGCAGGTTAGTGCTACAGAATATGTTCCTTAATGGTTGGATGAGTTGGGCAGAGACCAGTGAAATGAAAGGTGAAAGGACAGGGCAATGCAGTCAGGATCTGGGAAGGAAGACTCAGGAACTCTTCGTAAGATGCTTCAAGTAGATTCTTGCTCGTATCCTAAACCAAAATAAACTATAAAAGCCCACACGTGTCTACAAAGCATCAGCTGTAGGGAAACACCAAATTGGTACCAAAAGGTTCACATTGGGGATCTGGGCAAGCTCTCTGTGTTCACCCAGCCACGAGGAGTGGCTTCTGGACTGAAGGTTACTGAGCTCTGGGAGTAGCGAACAAGGTTTATCTTAGTTTTGTTGGCTTTTTTTTTTTTTATGACAGTGGTTGAGCTGAATGGCTGCTCTCGGACTGCCTTTTAATTCAGAGAGGGAATGTCACCACTTGTGTTCTGTTTGCCAGTTGTCTGTAAGCAGCCGACTGTAGATGGAACCGCGTTTGATCATTTGTCAACTTTTCCTTTTGTGCTGAGTATCTGATAGCGTTTGCTGAAAACTCGTACCATTTATGCTCATTTGACTAGCTGCTGCAACAATTGCAGGTGATGAAAGAAGAGAGGCTGGGACATGGCTACTGCACATCTGCAATTGAATATTTGTCAACAATAAGGTACTCGCTTGGCTTGCTAATAACAGACATTGGGAAAGAGGTGGTTCCAGTCTTCACACGCAATTACTGGTTCCCTGAATCTGTGGGCAGACTGAAAGCATATCGAATCGCCTTTGCAGAACTGCTCTTGGAGGTGTGTTTCCTGTCAGCAGCTGCCTCAGCGGTGTCAGATCCAGAGCAGACCTACACATTCTTCAGCGAGGTGGTGACCCACGGTGCCGAAACCCTTGGGAGATGTGTGTGGGACCTGGTTTTGCTGCTACAGCCATTGAGGATTTTCATGAAAAATGAAGTGGGAAATGGCAGGTCTTTTCAGTATCCAACCCTTGTATTCTGGTGGATGTAGCTCTACACAAACTCCCCTGCACAGAGAGTGCTGCTGGCAGGGCCATTCTTGATTTGGAGGTCCGGTGAAAGCCGTCTCCACTCAATGGGAGAGGAGGATGCCCTTGCCCTGTCTCCTCCCCTCCACTCAGAGCCTCCCTGAAGCCTGAGCAGAGCTGTGCTTTGACCTGGTTCCTGCTGCCAAGTGCTTCCATTTACTCTGTGGAAAAAAAATCTTCCTCGCTGGCTGTGGGAACCAAACTCCCACGAGGAGCCCATGGCTGTGACCACCCCTTGCCCGCACAGGTGCTTGTGCAGAGCTCCCACTCAGACAAGGCTCTGAGAGCAGCACCCAGGCACTTGTTCACAGGGTGGGGTTTTTTCCACTTTTGTTTCTCATCAGAGGCTGAGTAGCACGCTCACACATGGCGTATCAGGCCTCTTGCAGCACACTTCATTTAAAAAGCTAATTTGTAATTGCAAAGCAATACACATGCTCCAACAACCCCCTCCTCTCCAAAGCAAACAGAGAAACGCCACAGAGAAATAAAATAAAATGGGATGAGAATTATCCATGCTTGCTCTACTCTGCTGTTTGTCTGCTGAGGGAAAAGACGGGGTGAAGCAAAGTTGCTAAAATAAATATAATAAAAAAGAAGAATAGAGAAACAGCCTCTAATGTACTTAGTGTTACATGTTGTGAGCTGGGGATTAGCCCTGCCTGTCTTCCCATGTAGCACAGTGGGCTCTGAATGCTGTGGGATGGAGGTTGCCTTTGTCATGCTTCCCTGTCGGCAAGCAGGTGTGGACGGTGGCAGTGAGAGGGTGACGCCAGCCCTCCTGCCCTCCAGCAGGCAGATCTCATGGGCTGAGCCGTCATCCACAGACCTGGCCAGGACTGTGGTTGAGCTCCTTCTGCACCCCTTGGTGTCCCCAGTGGATTTTTGAGAGGGGAGCAAGTGTTTTATCCTGCTGTGGATTAGCCTGAATCTGCCCCTCGAGGGACTCCTGAACAGCCTCTGTGTGCATCGGTTGTGTGCCCGTGCCCTTCGCAAGTGCTTTTTCAGAGCAAGGAGACCGGCTGTGTCACTATGTTAACCATGCAACTGCTGCCCACCTCTGCCTCCTGCCCTCCTTCGCTCCCTGGCATTCGCTCGGCTGCGCCCTCCTCCTCGCCAAGCCCTCCCACTTGTGGTGGGTTGGAGAGGGGAAGGGAAAGGTGAACCTACTGTTGGGCTTCGCTCTGCAGAGCTGCCAGCTCCGATTTTGTCATCCCTGCTCTGCTCTGCCTTTGCGAGTTCAGCGGGGGCATTTTCAAAGACGTTCGCTGTAGTTCCCAGCATGGGTCGGAGGGGCTGGGAGCTGAGGACGAGCAAGCAGCTCTCGCTGAGGAGCGTTTCAGGGTTGAGATGTGAGGTGGGGGCCGGTGCGTGCCAGTATCCTGTCACGGCTGATATCTTTTACTGCAGCTTCTTTTTCTTTTTTTTTTTTTTTTTCCAGCATCAGAAAAGCAGGGTGGAATTAGGCCATGTAGCCTGTGGTATGAGCTCTGCTTGTTGGTATTGTTAATGGCTCTGCTCAGAATATGCTGACTTTTCCTGAACAAAAGCTAAAAAGCAACCCTTACAAATTAATCATTATTAATACTTTGCGCTCGCTTAGCTATGCACGCAGCCATACAGTGTGGTAAATACCAATTCCCTTGCTTGATCACCATGGCTGTGGACTGCTCAGCTCGGCCTCTTTTGGATGGCAGCAAAGCCCTTGTACTGGGAGCTCCTGTGTTTTGAGGGCAGCCTGGCAACTGTGGTACAGCAGCTCTCCCTCTTCTTCCCTGACGGCCCAACACTTCTCTCCCATAAGCTCACGTAAAACACCAGTAAACTGTTTGAAGCCTAAAGGATTTACAGGGATATGATGCTGGCATGACCGAGGTGAACCCAGGGAGTTCATCTCATGCCACTTGTCACTGATTCTGTGACTCCTGTGTTATTCCAATGCGAAGGCTGACTTAAAGTGAAGTTTGCTGTGGCTCTAAGTTTGTCCAGCTCTCGTGAGGTAAGGGATTTCTTGGGATTATGACCCAGAACAGACGTTCTACTGGATGGTAATGTGGAGTTCTTTGTATTTCAGGTCCTGAGATGTGCTGGCAGGGTGGAGATGCTTTGCCCAGCCCAGCCAGTGGGAGAGGACAGGGTACTGGTACGGCAGGAGGTTGTTGCAGGTCATAGGTATCCTGTGTCTGAAATTTATGGGAATCCAGCATCAGCACTCTTGGTGCGGGGCTCCCGGGAGGAAAGTGGGACTGTTGTGACAAGCACTGGTGCAGTATCTCAGCCTGCTGATGTGCACAGCAGAGCATGGCAGTGAGCACCTGTGGTTTGCAGAGCATGTGGAGGTGGCAGGTTGGGTTGTCTTCTCCTTGGGATGCCCCTTGTGTGCTGGTTTAGTGCAGCAGTGTGCTGCCAGATTACGGCAACAACCAGCTGCAGCAGCCTGGTACCCGCTCTGCTGGCATCCGTGGCTACGGAGGGCCATGAACTGGGAGTGAGATGCTCATCTCTGACCTGTGAATTCAGTCTCTCGGCCACCGAGTTCAGTAGTTGTCTCAAAAATAAGTTCTCGGCCTTTCCATATTGTGACTTCTTCTACTCCAAGTACTACCCGTGTAATCTCCTGCACATTTCAAAGCTACTTGAAACAGCTTCTTGCTTTAGTGCTTGCCAGATTCCCCCCCAGCTGCCAGGAAGAGAGTAAGCAGCCGCTGCCTGTTCTACTTGAGAAATTCAACTGCCAAGTGGTTATTTACAGCGGGCAGAGGAATGAAAATGTTAAATGAAATCAAGTGCTGGCAATGTGAAAAAAAGGAAGGAGGGGAAAAAAAACAAAACCCCAAACCCTTACAAAATCAGGATTACGCTGGCTGCAAGCTGCAGCCACCTCAAAAGGCTTGCAGACAACAAACAGCAAAATGACGACGACAGAAAACCGTGCCTGTGTTAACCCAGTCTTGTGCTGACTCCGACTTTTGTTTCTATTTAATCTCCCTATTCTTGTCCAGTTTGGTCCCTGTCTTGGCAGTGGGTGGGGAGATGGAAGAGTTTTGTGGAGGAAGCTGGATTGTGTTAAAACAGTTGTTTCAATTCATTTCAACATCAGGCTCCCTGCCTGGATTTAACCTGGAGGTAAATGAAAAATTAAAAACTAAGTGAGCCCTATCTCCCTGATGAACATTGAATTTTACCTTAAAAATGGGAGTACCTTTATTTCCCCTAACTTTTGCAGGGTGGAGGTGGTGGGAAGGTTTAGTTGGCTGCTGGTTGGTTTAGTTTTGGCTGGATCACAAGTCAGCTATTTTTTTTTTTTTTTNATCCTTTCCTTTACATGGAAGCCTCAGGCTTCCCTATTAGAGACAAGTGAATCACAGCCTTGCATTGGGCAGTGAGGCAATTAATCAGCCATTAAAAAGGGAGACCTGCTGTCTTATAAACCAATTAGAACGGAACTGGTTGCTTGTGTAACTAATGTAGTGGGTTACTAGTAAGTTAAAGACCCATTGTGGAGAGAGGAGCTGAAATAAGTCTCTCTTACGGGGGTTTAAAGAACATGTTGGAAACACCAGAGCACCAGATCTTCCTCTAAAGCAGGAATCTTAATTTGCAGCTGTACGTCGCAGTAAAAACTGTCCCTTTGCAGTTGGCTGAAGAAAGTATTTTTAACTCTTGATGGTGAAGTGTTTTTAAAATTCCCTTTTCTCTTAAATCTTCACTGGGTTTCTGGGTGGGGCGGGTGGAGAAGAGGAGGAGGATGAGTGGTAGCCTAGCTCCTGGAGACCACCTCTGCGGTTGGGTGCAAGTGCTTTGCTGCCTGTCGGAGCGGAGACAGCCCTGTGTCATGCGAAGGGGCACGACGCAGGGATGAGGCGGCTCAGGTGCAGCAAACCCTGGAGCAGGTTTTGGTGCCCTCTCCATTAACACGGCACTTTTTTTAGCTTGTTTGCAGTAAGGGGCTGCTTTCAGGACCTGGGCTGATGCTTTTGCATAGCACCACATTTATGTTTGGGTCGGTGTTACTGTGGGGCAGGATCAGCATCTGTTGGGCACGGTCTGTGTCACTGAGACAGCCGGCTGTGTTATCTGTAGCTTCTGCAGGGTTTACTCCAGCAGCCACTGGAGCAAATCTCAAGTGTTTAGCTGGTTGCATTGGGCTTTCAATTCTTGGCAGTTCTGCTAATGTGCTAATTTGAGCTGCTCTCTCCTGACAACACACTCCGTCTGCTGGCTGCTGAGCCAAATAGAGCAGGGGGGTGACCTCCGCCTGCTACCTGGGAGCACTGAGCGTGGATTTTAGGAGCAGCCCCATGCTCCATCCATCTTGCCAAGCATCTGCAGGGGTGGGATGGGGTGGTTGTCCCACCTGCAAGGAAGCTCAATCCTTGGTGAGAAGATTCTCAAGCTGATCCATCAGTTGCCTGTTCAATACATTCTGCTTTTAGAAGAGGTGTGATTGCCATTGTTGGACTGCTAAAGTAACAAGATGTATGTTTAACTTTACCTAATATACTGTGTGCAGCTACTTAGGAACAGTGCAAGCTAGATAAATAAATCATGGCTTTGCTTCGGTCCTAGCAATGATTTTGCTTCTGCTCCGTTGTAACACAGGGCCTATTAATTTCACTGGGAACACGGACTCAGTGTTCGCTTACCTTACACTTTTATTCGCTTACCTTACACTTGTATTTGCTTATAACAGCATCAACATGCAGAATTTTAACAGATCATTCTAGACCAACCAAGGTAGTTGTTGCTAATTCTTTTTTGCAATTCCAGTAAGTAGGTATAATTTTAGAATAGATTTGTGGTAGGGAGACGTTGACTCTGTGTTTATAGTATAAAATGTTGGAAAGGCAGTGTGTGGTGGCAAGAAGGGCACTGGGTGCTCCACGTTTTGGCTCTGAAACTTGCTTGCTGACTGTAGGAAAGACACAACTTCTCTGAGACTCTGTTTTCTTGGGTCTCTTCGTTGTGCAATGGCTTTTTTTTTTTTGAGACTTTTCTCGAGAGCAGTATTTGCACTATTTCTACAGTTACGATGACTAAGAGCATTGGCGTGTCCTGCCCTCTGATGCTATCTTGTACCAATCTGAGCACGTGGTGGCAACACAGGCTGTACCTGTGCTTCACCAGCGATGAATTGCTGATGTGACAATAAGCTCCTTTCACTTACAGCTAAAGAAATTCTGCATTTTAGGGTAACTTGTACAAGAGCTTTGGGCTGATCCTGGTCCCATCAACAACAGACCACACGCTGTTTTGTAAATGCCTCAAGTCTGGCCAAGCAGAGTGCATCTTCCTCTGCCTTGCTCTCCAGATCACTTGTCGTGACCTCCCGTTCCTGACCAGCCCCAGTTTATCTTTATTAAATAGTAAGTGTTTAATAAGTCAGGTTACAATCAGTAGAGTTGGTGTGTTTTTGCTGAGTCAGGCCTTTAATTACACCAAGCTTATGACAGCTCTGCATCCCGAGCCAAAGATGCCCTTGTGATCCATCTAGCCCTCAGCTCATCACCGGGGAAAGCGTACGCTCCAGTTGAAAGGCACCTCCGCTGTAGTCCACTGAGCCAATCCTCAAATTGAGTTTGAAGTCATTAAGTGGAAAAGAAAATTTTTGTGACATGATTTCCCTGAGCAGGTGACAAACTATAATGAAGCAGGGCGGTTTGGCTGGAAAGGTTTATGATAGCAGCTGTGTTCCCTTCCTCTCCTGCGAGTAGTCTGGGCAGGAGAGGATTTGTGGAAAACTGTCCGTGCAGCTGCAAGATGTGTGTGTCGGCCTTGGATTAATTTTCCCGGTCTTTTCCCCAAAATGTTGATGGAGATCCTTTGGGAACAGAGGCAGGATGGGTGGCTACTTGATTGCCGTTTAAGTTGTACTCTTCTTCCCAGCAAAGTTGGCTGTGAAAAGCTTGTGAGCAAATAGCACCCCTGGAAAATGGTGTAATATGAGGGCTCTGAGTTATTCAGATGCACTATTGCTAGTTATATCTACACAATTTCTTCCTCTTGCTTTGCTTCTGTTCCTGGGGAGAGAGGTAGCCAGCACTTGTCTGCGACAAGACGATGGGTGTGTTGGGTACGTGACTGTTGGCATGGCTCTAACAGGTAGCTACAGAGATTCAGCGACGGGCACATCATAGCCACGTACAGAGCTCTTCCAAAAATAGCGAGAGGATGCAACACTGCCTTTGGTCAGAGCTGGAGGAGAAAGGTGTGAGCGAGGGCACCAGGATGGCTCATGCAGGGTGGGGCGAGGTTTGGGTAGAAGAGCACCGAGAAGCTGATTTAAAACAAGCTGAAGATGCGCAGAGTAAGAGCTGCTACTGACAGCAGGACGCTGGAGCAGGGCAAGCAGTTGCTCATATTAATGTGCAGGTAGCCAAGTGTGACAGACCATGGCAGTAACACTTGAGAAGGTGGTGCAAAGGGTGAGGAGTAGGCTGTCTTGGCTGAGCAGTATGCGGGTGTCCTGGCCAGGACAGTGCCTGGCTGTCTTTATTCCCCTTCTGTGCTGCGTAGGCACCTAGACAAGAAATCTTTCTTGTCTTGGTGAGCTAGTGATTAAAAATTAAGTCCCTAAAATAGCAGAGATGGCGGAGGGAAGGATAATGGTCCTTAAAACAGGCAATGTTCGTAGCCAGGAGGTTTCTGAGGTGTTCCTCTGAGGGAGGTGGTGGGTGCCTTGTTAAGAGGTGAGGCTTGGAGCACTGCAGGCTAGCTGCTCCGGATTTCTTTTTTTCTCCTGATTGCTGGTTATGCAGTGTGTGGGTGGGTTGGTTTTTTCTTAGTACAATGTCAACTGCTGTCTGAGCAGCATTGGGATTTGTGTAAGGGTTCTGCGCTGTGGTGGGGGTACAGCCAGTTCTGCCCAGGAGGACCAGGCGTGTTCCTGGGGAGCAGTCACCTTCTGCGGGTGCGCTCACTTGTTGCACAGGAGCCTGGTCTCCGCGCTGCCTGCTCAAAGTGAGCCGTTAATGACCAACCCCTCACCCTCTGGGCTTGCGCTGGTACGCACTTAATGGGATTTCTTCCACAAAAGGGGAGTGATGAATCACCCAGGCTAGACAGTGCTGTCTAAGGCCACTAGCTGCTGACCTTCAGGACAGTTGGATTTATACCTCCGAGCAGGCGTTGAATTCCTGATGCACGGAGCAGTGCTGAGCTGGGAGCTGCTCCGTCCCGTCTGCTGTCTGTCCTACACTAGGTTGAATTATCCAGCTGTCCCTGCCCACACTGCTGCTTACCCAGGCTGGGACCTCCAGCAGCAGCACACAGCGTGGGGAGGTGGTGGATGATGACCAGCTGTGAGAGCCCCAGTGTGCTAATGGGCCTCAATTGCCTTAACCAGCCTAAACTGGGACCCATACCCACTGCCCCAGCCTCAGGAGCTTCATTTGAGCTTAGGTTCCTGTGTTTTCCTGGGCTCTGTTGGAGCTGTGCCTGGCCCCAGCACTGGTCCCTGCTGTGCTGGCTCCCTGGGTGGACCCCAGACTCACATTCCAGGTTGTTGCTGCAAACCTGCCTCTGGCTGGGTCTCCTGGGAGGACATTGGAGTGACACTGCAGGTGGCTTGTCCTCTAACACTGTCTCCAGGGTGGACTTTGGACCTACATCGCAGGTAGCCTCTACAGCTCTGTCTCTGACTCTCTCTTCTTGCTCTTGGCTGAGCTCAGTGGGTGGACCTCGGCCCTGACTTGTCCCCGCCCCTTACCCAGGGCTGTTCCTGGGACCTGTCACCACCCAGCCCTGCTCAGATTTGGTAGGACTGTGCCGGGTCAGTGAGGGCTGCCCTGTGGTCACCTACAGTTCCTGGCTTGTCCCCCTACAGAGAGCAGCCCCACTCTCACTGCACCCTGGCACCAGACATGGTCTGATGGCCAATGAGGCTAATTCAGTGCTGCTGTTGAACCCTTAGCAAGCAGCTGGTCTGATTTGAAAATTTGCTTTTCTTGAGCTTCCACATTCCCAGCTCTCCCTTGTCCCTGCCCAGTGTTTTGGGGCTGCTGGTGTTTGGGATGTGGTGTGGAAAGGCCGTCCTGTTCTGGTTGGGAGGTGTCTCCCAGGCAGAGAAGGGGATGAGGATGTTACTTAAAGGCATGCCAAAGAGTTAATGTGTGTACTGGGAACAGAGCAGGAATAATTTCTTGGAGGCGCTAGGTATGCAGAGCACTGCTGCACACGGGGGTTGAATGTGGACTCAGGGAGGGATCAACAGGAGCAAGCGATGCCAGCTGGAGACACCAGAAGCTTTTTAAAAAGAACTTGAAAGCAACACAAAACCCAACACACTTGCATATTCCAAGCAATGCACGTAAGCAAGACTCACTTTTACATTTTTCAGAGCAGATTAGCGATTTTCTAATTAGGGAAAGAGCCGAATATTGAGCACTGAAATGGATAAGCGACTTAAAAAGAACACAGAAAATTGCAAAGTGAAATCACTTAAATCAGCCTTGTCTCCTCCCCCCTTCATGCTTGGTATGCTGTTTATCTTGGCAAATGGAGGGAAAATAAATTCCCTGGAGGTGGCACATACACATTGCTACCTGAATGCATCAGATATATATATGTAGAGAGGTAAAAGCCCCAATCTGCAGATTTTGAATCCTGCAAAAACATGAGCAGGGCTGCATCCTGGGCTGGGGTTTGGTCTGTCATACCGAGCAGCAGCTGTTTTGCTAAATTTTGATCTGGATCTGGCTGTGGATTAAAGCCATCCCAGTTGTTGAGGGTTGTTTGGCCCCTTGGAGCGGTGCCTTTTTGAAAGAGCAGAACACTGCCTTGGTTGTGATGCTGAATGAGTTCCTGGGGCAGCTTTTTCCTAGATGCTGCCAGGCACAGATCTTGAGACCCAAAATGTTCTAGTAGAAAGCATACTTTAAAGGCTAAAGGCTCGTTTTGATCGTCAGGCCTGAGGCCCTTCACCTTTTTGTGCCTTAGATTCACCATCCCCAAAATGGGGCATAGCGATTGCCAAAAATTGGATTGCGCTGGTCTAGGTTGGTGTCTGGGCTTTGCAAGGGGCCACCTCTGGAGAGGTGCAGAAGGGGATTTACCCCAGGAAATCTTTTCTTAGGCCCCTGTTATCCCAAAGATAAAGGTTAAGGAAGTGTTATGAACTGCAGGGATGCGGGGCAGGGAGTGTGTCTTGCGGTGCATGCAGGCACCACTCGCACGCTGCAGCCACTGCTGGACCATAAATAAATGTTAGTGGGCACTCTCTCTCCCAAAGCACCTATCACTGCTGCCATCCATGTGGAAAGAGGAAAGCAAATAGATTCTTGGATTGTCTTAAAGGCAGAGGGAATAGGATAGGATCAGTCTATTGGATTTGTTGAATAAACCACAAAAAACAAGATATAATCCTCTGCAGACACAGGGTAATGGACTATGTTGTATTTTGCATTTCAAGCACCAGAGCATTCAAACTGAGCTGTCAAAAACTGGTGGGCTTGTTTGAATTAACCATGGTTTGAACTGGGCACAATATTTTTATGAGTTACTTATGCTCCAGTGGAATTTATGCCTGGCTGCAGCACACGTGGTGCGCTCTGCTTGCCCAGGAGGTGTGCTCTCTGCCCCACAGTGCTTACAGCGGGAATTACATACCAGGGAGCCAAAAAGCTGCTTTTGTCTAAAAAGCTGACCATGCATCTGGGACTGCATCAGTGGCGTCCCAGAGAAAGGAAGGTAGCTTGCTGGGTGGAAGCTCCTGGCGTAAATCCAGCCAAGATCACTCCTGTGTTTTGATTTAAACTTCTGCCCAAAAGCCACATGTCAGCATGACTTGTTTGTTGGCAGTTCCACGGAGGCTGAAGACACCCTCCTCATCCCCCAACTCTTGCCACTTGTCTGGCCAAGACGCTCAGGTGGTAAGATGCTACAACCCAGAAAAAACAGCGTTGTGCTGGCATTGGTGCTGCTTGTCCTTTTCACTGGCCTGTGAACACAAAAGTGTGGCACTCAGTTTTTGTCCTAAGAGGGTGTAAAGTGTCAGGGAAATGCTGCGTGCCCTTTCCTTTTAAGGTGGTCCTTGGTACTGACCTAAAGACAGGTAAGAGGGATTTGTGCATTCCGTGGCAGCTGTGGGGAAGGGGAAACTTTTCCTTCCATTCCTTAGGTGAAGATCAGAGGGTGTGAGATGAGAGGGGAGAGGCTGATGGTGGAACGACTCCTTGATTAATCATGGAGCTGGCATTTGGGGGATCCAGCTTCAGTTCCTATGGGGTATTTCTAAGTATTTGACTGAAAGAAAACACATAAAGAAACTGAAGCGCACAAACAACACGAGAAACAGTCGACCCTGCAGCAGGCTCTTGATGTAGCTTTAAGCCATCTAAAGAAGTGTCATTATATCCTATGAATTGTATTCAAGTTGGAAAACATTTGCTGTGCCTCGTCGGTTGCCTTGCGTGCGTGCAGAGCCCATAGCTCTTCTAATATAGATGATTTGTTCTGGCCACTTGTAAATTAAGACAGCTTCAGAACGGTGTAAATTCACTCTAGTGTTTGTTCCCATTTCCTCCCCCCAGAATAGCTTGAGAATTAGAGATTTGCTCTCTGGTGTAGGGCTGCAGTGAACACAAAGTGTTACTGGGCAGCTACTGTCACAGCAGGTTTTGTGGCTGAGAGAAGACATTTTAGTTACAGTTGTGTTTTCCTTTGGAAAAGCAGATTTACAGTCTTTGGCGTGTGCCAATGCTGGCAGGTAGCAAGTGAGGTGGTACTTGCTGCTGAAGTCCTGTGGCTCAGGTGGCCTCTAGAATCGCTCCTGTCGGATTTACACCCAAGGTAGCTGCTTCTTGCTGTACCTACCTGTTGTTGCTTTAAGCAAAGGTGAAACTGTTGGGCTTCACATCTGTCACCTTTGGTTTTTCTGCTGTGGAAACATGGCAGGCGGGTGCATCTCCTTTGGGAGCCACAAATGGTTTCATTTATGGTATCTCCTGTCCTGTGAGACCATGGGTTTGATGCCTTTCTGCTAAGTACAGCCTGCTGGTGCGGGACTGGTGCTGTTCGAAGCTGTGTGCTGTTATCTGTGGGACCTTAAGGCCTGAGGATGGACAATGTCCTTTTTCTCCAGTAACTGAGAGGCTGGCTTGCCAAAGTCTGGAGAAATACAGCACGGAGGAGTTCCAGCAAGGTCTTGCCACCTTCGTCAAGAAGCAGCCAACTTGTCCCACTCAGAGCCCAGGCGGGAAATAAACTTGCTAAATGAGTATATTTACTGCAAATGAATTTGTACCAAATCTTGTATGTGCAGCAAAATCCTCTTAGATGAGCATCTGATAAAGGATTAAAACTATTAAATGATTAAAAAATCCCCTCTGCCAAATGGTGAAATATGCAGATTATATGGTGCTTTGTTGTTTTGTTTTTCCCCTTGGCTTTGCTATTCCCACCTTCCTTGCCCTGTTGGAGGGGAGGGAAGAGAGGGAGAAAGGGCTTTGCTGCAGCCCCTGAGGCACAGGGAGACTTTCAGTGCTGGGGGAGCAGTGGTGAACTCCATTACCCTGCAGAAGGAGGAGCGAAAAGGTCCTAAAGCCTATCCCAGCTGCATGCTGCCTCCTGCTTTTTCAGGAAGCAGGTGGATTTCTCCTTAGCGTAGAGAGCTTTCCTCATGGGAAAGACTGGGCACACTGGGAGGCTCCTAGGAATTTGGAAACCAAACCTGGTGAAGCCAGTGCGGGGAGCAAGACTAAACCCTACATGAGGGCTCTTCCAGATAGGGTAGCATCCCAGATGTCACCACGTGGGTACAGTCCCACCAGGAGTCCTTTCCTCATGCAAAACGGGGAGGGATTGCTTTCAGGCAGCTCCTCTTCACCTGAGCTGCCAAGAGGAACTTCTCTCATTCATGGGTGGACCATCATGAAGGAATCAAGCCGATTCCTTCAGCTTTAGGACATGTCGCCTTCCTTGCTAAGCTTCTCTGCAGAAATGTGCTGGAACTCAGCAGCTTCCTATTATTTGCAACATTTGTGTTGCAGGTGCTGGTGGGTGACCTTAGCTATGTTGGGTGGCAGCGGGCGGGGAAGTATCAGGCCATCTCCCCTATCAGAACATCATTTGGCTGTGACACGTGTGTCACTGGTCAGTCGCCTTTGGGTGTGCATCGCCAAGCATTCAGGGTATGGTAGGAGTTCCCTTAGCACACAGTTTTAAGGCAATAATTGGGACAGCAATCAAAGACCCAATATCAGAGGAAAAGTGCCAAATATTCTGTTCTATGAGGGGTCCGGCTAAAGCTCCATCTGATGCTCATTGTGTTCAAAAGGCTCATGTGTGCTTTGTCCTCACCCTAAACTGGAAGGTGTGAGAAGACTGCCTTGTTCTTGTGCCTGGGGTGACTCCTGATTGCTTTTGAGAGGGAGGTTTGGTGGGAGAAGGGGTAGGGACAGAGTACAGGCCACCGTTATGACCCTGAAAGTTGAAATGAGAATGAAACATCAGCCTGTCTGCTGTGGGCTCGAGCAGAGCCAGGATTTCCCTCGGGCTGCCCAAGGTTTGTTTCGCGCTGTGGAGTTGGACCCCACCAGCCAAGGGCTGCTGCTGAAACTACCTGTTTCCCTGGTGTGCTGGGCACGGGCACTGCTCTGCTGAGGATGTTTTGGGGTCAGGCTGGATGAGATAACTGCTTCATTAATGTAACCCTGATTAGGCAGTCAGGGACCGCATCAGAGTCCAAGTCGTTAGGAGCTGTCAGCAGCTGAGCGTTCAAGTGGAAGGATGGGAGAGAGGAGGAAGGAAGAGCCAAAGGGGCTGTTGCAGTGGTGGTGTCAGCTCAGTATTTATGAGGGGAATAAGCCTCTGGTGTTTTATGGCCCGTAAGACGCTGTTTTCTCTGGGTCTGTTTGATTAGATAGGATTATCTCAAGGGCTCGAATGGCACATCATTGATTTCTGCTCACTTTCATGGGGACATTCAACAGCATTTCAGAACGTACCCTCTGTTCTGAAATGCTAAGAGGTGACAGCCACAGCTGGGGGGCAGCCTGGCCCAGGAGGGGCTGTTTGGAAGTGTGCACCCCTTATTTAGTCTGACTCTGACTCCCCTGCTTTCCTGTTCTGTGCCCTCTGTTTTGATTGCTTTTGGGCCATCACTCACTGTCTCCCAAAATCAAGAGCTGGTAGGATGATTCTGTCTCCTTGATGTTTCGGGGGGGCTGGACAAGAGCAGGAAAGGAAAGAGATGGGAGAGGAGTTTAGCAGCTCTGAGGGGTGACCAAGAAGATCAAAAGGCCACCATTTCTGGCTGGTATAACGCTGTGGGAACGTGTTGTGGTCAGAGGCATGAAGAGGTAGGGACCAGATTTAGGGTTATTGGGCAAGTGATGGGTTTTTCAGCTTCCTGTGCCTAAGCCCTTATTTAGCATTCATCACCTGTGTGGAATGTAAAAATCCTGTCCCGGGTACCAAACCCTCAGAAACCTGTCCTTGTGGGTGCCAGAGTGCTTTGGGTAAGGGCACTGTAACGCTGGCAGTGAAATCGGGAAGGTGAGCCTGACCTGAGTCAAAGTATTTAAGGGCTGCAACAGCGAGACCAGCCTCTCTCATTTCCCCATTGTAGCTGCTGGCAGAATCCCGAAATGAGACAGGAAAATGCTTTTGTATCTATTGTCCATATAGACTGGAGGCTGAGGGGTTACAGAGCAGACTTTTCCAACAGAGTGACAGTCTTCTGGCCATGTGCAGAGAGGGATCTTTGTGCCGTGGAGGCAGAGAGCAGGGCAGGAGAAAAAGGTGCATAAGGACAGGCTTTGCTTTATCCTGGCCCATTAGATGTGGGAAAAACCAGTGTGTCTTCAGCAGCATTGGACTCAATTGCCGTGAGGAGAATTGCAGAATATTTTTGTGTTGCTTAGCTCATGAGGGTGAAGGCAAGGACAGCGTGGAGATGGGGGGGCTTGAAGGGGTTGGAGAGGGTTTGGACAGTCGTCTTGTTGGGAAGATCCTGGCTTGCATTTTGGTTCCCGCTTGCCTCAAGGCAGTCACCAGTGGGTGGGTTACTTCTGCCGCTTCCCCACGCATGGGGGACAGTGGCTTGTGAGCAGAGGAGCATCCTGACCTGGTGGCTGCCAGCGTCAACAGAGGGGCTGTCTGCAGGAGAGGCTGGCGTGAGACACTGGGGCTGGCAGCACCTCTGGGCATCTCTAGTAAAGTTCAGTGACTCTGTTCCACTTGGCATCACAGGGCTGATGAACTTAACAAGCTCGGAGGGCTCTAAAAGCACTGTCCTTGTTAGCCGGTCTCCTCTGGAAGTGGGGCCCAGGGAGAGCTGGCAAGGAGGAGCAGAGCGCTCACGGCGTGGTGGGAGGAGGGATTGCGGGTGGCAGAGAGCTCCTGGGATGGGGCTGAACTGGGGACCTGTGGGCAGAGGAGCTGGTGTGGGCAGATAGCTGTTGCTGCAGTGCAATTTGGGGCCAGGGAGTGGAGCACGGAGGAGAGGGTGGCAGGACCGGTCACACCCTGGGGTTAACCATTCTTCCCTTGGGAACTGCATTCCCTTTAATCTTCTGCTTCATTTTTTTGGAAACCTTGGAAGCCTTTTTCCCCCCAGTTCATCTGACACAGAGACACTTTTTTTTTTTTTTTTTTTTTAAATTCGGGGGAAGTGCTGGCACTCGGCTCCTGCTGGGAAAAAAGTGCTGGAGCCCAGCGCCTGCCGGTCCCTGCTTGCGCTGTGCCCTGATTAGCAACTTGTGCCGGAGCCCATCAGCACAGGAGGCAGGAACCCTCGGGGAGCGTGGGGTGGAGGGGAATGTGGAGAGATCTCAGCCCTCGCTTCGAGGAGACTTGCTGCCTGGTTTACCCGTGCTGGCAGGGCATCGGGGCTGCGGTGCTTGCTGCCAGCTCTGCCATGCCTGCCTGCCTGTGTCCTGCTGGCTTGCCTCGGCATCACCTGCCTTTCACTAGCTCTGCTGTCCGAGTTTCTTTAGCCCCTTTTCCTATAATGGAGGCGCGAGCACATGCAAGGCAGGCGTCCCCTTCCCTCTGCCGGCATGTGCTGAGAAGCTGGTTTCTTCCCTCGGCTGATGCTCACGATGCTGCCCAGGCAATTTCTTCTGGTTATGTTCGGAAGGTGGGACTTGGATTACACAGAGAGAAAAGAGTGGACAGATTGGGAGTTAAGCTGATCCCTGCCAAACTCATTTCAAGAAGGCCCTCGAGGAGCCATTGGCAATGTCCAGCCTGTCCTAGCCCTTCAGCATTGGCTGAGGAATGTCCAGGGCTTGCCACTGCAGTAGTAAAACCTCATCTTCGGCTCCCAGTCAACCCCTCAAAGCACTGAGGCTGGATTTCTCTTCCCTGAGGTCTGGAGACAGTAAAAGCAACTGCCAGACTATTTCAGAGCTTGTGGTGTCAGCCCAGAGCTCAGATGGATGCCGGGAAGCCTGCATCTCGTTCCTGCAAAAAAATTCTGTCCCCAGGGAGTGAAATAACCTGTAAAATCGTTTTACTCCCATCCGATGGGACTACTTGCTACCATTAGCAGTAAAAATGGTCCTATAGCAACTATAGGCCACCTCCTCCTCACTCCCACTTTAGTAATGAAAACACTCCCTTCTCATCCATACCACTCCATCCTGAAAAGTTTTAATCAAATAAACCTGGCACACGGCGCTCCTGAAAGGAGGATGCTCTCTGTCAGCCAAAGTCTGTGCCTGTTCCATTTTCTTCTGATTTAATTTTCCAGAGATTAAAATCCTGCTCATCTCCACTCTCGGAACTTGGCTGCCTTCATTTTGTTTGTAGGTTTTACTCTGGTGGATTTTTCCTTTCTGTCGGTGGCTTTGTTTTGAAAATCCTGATACCCCAAGGGTATTGATTCCCAGGGACCCAGCCGGACGTGAAATCGATAGGGAGCTGTGCCTCCCAGCGCCTGGCACCCTCTTGCCTGCGCTTGCCCCCTGCTCCTGAGAAGTGGCTTGGCATCTTCCTGTGAATGGCTTTGGCATTGCCGGCACGTGTTGCTGCTGAGGAGCATTTTTCATGTGAATGTGTTTTCTCCTGGCTGCCGACTCCCGCTCACTGCGCAGAAGGTTGTCTGTCTTTGCTGCCATCTTTGGTTCACAGCTACGCCCTAATGGCAGTGAAACTTTCTCGCTCTTATGCTAAAGCTGGGGTCAATCGTATGGATTTGGGACGGTGGTTGAATCACAGATTGCAGAATGGCTGAGGCTGGCAGGGACCTCGGGAGGTCGTTGGGTCCAACGTCACCCAGCATGGTCACCCAGAGTGAGTAGCTCAGGACCATGTCTAGTCAGCTTTTGAATATCTCCGAGGAGGGAGGCCCCACAACCTCTGAGCAACCTGTTCCAGTACTTGGTCACCCTCACAGTGGGAGAAGAAAAAAAAAAAAAGGTGTCCTTATGGTTTCTTATGGTTTGATGGACCCTCTTGTGTTTCGGTTTGTGTCCATTGCTTCTTGCCCTGTCACTGGGCACCACTGAAAAGAGCCTGGCTCAGTCTTCTTTACAACCTCCCTTCAGGTATTTATAGACACTGGTAAGAGCCCCTCCAGCCTTCTCTTCTCCAGGCTGAGTAGTCCAGCCCTCTCAGCTTTTCCTTGTATGTGAGATGCTCCAGTACCTTAAGCATTGTAATAGTGCTTCTCTGGGCTCTCTCCAGTAGTTCCATATGTCCCTTGCACTGGGGATCCCAGAACTGGACCCAGCGTTCCAGGGGGGCCCTCACCAGTGCTGAGTGGAGGGGAAGGATCACCTCCCTTCACCTGCTGACTCTGTAAGCAGACCTGGGTACTGTTGGCTTGCTTTGCTGTAAGGGCACATTGCTGCCTCATGGTCAACTTGATGTCCACCAAGACCCACAGGACCTTTTCTGCACAGGGAGAGGAGTAAGGGTCATATCTTTGAAAAGCCCGTGTTTAACGGCTGGATTAAGTGCATTCATACCTCTCCCTGCTGTATGTGTCAGCACTTGCTTGCAGCCTGTTCCTGTTGGCTTGGCAGACTGATGGGCTTTAGCTGCTACAAAACACGGGGCTGTTGGGCTTCTGCCTGGAATTCCCCTGATTTCCCCAAGGTATGTTTGATGCAGAGAAGACGGCACGTTTAGGGGAGAACGTGTCTTCCACAGGGAAGACTCCTGTGTTTGTGCCAGTAGAGGGGAAACATCCCTAAAGCTGACCCCCAGGCTGGCCTCTGAGGACTGGTGTTTGTGAAGAGGCTGAAACACCCAAATATTTCCAGTGCTCTTCGCAGGCTGTGCAGATGTCTGGGGTCAGTGATGACAAATTATGTAGATTCCTCCCGCTTCCCTCTATCCTTTCTCATTTCCATTATCTGCCTTTTGTAGAGGCTGTAATTTATTGCATTTTGCAACCTTGTAATTTATGGCTTTTTTATAATTCTTTCCGAGCTTTCAGAAGTAACAGCTCCATGTACCCCAGTGCATTTCATTGTCACACTTGAGGCTTTCCCACCTCCCCCTGCACTTCCACTCTTTTCTTGTAACTTGCCTGTTTACTTGCTAAATTATTATTGTGCACTCAATAAAAATTGCATTTAAAAAGTGATAACTGAAATGACATTTAACATGGAAAGCACTTAAGCATAATTACACTATATGCATTACATCATTTCGTGACAGTTAATAAAAAAAAAATCTGAACAGGGTTTTTTTGTTGTTGGGGGCTGTAGAGAGTGAGTGCTGGCATTTCATCACTTCTGGAAATGTATTTTTTATTTTCACTGGAGGGCTTCGTCCTGGGATTTTTTTGTCTCCTCTCTTGGTAGTAGCACAGGTCTCCTGCATCTGGCGCAGCGTGAAGAAGTCAACCCTGTCATTCCGAGGGGTTCAAGCTGGCATAACGTGCTCAGAGTTTGATATGGTTTATTCCCAACTAGAAATTTTGATAGGGTTAGTTTATTTGGATCAGTGACTTGAGCAAATGTGCTGCCATCACTCGTGTCGGCACCAGGGCTGTAGTAAGGGGGAAGGGGAGGAGGTGACAGCCCCCATGGCAGCAGCGGTTGCACGTTGCCTTGATCCACTTGTGGAGACTGGGGTAATGATGAGGGCCAAGGTAGCTTCTGCTCCTGGTTGTGCCCTACAGTGTTTTTGTTTTTGTTTTTTTTTTCTTCTTCTGCTGGTGGCTGTAGCTGAGAGTTAAACAGTTAATGTCCTTGCTTTATACTGTCCAATGGCTTCTACAGAAACAGGGGAAGGGTGCTAGCCCCTCCTGACCCCATGGTTCATATCCTCACTGATATGACTACTTGATTATTAGATTACCTGCAAATCGCAGCTCCTTGACCATCTGCTGTGTGGAACTCCTCAGCTCAACCCCAGCATCTGTCCAGCCTGGCGGGGCAGACTACGGTGAATTCCTGAGCAGATCAGCCCAGCTTCCGAACTGTGCTTTCTTCTGCCGTGCCTCGTCCTGTCCTTTTCCTACCTACCTGCTACAAAACTTCTGCATAGGAAACGTTTCAGGAGTGATCCTCACTCCGTGCCCTTCTTCCTTTCTCCAGAAAGTGAGATGAGCCTGGTCGGGCAGTCATGTGGGCTGCAAACCCGCTCTGGAAATCAGGTCCACATATCCTGGGGGGAGATGCAGATTGGAAGTCCTGCGTAACCAGGGTGGTCTCCCCAGTAGGAGCTGTGGTCTCCTTCCTCTTGGAGCCCTGAGCTGCTTGGAAAAGGGGTGAGGAATGGTGGACCCTTTCCGCACCATGAGTGAGGTGCAGCGACAAGCAGAGGGACCTTGAGTAGCAGGGCATGGGAAGATCTGTGAAAGCATTTGAAGTCTAGCAAACAGATGATAGGAGCCACAGCACTTGACATTTCCAGGCTGCATGGGAGGGATTTTTGGAGCAAGTCGAGATGGAGAGCACGTGTCTTCTGCAATTCAGAGGGGAGTGATCTTTAGGAAGCAATGTCTGTGGCGGGTTTGGATCGTGGTCCATGACTTGGAAGGGTAGTGGGCTTGTGAGGAGGTGAGAGTAGGAGGACAAAATGGAAGCAGACCTTTATTTAAAAAAGGAGGGGAGGAAAAAAAAAGAAAGAAACAGTAAGAACATTAGTGTCCATAAGCAAATTCCCCAGCGTGTCTAGAAATAGTGCGTTGCTTTTCTGTGGTGGTGTTGTGACTTGCTCTTCAAGTTAATAAACTGTTAATCACTTTATGGGTCATTTCATTCAAAATGTTCACTGAAGCATCCTGAGGTTGAGATAAAGGAGTTTTGTGAACTCGGGCATTTTTTACCCCCTTTTTCTTCAAATGCACACACGACTAGAAACCATGCAGAGGCAGTAATAACTAATATAGCTGGAAAGTAATGTCCTGGAGAGATTCCTCTATGCTTTTTCAAGGAGGAAAAGGCATTTCTGGTTGCTTGTATCTTTTTTTATTATGATTTTTCTGAGTTGAGCATAAAAAAGGGGGGGGGGAATCTATCGATAAAATCCTCATCTGCTTGACAATCAGTCTCATCTGGGAACTACTTGGTATTATCTTGGCTTAATTCGTTAGTAAGAATAAAAAAAGGCATTAAAAATGGACATCTCTATTGAGAGCACTTAATTCTTTGCAACAAGAGTCAATTATGTCCTATTGAGTAAGCCCCATGCAGAAACCACTTACTTGTGAAATTCCTCAGCCTGATAGCAGACCTGGGAAAAATAAGGTGGAAGGAGGGCGGAACCTTAACGCCAGCAGGAGAGGCGAGAAATACCTGTCTCGCCCTGGATTTGCCCATCGCTTGATTTGGGAGGCTGGGTTGCAGAGGCTGGGGATGCAGAGGTCTGTGATCTGCAGCTGGGGCTGCCGGAGGGAGAGAGGAGAGCAATTCTTCTGTGAGCTCAGCAAGCGGCTGGGAGAGCGTGCTTTAGCTCTCTTAATGGTTTTATGGCTGAGAGTCTGTTAGGTCGATTCCCCCCCCCCCNCCCTCCAATTTCTCTTGCACTTATTTCACAACGGCTCTTCAGTTTCTAAGGTGCTGGGGCTGAATGCTCCCGCAACACATTGCGGAGGATGCTCCTACACTGTGCACGCTCTGCTTGCAAAGAGGAGACTATGCTGGATTTTTGCTGTTTTGTTTTTGGTGTGGGGTTGTATTGGGACCCCTTTGAGGCACATTCGCTGCCTATTCGTCCAGGTGCTCAGCATGAGCCCCATCACCACAGAATCTGGGCACCGGCGTGGAGCTGCGTGTGGGTTTGGTACTGAGAACTGCTGTCCACGTGTATCAGACCCATTGTTTCAGTCCATGGGATGTTGTTGAGTTTCTCTTTTCAGCAGGAGTTAATTCCAGCAGCCTTGTCGCCTGTGTTATTCGGGAGATCGGGTGCAGGTTCCTCCTGGCTGTGTGAGCTGTGGCACTGGGTGTGCTGGGAAGGCAGCATCCATCACTCGAGGCAGAGGATTTGTCTGGTGACGACAGTAGTTTTGATAAGTTGGATGGGGAGATTTATAAATGGTAGGAAAGGGAACAGCACTGAAAGAAGAAGCAAACTGTGAAGCGTGTTTCCTGCTACAATTTTTGTGGCTAAAATTTGGTGATACTTTAAGATGTTTATTGATCATCCAAACACACAGAGATATATGTGGTCTATATAATTGTCTAAGTTTTATTTATGACGCAAAACCAAGTCAGCACTATTATTTATGAATACAATTGCAAGCCTGCTTTTCGGTTATGTGATCAGCTAAATGCCACTGCAAAGCAGCCTTTGGGGTTGCCCAGCCTGGAGCGCGGTGACGTGCCTCAGGAGTGCAGGAGTGAGCAGGAGCTGCTGCCATGCTGGGGGGGGTCAGTCCATCATCCGCTGGGCTTGGGAGAAGTAGCTGCAGAAAAAACCAAACAACAAACCCCTGACATTTGGAACATGAGGCAGAATCCTACGGCCCTGGGAAATTATGGTTGCCTCTTTAGAACTTACTCCTTCATTTTAGGAGGAACATTATAAGGTGGCATTAAAAAGCACCTGCTGTATCACCATCAGATGTCTCACCATTTGAGTTTAAATGTCTCATCTGAAAGAATTCCCAACCAGGTTTCCTTTAGAGCAGTTGAGGCTGCTTGGGTTTCAGCTTTTGCCACTGCTGTTTAGAGTAATGCTAATTAACATTCTGGGCAAAGGAGCAGAGAGTGGGGAAGGGAAATGCTTATGATCTGTAAATGCCACTTTGCTCTTCTGGCACCTTCCCTCCAGGGGGAGGATTTCTTTCTTCTTGTTCTTGTTTTCCTCCCCTCCCTCCCCCTGTCTTGGAGTAAAGCTGATGGTTGGGCATATATTTCGCCTCAAGCATATGCATAACTTTTTGCTGTGTCTACCTGTGTAGCGGCGGGTGGTTCTGTATGGATGTGAGGGTACCTGCGTGCGTGCAGAGCAGCAATGTGTTGCTTTGAGTGTAGGTTTACCCATGGCTGGTGCGTGCGAGCCGTTACCAGAGGAGGAGGCATGTGGCAGGCTTGTCCCTGACACAGGTTTCCCAGTCCCTTGATGATAAGCTACAAGCAAATGGGGATGAAATCAGAAATTGGCAACATGCTGTCAGGAGAGATTAATTTCTGTCCCTGATTAACTTTATGCTGGAACAGCAGGAGACTAATACTTGACCATACACTGTGCCTGATGCAACTTTTTCTTACACCGAGTAGGTCTGAATCCATCCCCTCGTTACGTTATCTGAGATCCAAGTGGCAGGGCCATTGCTCTGGGTGCGTAATGACAGACCACACATGTGTTTCCTAATGCTGATGGAAAGCACTGAAAACAATTTGCCAGCGCTTTGGGGGTCTGGCTTGAGCAGTAAAAAAGTTTTGTTTCTGCTTGTAGTAGGTTTAATGCACTGGTCGGTCCTTAGAGGCTCCTGGTGGAGTATTGGTACTCTCCGTTCCTGTGCTACCTTTCCTCTAAGGCTTCCACAACGCTTTGCAAAACTAACAATAAATGCTTTCAAAGTGGCAGGTCAGTGAGACCATTCAGACGCGGGAAGGCGATTTGCCCACGATCACGTAGGCAGATCAGTACTCTGTGTGTGGCAAAGGGAGAATGCAGACCAAGTCCCCTCGCTCAGCCATAAGTGCCAGACAATTGCTCCCCACCTGTGCCTAAAGCTTAATTAAGATCACATGCAGTCATAGGGAGAGTGCAGGTGTGGAGCTGAAATAGCGCTTTGTGTCAACAGCAAAGTGCATGGGCAGAGCTGTTCCTGTAAGAACATATGGGCCTGGAGCTCAGCTGTGCATTTGTGAGAGTGTCTCCGTGTGCAGGGGGAGAGGGCTGGGATAGCAGGGACTAGAGCCCTCAAATATTAGGAAAAAACTGAAGAAGGAGAGGACAAGGCAAGTGGGGATACAAGTGTGTGTGCAGATCTGTGTGATGGTGGTTGGGTAGATCCGAGTGAGTACTTCTGGCTGCTCTGGGGGTGCTGGCTCCCTCTGGCCCACTGCGGCCGCTTCCCTGCACCCTGCTAATCCTGGGGTGCGATGGGGACCTGGGGACGGAGTTCTTCCCCATCTCTGGGAGAGCCCTCCTGCGATCTTAGCAGTGTAGATAGCAGAGTTTGTTGGCTGCTAGGAGTGATGCTAGGATTGCAGATCATCCTGCTGTCTCCTCTTCGGCCATATGGAGAACAGAAACTCACAGCCCATGTATACCTGCTTCTGCAAAGCCTCTATGTCTGGCTGTGCCTGGGAAAGAAACAGGCTACCCTTTGTTCTCTGTCCCAGGCCTGTAACACATCTCCTAGTGAGTCAGTCACCTACAGTAGTCGTATGGATCAGCTATATCTAGCGAAGGGCGAGTGTTTTCCTTTGCCTTGGTCCTTCTCTCATGTTGAGGACCACCCTTCTGAGAGCTGAAGCTGACCTGCTCTGGCTGATACCAGGGAGGGGATGGGAGAGCTTCTGAGTCACTGCTGCACCATTCAGGGCTGGTGGAGGAGAATTTACCATCGTTAACCCCCCAAAAAGATGATCAAGCAAGCAGTGGCCAGCTTGGGAGGGAGGATGCTCGGTGAGGCCGGCAGGAGATGGTGCAGCAGGGAGCAACTTCTGCTGCAGCCCAGCGAGCGAGCACCCACGTGTTGGAAACCGCGTGGGGTCTGTGAAGGGTGGATCCGTGGGACGCTTACCCTCTGTTCCCCACCGAGGAAGAGTCCATGTCTGGCCCTTCCCACGATGACGGCAGGCAGCCCTGTGCCTTGTTTGTCACAGCCACAGCCAAGTGAGCAGCTGATCGAGAAGGCGGCTGGTGCAGGGGGGGCAGGGCGATTTACTGCCCTGCTAAGAGGTCCCCACTGTATTTTCCTTTTAATTTGAAGGGCTCCTCAGCAGACTGTCAGTGCTGGGATGTGGCGGCTGCAACTGCATGGCACTGGGAGGCTGCGTGCTGGCAAATCCTGCGCGGAAATAGCCTGGAGTGGGGGGCTGCAGCAGCAGGCTGGGTTTAGCAGGAGCATCTGACTGACGACTGCAGTTTTTCACTGGCATAATCTCATCTTTTGGAGGTTGTGAAGATGAGGAAGGTGGAGGAACAGGAAAGGGTGAGACACAGCACAGATGGATGCAGTTGAAGCCCCCATTGCCACAGTTTTGCTGTTGCACATCGCTGCTAACCTTTACCTTCTGCTCCGTTATTCCACGGCAGGATGCAGCCGCTCAGTGCCCTGCTCTCATCAGCGGTCAAATCAGGACGAGGGATCTCAGAATTCCTCAAATCTGCTCTCACCATTCCTGTCTGAGTATTCTTGTACTGTCTCTCTGCCCTTCCATCAAAAAATGTGCGCCTTGTTATGTTCAACACTTGGGCTCTGTTTTTGCTGGTTTTTCTCCCCGTCTCACTCCTGATCTGTGCTTTCTTTTCCCCCAAAGTTCTGGTTTTGGGTATCCAATGAAAAGTGCCCAGCTTTGACCGATGACTGGGTATTTTGGGGACTGTTTTGAATAGCACCCTGGTGAAGAATCTACTTACAGCATTTCCTACTTGTTGCCTTAATTGTAGTTTGAACACAAAAGATTGGATATGAAAAGCATTAACTTGTGAGGAAAGAACAAATGAATTTGAGTTTTTTAGCCTACAAGAGTATGAACTGAAGTAGGACAAATATTCAGATACGTAATGGGTCACAGCAGCACGAGGCAGAAGTGCCTGCTCTTCATTAACTCTGCGCCTTTCTACCAAGAACACTGTTTTAATTTGCAGCAGGGGATTTTCAGATTTGGCATCATAAAAAGTTTTCAAGTAGGAACATGAAGCATTTTGTCTTGTGAAGCGTAGGAATCTCCATTGCTGGATGTCTTTAAGAACAGGTCAGAGGAACATGTTAGGAGTGAGATAGCTGTGATACTAATGTTAGAAATGACATTTCCATGATACCCCCAACGGAAGGTGGTATCTGAGCAGGCTGGAACTCCATGAGCTGATGAGAACCCTCTTCTCTGTGATGCTGCAGAGGTGACTGAATCTTTTAGAGGAGTCTCTCCATTTGTATGTTGGATCTCTGGAGGTTGCCTTCAGAAGAGACATCCAGTGGGATCTCTGGGGGCGTGTATCTGTCCTGCCCCTCTGCCCCTCCAAGTCTGTGCTGGAAACTAAAACCTGGGCTGGGTTTCTCAGCCGGAGGGTTTGGTGCTGCTGCTTACCTTTGGAGGTGGGACTAAGTTGAAAACCTCAGCTGCTCAGCTGATACGACTTTGCAGGGGTTCACCTCTTTATTAAAATCTCCGGGTATGTGGTGTATTTTTGTAAAAGTCTCCATTTCTGGACCCACTGGCTGAGGGAGCAGGAAGCACTAGCAGGAGAAAGCATGAATCTGGAAATGCATGGAAGAAAGGTGTCTTACAAATGTATTCTCCATATCCTCTGGGGGCAAGGCAAAGCTTTATGAGCCTATGCCACAACAGAGGACTTTATATTAAACATAAGTAATGACTTTCTAACAGGGTGGCTAGGAAGACACTGGAGGACATCAGCCAGGGAAGCCTGGGCTCTCTTCCACCAGTGGACAAGAGCTTTCGAAGAGCACGGGTTCGGTGGGTCCTGTATGAGCCAGAGGGATGGGTTGGACAAGTGGGTATCTTCCAGCCTTGTTTCCAACGAGTTTGGGTATTTACAGAAATGCTTCCAGGGCTTGAGATTAGGGAGAAAAACTTGTAAACATGAATCTCTGAAGATCAGAGAAAGCCCCAAAACCTACATCAGAAGGTAAATCAAGAGAATTGCAAAGTTGCTATTTCTAAAAGTTCAGTTTCTTTAAAATAGATCATTACTCTGCATAAACCTGTAGGGGTAACTGTTGACAGTGCTGACTTATGCTGGCCTAGATTTCAATCACTCTAGCTCTAATAAGAGATTTAGTTTAATTCCATGTCAGTGGAGTTATCCCAAATTTGCATCACTGCAGCTGAGAGCTGAATTGGGCCAGTGGTAGCCATCAATAAAAGGCAGTGCGAGGTAATTGTTACTCTTTTTCTTGTGTAGTTAGAAGGAAAGCCTGCAAAATATGCCTGGGAGCTTCAGTGTTAGAGGCTGCACAGCCTTTTTCCGCAGCCCTTCCTACAAGAAGCAGCAGCTTTTCTGGCACAGAAGATAAGCTGTTTGGGGAAAGAGGCTGGGTTATTTATTTGAAGTCAAGTCTCTGAGGATCCGAGAGTCTTGCATTGTGCAAGTGAGGGAGCCGTGCATGGGGAATGCTTGCAGGGAACGGGGAGCAGCCTTTGCCCGGCTGTAGCAGCCCTGCCCTGGGCACTGCCGCTGTTGGTGTGCTTCGGCTCATGCTCTCCCTCTTCTCTCATAGCAGTGGTGCTCCCTTCCTCATCCTCCTTGCTGCCGGGGAAACTGAGTCTGGTGAGATCCCATTTTGGGTCTGTATTTGCTTTTGTAATTTCAGTGTCCTAAACATTGAGCCTTGGAAAAGAAGCGGCCCAATAAAGGAAAACAAAGTTTTAAACCATCCAGCAACTGCGAGAAAGGCAGAACTGCAGCCACACAGAGCCCAGGGGTGACCTGAGAAGCAGAGAAGTTTCTTGCTGTATCTTTCCCTAACCATTTTCATCATCTTCTCCTGTTCATCTCATCCACGTGCTCTCTGAAACCATCAGTCCCAGCACAAACCCTCCCTCCCTTCCTGGGCTTCCTGCTCCATTCCCCCTCTCCTCCAAACCCTCCTTCAGTGACCCCTTCCTCCCGACCCCTGCGCTTGTCCTGGTGGGTCCAGCGTGGTGCTTCAGCAGAGCGTGTGCCTCTGCCAGAGAGCACTTTAACCTTTTCTGGTTAAGCTGATGATCCATTCCAAAATTGATTTTAATCCTTGCTTATAAGTAAACCAGTTGGAAATTGAATTTTGTTGAACCGATATAAATCAAGGATATATTTCTGGAAGAGCTTCATGTGGAAGGATTCTGTGATTTGCACTGCTGTATCAATGCAGCTTCAGATCTGACATATCCCTTGCTTTGGTACAACATAATTACATTCTCTTAGGGACGATGGGGTAAACGTGGTATGATCCATAGTGCACAGTCACTGACTCTGATAGAAATAGTATAAAGGTGAAATATAGCAAACTTGTGCATCTTTATCTGTGACAGCATCCCTCCTAAGGTTGTCTAGGTGCAACTGTAATGATGCTGATCTGAAGGACACCTGTTCTGTAGAGACGTGACTTAATCAAACTGGTTAAACTCTTCTGCATATATCCTGAAGGAAAGCAGTTGAGGTATCTTTTAAAAACACTATGTTTTCCTTATCTTCCTTTCCTTTTCTTATGTCCCATATAACTAAGAGAGCAGCCAGAGTCAAGGATCAGGTTGGGGTTTTTAGTTTTGTTTCTGTTTTACTGTACAAGTGTATGTTTTCAGAGCATGTGTGATCTCTGAATGCATTTGGGCATTTGTCGGGAATGCTGTAGCAGTTCTCTGTCTCTCATACATTAGCACAGCAGGCTCTGGTGATTTGTGCCCTGACCTGGCAGCAAGACCCATGCCATCCGAGTGGCTGTGAGTGGGCAGAGGAGTGCTTAGGCAGAGTTCCCACCCTGGTTGAGACCTTACGTTTTCAACTCTGCAGTGATTTACTTTTACAGCGCTTTATCTGAAAAGGAGAAGACTGAGTGTGAAGTTGTGTGCTACTGAATTACCCTGCAGAAGATTCACTCTCTGCAGACACCCAGGCAGGTCTGTTGCTCTGAGAGCTCCCTGTACAAGGGTTTGAAGACTAAAAGCAGCTTTCCAGGCCAGGAGAGGTTTTCTATAATCCAGGCTAACTGTGCATAGCCCTTTATCCCTGTCTAGTTGCTAAATTATGCATAGCAGTCTCAGGTCTGCTTCGGGGCTGGCAGGCCTGAAGTCTCAGCCGTAGAGGCTCGTCGTCCTGGATTGAGCGAGCAGAATTCCAGCTGGTGCCAGTGACATAGAGGATGGGAGACATGGATGCCTGTGCCGGATGGGGAGTGCTGGAGCAGCTCCACATCTCCATCCCTGCTGGAGTGGGCAGCCTTCCTCCTGTCCCCCATGTCCTCTGTGGTACTGCTGCCTTTTAGCAGGCTCTTTAATGAAGGAAGGAGACCTTAGTTCTATGGTTTGTTTGCTTCAGTGATAGCTGACCATCCCCAAGGAGCAGTTAAACTGCGTGTTTCCCTATCCTGCTTTTGCGGGAGAGCTGTGAAGAGCTGCTCAGAGGGTGCTTGCTCTTTATTAGGTAGGTGGAAGGAAGGAGCACAGCAGGGAAATGGCACTGTGCGAGGAGAGAGGGAGATGGGGTTAGTAAATGTCAAGCTGTTTGCCTCCTGCGCGCGCTCCAGCACATCCGCAGGCTGCGGGAGCAGCAGCTCTTGCTGAGGACAAGGCAGAGGTTGCAGCAAGGAGCGGCTCAGGCTCTGCGGGACCAGCTGCCTGTATGGCACCAGGGGACATGGGGTCCATGGTACTGGCTCTGGGTGTTGGCGTGGGGTAGGTTGGCAAAGCCCTCACTGGACTGCGGCACCATTGCTCACCTGCGCCCGCTTCCCTTTGCCTTCCCCCCTCCTGACCCCTGGGCAGGGAACACCGGGATCTAGCACCTTCCAGGCTGATGGCTGCTTTGCCAGAAGCCACCCCCGTGCCCTCTGCTGGTCCCCATCCCCCAGTCCCTGCGGTGTGGAGTGATCTGCTCTGTACTATGTGGAACAGGCAGTAGCGATTGTCCTGGCGGGCTGTCAGCGAGGCCGCTATCACTCTTTTCACTGCCTGCTTGATTATCCCTGACATTGTGCCGAGGCTGACATCCTCCTAATGTAATATAGACACCACGATGATTACCATCATTGCAAGAACTATAAGCACCAGACGATGAAATTTAACAACAGTAGGTGCAGCAGGGACGAGGGGCGAGATGGGAATCGTGCTGTCTCTGCTCTCTGCCTGTGGCCCTGAGCAGTCTCCATCTTCCAGCAGGATCTCTGGGGTTTTGCACTCCTTTTCCTCCGTGTTACCCAGCCACAGTGCTCCTTGCTCAGCCTGGACAATCTCACGGTGCTCTTGCTGGTTGTTTGTGCTGCTGGGCAATTCTCCTCTAGGCTCCCTCTTGGTCAGAGGGGTCTGCTCTGTGTGCCCAAGGCACAAGCAAGTCTGCTCCGGGGTTCTGCCTGTTCCTCTTCTGTGATACCCTGAGCCGTGGGGAACTGGCAGGACCCCACCATAGGTGAGATGAGACTCAAAATGGGCCAGACCACTGCTTGTCTGGTGGAGACCACCAGATCCTGAAGCTCCAGGAGAAGCACTAGACAAGCGCCTGAGGAAGCGGCTCCTCTCAGGGCAGGTATCCTGCTGCAGTATTTGCTGTACCAACAAATTCCCTTTGCAGACACCATATCTGGGTCACTGAATGAAGCTGATGAGCATGGGCCTGGCTGCGGGAGCTTGAAGTATCCCCCTGAACAGAGACCTTCTCTACCCCCCGTAATAATGCCAGGTGGGAAAAACCATTTATTTTCCTGGTGTATGGCCTTTGTAGGGCATGACGTGGCACAGTCCCATCTCTGGAGTGCGAGGGGTTATCTTGGGTGTGCATGGCAGTTGTTCCCATAGAGGTGCGCTTTGGTCTTTGCCTCCCTCACCTGGAGCACCCTACGCTGAGGCGCGATGCTCTGGCAGCAGGAAGGCAGCCTGCTCTGTTGCTGCACAAAGTACTTTGCTCTTTTGCAAACATGCCAGGTTTGCGCTGTGATTAAACGCTGGTGTTTGGACTGCAGCTGTCCAAACCAGGTGTATTGGATTCATGGGGGAGGGAGGGGCGGAAATAATAATAATTTCTGGTAGATGACTGTTCCCCAGACCAGACGCCTTTGCAGCAGGAGCTGGAGCACCACAGCCTGTCCTAGAAGGGTGCAGGGCTTGGCCCCGAGCAAACCCCAGCTGGGTTTGAGCTGTGGGTCCAGCCTGTGTCCTGGCCCAGTGGGGCTGAGAGCTTCTGGGGTTACCGGCTGCCGTGTTAGGGTTCACCTTCTTGGTGGTTGTGACTGTTTTTTTTAAGCGAGGTGGAGAAGGGATTCTTGGTGTGGAGATGCTGCTGTGCAAGCCGAGCAGAGCGCTGCCCCTCCGATAGTGCTGTTTTGGGGAAGGGCTTCTTCTTGGGGGGTGTGAAATGGAGCTGGGGGAGAGGGAAAGAGAAGGGGTCTGTTTTGGGATCAGATGTGTACCCCACCAACCCAGCCCTCCCATCAGTGTCCTCCCTCTTGCCCTGGGCGAGGAGGCTGGAGACTGGCCCTGCCACTGTGCAGGGAGGCCAGTGCACACAGGGAAACAGCAAGGCTGGGGCTGGTGAGACAATTTTTACTTTCTAGTGGTGCCCAAAGGCACATGTGCTAATGGTGCTACACAGGGAGCTTGTTATCTTCCTTCATGTTTTATCATCAGATACCTTGACCCATGGGAAGGTGCTGGGTCCTCTTGTGGCAGCTCATGGAGTAGTGATTTCTGCGCTCCTGGGAGTATTTCTGCACCCTTTGCTGTTCCTTCTCGGGCTGCCCAGTCTCACGGTGCTGGGTGTGCTCCCAGGGAATTGGGGGGTGGCGACTGCTTTCTCTGAACCCTGACAGCTCCCTGGGTATAGAGGCACAGAGGGAATTAATAGCAGAGATGAGCATCATTTGATGTGCATTAGGAGCAAGGCAAACAAGTGAATTTAGAGAATGGATGTTCTGAGGCAGTATCAGATCTGCCTCTTCGCTTATTCAGTTGCTGCTGTGAATGTGTATTGGCAATCGGTTGTGCTACCAGCTCTGCTTTTTAGTAAGGCTACTTAGCACTTCTCTGCTGGTTTAGATTGTCTTCTCAGCTGTTTATAGTTGCACTATGCTTAGCATTATTTGGGATTAAATTTTTCAAGTTGCAGGTTGTCTTGAGCTGTTTGATTTTTCTCCCTCCCACCTGCCACTGTTTTTTGGGGTGGTGTTTGTTTTTTGTTTTTCTTTCAACTCAGTACTTTCTGGGTTTTTTGCCTGTGTTAATACTTACCCCCTGCTCTTGCCACTTACTAGTTCACTCTCAGCATCCACTGCTGGACTTTTCTTTCCACTGCCATTCCTGGATCTTCTGGCTACTGCATCCAGCTTCAGCCCTTCCTAGACTTTTTATTGAGATTTGCAGTTTATAATTTGGTCTCTGTCCCCATACCCTGAATACAGCAGCTTCCTCCTCTGTGCTGCCTGAGGGCTAATACCTCCGTAGGTGGTTCAGGGGCTCTGTGCAGCCCCTCTCCTGGTCCAGAAACTTCAAGTTTGCCAACCACACTGAGCAGGGCTAATGCCAAGGGCATTACTAGTTGTTTCAGCATGGCTGGAGCATTGCAGGGTTGGGTTTCGCTCTCGTGTTCCTGCATTGCCACCTACTCGCTTTACCTGTTGGGGGGCACGTGTAGACTGTGAGGGGGAAGGGGTATGTTCATGAAGGGTTTGCAAAGTAAAACCCAGTCCACCAAGAGCGTGCAGCCTGCACCCCCTTCTCCCCGAGGGTGCCGGTACGGCTGGGTATGAGTGTACCTACATGGAATCAGAAGCAGCGGTTTCTTGACTCCGAGGTCACTGCTGTTACAAATTTCAAACCCAGGTCCCAGAGCAGCGGATCACAGGAGAATTTCAATGAGAATGGCTTTCTAATCTGGACAAAACTAAGAGCTTTTGCCATTGCTGAAGAATGTTTGGGATGTTTTTGGCCAGAAAATTCGTCCTCTGATTCAGCTCAAGGAGAAACCCAATATGGGAAATGTCACCTTAGATAAGTAAAACCCGGCCAAGGTCTGAACAACCCAAAGCAAAATGCTACGATGGAGAGCTCGAAGCTATCTTAATTGCCTGGAGCACTACCATTCATTCACCTGCCTGTCTGGTATGTTCTTGCGCTCCTATGGTCACTGTTAATTCATGCTGAATTGTTCTAATTAATGCCAATGAACTGTTTAGCCAAGAAGACTGCGGAGCTCTGCAGCTGCAGAGGGGGCTGGAGGAGCATCTCCTGGTTTCTTTTTCTATTTTTTCCTCCCTTGTGGACAGGCAGCGTTTCTGTCCATAACCAATAGGAGCCAATTTTCTGTTTCATAACAGGAAAATACTAATGTCAGGACACCCTCCTTACCCAAAGCTTTCTCCTTGAAGATTGCTCCTCTTTGCTTTCCTAATTGCTGCTGCTCAGCTGGAGGTAGTGTGCGCCTTCCAAACACATTATTTTGTTATGCTGTTACTTACCAAAGGGAAAAAAGACTACGAGAGAATATTGCTTTGTGTCAAGCATTCCTCACTTTAACCCTTTCTGGGTAGATGCAGGACATTTTTCTCTAGTGCGGGATGTTTTGCCATTGGCAATACACACTTTTTGGCCTGAAGCTTGGGGTGTGATGGAGCTGTGATGTGAAGAACACCTAGAAATCATTTCTGCTGGAGTCTGAGGATGCCTCTGAACTGTGTTCTCTTACTAAAGCATCCTCTTTGGAGTCGCTGCGCTCACATAACCATCACTTATTACAAGACAGGAGTTGCCATGTGATGTGAATTGGGTGGTTTGGGGTGAAGTATGGGTGGTTTGGGGACCAGAATGATTTGGGTGAAGCCCTTGGAATCAAGTTGGCTGAAAACTTAATGCTTGGAGTTACCCTTCTCTGAAGACTGGCAGGTCTGGAGCCTGCAAGAGGGCACTGGAGGCATGCTCCATGTGTTTCTTAGGGACTGAGAAGTTGGACGAGGACTGCAGATGTTTGGCTCACTGTGTCCCTGCTCTAGGTTCATGGGCGGTTCTCTTGCAGGTCAGTAACCAGGAGAATTCACGGAAATGCTGTTTTCTTCAGAAACTTCAGAAATGAGCAGGTCTGAGCCTTTTGTGTGCCATCCCAGTGATAGAGGCGGGGTGGGTTGCCATTCTGGCAGCCAGGACAGGTTACCTGAATACCTTGGGGCTTTTTGGGGGAAAAAACCAACCCAGTTGCCTGGAGTAGAGGTAGGGTGGAGTAATGATGTATGTGGACACAAGACTGCTGGGCGAGGCATGCTGTCCAGAATTTCCTAGTGGCATGGAAGAGAAAGCAAAGTTGAGGCCTGAAGATTAACCCCGTAGGTCTGGAGGGACCGTGCAGAGCCAAAAGAGCAGCCTTTTGCTTAGTCTCCGAGCATACTCCTGTGGCTTCAACCTCAGAAACCACTTTGTTTAACCACGAAAGGAAAGGGGAGGCTCTGGAATTCATTGCCAGCTGCCTTTCAGTGATGGGGTCACTTCGTGCTCCAGCTCATTAACATCTGGAAAAGGGTGGAGTAAGTAGTTCCCCAACATATGAGGAGGGTCTCATCCTGTTCTTTAGCTGTGTAATGTGCTGCTTTCCAGATCCTGGGCACCTGCCTGCCCGTACCTTTATTTTTACTGTCTCCACCAAGAGAAACAGTTGTGGTGGTATCAGCCTGGTGGGTGTCTCTAGCCAAGCTTCTCCTTAGTCCTGCCTTCATGGGGCAAGATGTGGGGATTTCTGGGGTACGTGTTTGTCTTGTGGAAGCTGGTTGTTTGCTGTTTGTGTTTGGGTGCTGCTCTGAGACCCAGGGCAGATCAGGGCAACAGGCAGATGCTCCGTGAGAAATGGTTTCTGCACCACCTGGTCTCTTCCTTTGTAGTGATGGTCAGGTCTGCAACAAACCAGCAGCTACAGGCAGAGTATTTCACCTCTAATGAAGCTGCAGCAAAGAGGGTTTTTAGTCCTATGGGAAGTGATGATTCAGCTCCCAAGGATCATGCAAGCTCGGGTAGGTGCCAGACATGCTTAACATGGAAATCACGGTTAAACATGGAGTCAGCTACGTCTGTGGGGAGGTCCAGCTCTCCTTGGAGGGTTTTCTGCTGCCGGATGTCTTCATGTCTGGAATTGCAGGTATTTGCAAGTAGCCTGAGGATTAAGAGGGAAGCAGAATCCAGTTTGCTGTGTGGTTTTCTTCATGTATCTTACTTAAGAATAGATAAGGCTTGAGGATATTTTTTTTGCTTATCTCAGATGATTGTAAAAAGGCCTTCTCTTTTGCCCTGTGTTGGTTGCACCTGAGTTTGCAGACAAGCTGAGTTAACAAGTCCGAAAACGATATGAGGAGGTGACTGAGGGGTTGGTAGTTGCCAACTCTTGTGGTGGGACTGAGCCCTTCTTGTTGGGGCAGTGCTGATGCCAACAGCACCGTCCCTTGGGGCTGGCATTGTCATCTGCAGTTGTGTGATGTGGCTTGGGTGGGCAGGCCCATGGGTCACAGCTGCACGCTTTGGGTGCAAACATTCAAATAAAATCAGGTAATTGCATCTGGCCTTCAGTATAATCCCAGTTATAGACCTGTGCCTCTCCCTACCACAGCCTGGCCAAGTTTGGGACTGGTTGTAGAAATCCTGATTTCCTGAGGGTGCTGCTGTATTATGGCTTGCTTAGAGATGAGAGCCTGCAAGCATGAAGGCAGGCAGCTATAAAGCCAATGGTGTGGGCAGCAGGTCAAATGCCTTTTTATTTTTTCTGGTTGCAAAGCCTTTCCTCCCTTGTTCCCCTCATTTTGAAAGCTGATATTGTTACCTAATCCACATTGCTAAAATTCTTCTGTGTTAGAGGATCAGCTTTTCTGTGGGAAGTCTGCTGTACTTCTCTCTAATGTTGACTGTCTTTCTCTTGTTTCCCTTCTTAGATCTACAATGAGAATAGAAACCTGTTTGAAGTCAAGGAGAATGTGCCCAGGAAATTGGTGGAGAAGGTCGCAGGGGATATTGAGAGCCTCTTGGCCAAGAAAGTCCGTGCTTTAAAGGTAAGGTGGTGGGCCTGTGTGCTGATCCGTTGTCTGATGTGTTCAGTTTAAAGAGGAGGGTTGGTGCTGGCATAGCGTTATGAGTTCAGCTTCAAAGTAATTTCTGTGGTTATGTGGCCTTTTCCGGGAGCTGCATCATGTATTTGGAGTATGTCTGGGGACTGAGGTGAGGACGGATCACGTGAGGATCTACTATAGGTATCTTCCTGCTTTTTATCTCCTCCCACTGTCATGTGAGCACACCTGAAGGTGCTGCCACAAGAATACAAGTGACGGCAAAAGCCTGGCAGCAAATTTGACCCAGTCGTATAACTGGGGGTGTGGTGAGCAGGAGCAAAGGTACTGGGGTGTCCCTGCAGTAGCTCATGGAAGTGTTTCGACAAGTAGGATTTTTTCCTGTTTAGGAGAGAATGCACTGAAATGTTTGTGCTGGTGCCTGGCACTTGAATCCTGCAATGGACTGTGTGTGTGAGTTGCCCTCGTGGGTGCCTGCGTCCATTTCCAATCTATCATCCCATTTTGTAGCACTCCTTTTAAAATGAATTCATTTTATCTGTAGTGGAGTGAGGTAACCAGCTCATGGTGCCGGCTCGGTAAAACACAGTGGTGGCTGTAACGAGGCAGGAGCGGGGCCATGCTCTGCTACAGCGTTCTCTGCTACCGGGGCAGAGACAGGTAATCGCCTTCCTGGAGAGATGGAGGTACCCTGTCTGCTGCAGAGGGGTGTGGGAGCCATGTAAGGGTTTCCCTTCCAGGAGCTGTATTGTCATCTCAAATACCTGACTGTGGAGACCAGGATGAAGCTGTGTGATGGACATCTGGCAGTGTGGCCAACTGGGTGGCATGCCTTGCAGCTTGATTACCTAGAAGTGCTTTTGTGGGGTGATAGACAAGGGGAAGGCTCGGACCAGATAGCTGTTGTGTCTGCATAGGGACTATAGCCAAAAAGACTTGGTCACCCTTCAATCTGATCAGCAGAGGAAGAAGTACCATGGTGAGGGAAAAGGTGTTGCAATAACTGAGGTGTAACTAAGTCAGTGAGAGTTTCGAAATGACCTGTCTCCTTAGTACCAATAACCTTGTTCATCTTCCAATTTGAACTTCTTTTTGTTGGGTTTTTGGATAGGATTCGTTGGTGCACTGTTAAGGGCTCATCTGATGCTGGACCCGATGCAGAGGAGTGATTCTGGCAGCCCTGGTTAGATAATGAGCACTTGGTACTGTTTTATTGTAGTGGAAACAATGATCGTTGACCCGAATTAGTCCCTTCAAGAGGACTCCTTCAGAGTGCAGTCACTGAGTGGAGCAGTCTCTTACATCCAGCTTGCGTGTAAATTCTTGGCGTCTTGGATTGGTGGTACTGACAACCAAATACGGAAATGGGGAAGTTGGTGGGAGGAGGAGGAATTGGATCTTCTGAATTTCTTCCATGTTGTGCTAAGCTCTTTTGAAGCAGTGGGGCTCCCACAGCTTCTTCCCATCTCCAGCCTGTGTTTTCTTCTGTCTCAACTCTCTCCCTGGTTGAATCATCTCTCCTGGAGTCATTTCCTCCCCTTCTCTCATGACTCACGAGAGTGATGATGACTTCTTGAAATATATTTTTCAGCATCTGAGTCAGGTGGGAATCCATGTATCAGTGAGGGCAGGTGAGGAGGGAGAAATGGATCCTCTCCTTGAAGTATGAATTGCTGCGTCACTCACGTACTCACTCTATGGAAAAGATGCCTCCCTGTCTCTTTTGCTCCAGGAGATAGAAGGGATATTGCCTGTGCTTTGGTCAGGCTTTGTAGGAAGGTGCTCGGTAGCCTTTGGGCACGCATGATGGACTCATGCTTCAAGAGTGTCGTTCTGATTAGGCAGTGATTCAGTCCAGTCATCAAAGAGCCTGTTTTCCTCTAAGTGAAAGTATTAATGTGTCTTTATTAAACTTAAACTGCGTGCAGAGCACTTATCAATAATACATAGTTTCTTACCTTGTGTGTTGCATTTCTAAGAAGCAGCAATCAAGCACGAGGAAACCAAACGGCTGTCTGGCCCTGGCAGCCGTGGTGCGGCGCCATGGCACAGGTCTGGCACTAGCAGGACGCTCTGATTTCACACATGCTTTCCAGAGGAGTGCCGGAGCCAGGGGTGCGTAGCAAAGAGGGTAATTGCTTCCTAAAATAACAGTCATCTACAAGGGGCTGGTTATTTGGATGCTGTCCCTCCCTTTTTGTTCCAGACCATCGTATCTGATGACAGTCTCATCATGGGACAGAAAAATTCCTAGGAAGATGTTTTTGCAATCCCCACCTGTTCCAGCTGGCACTAGAGAAGAGCATCTACAGCTGGCTCCTGGGGGGCTTTTACCCTGTGTCCCATGCAGCGGCCTCTATTTGACATGGAATTTTATCACCACTAACTGCCCTTTTTCCCCAGCATCTTCCAATCTCCTTTCTCCATAATGATTTCATTGCTTCAAGCCTGCCCTCAGAGCTGCCTTTGGGCTCTGTAGTTCCAGCTGCTTTTTATTCCTAAGCTTTAGCAGGAGGGGAGATAGAAAAGATGGTCTTCAATACCAAAAATACAGCTACTGTCCTTTGAAATGCAAGTAAAAGATCTTGCTAAGGTGGAATAACTGCTGAAGGAGATGACATTAAATTTATGCAGCGTGTTGCATTGTGGGGAGGTTCCAGGGATCTCACTACAGGTGAGGTATAAGGGAACAGTAGATATGTTCCCGACTGGGTAGAAGTTTAAGGGGCTGCTCTTGCCTATAACTCATGAGCTTGCCCTTGTTAGGGCTAAGAAAGACATCCTTCATCTGGGGAAAGGAACAAGATGGTAGGTTGCCAAATGACTACAAATCCCTGTTGTGTTTTCCTTGAAATGGGAATCACAGCTGGCTGGCTTGGGGATCGACAGCATCTGAGACTAGAATTCAACAGGTTGGTTGTTTGACAAATAGATTCTTTTGCCACTTTTTTTTTTCTGCTTAAATTTCCTATCTCTTCTTCAATCTCTCAATGAGTTTGGACCCCTCCTTGCCTTTGTATGTGCCCCGAGAGATGTCTGTCTCCAGGCTAGGGCTTCTTTGGTGAGCTTGTTCAGGAGACCAGCTGTTGGACTCTACTGCTGGTGGAGTACTGAGCGAGCCAGGGCAAAGCCATCGCTGGGGGCGGGCATGGGGCGGATGCCAGTTCTGGATTCCCAAACCTGAGGGGCATTTTTCTCTCTTCCTCTTTGCTTTCTTCTCTTGCTGTAGCCTGTCTAGGAGAGGCAGGCTCCTGACAGGAGTGACGAGACCTTCCCTTCCTCTAAAGCCTCAGAGGCTGTGTTTCGTGAGGTTGGTGAAGATGAGCCAGTTCTCTGTAGAAAGGAAAGGAAGCAGCAAAGATAAGAGGCAACAAAAAGAGCCTCCCTTGCTATCAAATCCAGCCCCTTGCCTTCTCCATGTGCCCAGGACACAAGGACACCTCTTCTTCCCTTCCATGTTGTTTGCTGTTCCCGCTTCATGCTCTGCCTGCAGACCTGGGCTGCTCCTTCCTGCCACGCCACGTCCTTGGATGTCCCAGCTCTATCCGCCGTTTGTGGCCACCAAGGAGATCTCAGCAGCCCAGGCCCCCTTCCTGACCTGTGCTGGCAACGCCAAACAGTGTGGATCAAAGCGAGAGGGCGGCGGGAGGGCTGCTGGGGTGATGAAAGGCTTTGGAAAGCATCGGTGCAAGCGGCTGAGGGGTTCCTGCATCGTTTCTGCTGCGCAAGCCCGATGCCTCAGGAAATTCTTCTATTGCCACAGAAGCATCTCTGCAGTAAAAAGGTGGTAGGGGAACATGAGGAGGTCACCGCTTGTGGTGCAGGATCTAGGAGGGTTCTCCCCCTTCTCCTTCAGGTCTGTGGACACCCCAGATCTGTTTCTTTTGTAATACTGGGTGAAATGCATGAGTGATATGTCTGAAGCTCCACAGACTGGGGGAGAAGGGAGTGAGTTGCGATTTGATGGAGGAGGAGGCTGAGAGATGGAAATTTTAGATCCTAGGGTATGTTTTAGGCTTGTTTCTACTTTTTATACAGTTCTTGCGAAGGCTGTTTTTGCATGCTGACTGCTTCATCCTTCACATATTTAACCACAGACAATTTGCTTTGCCTCCTGCGAGCGGCACATCCCACGGTTTACTGAGTTGGGTTATGCCCTGAAGTGAGCTATTCATACACCGTGACTGGCCTAAGGACTGCTGTCTGTGCTGGTGGTCTCCCTCCATCTCTAAACGGAGACCTCCCTATCCATAAAACATGGTACGAATGTCGGCAGGCTCTGGCGTTTCCCCCATGGGATGCTGGTGGCATGGTTAGGCCGTTTTTTTTTTTTTCCAACGAGCTGTTTTAGTTTTGCATATTGTACATCACCATCGAAGTTCATTGTATTTCTGATGGACCTCAGCCATGTGCAATGTTGAATATGATGCATTGAGCAGAAGTGCTGCAAAGTGGCATTTCATCTCAGAGAATTGATAATACGTGTGTATTATATCATTTGTGTGTGTGTTTTACATAGATGTGTGTATATGTAGTAGGTTCGGTGCACCTTGCGTGACTCTCGTGATGAGAGAACTAAGAGCACATACCAGTAGTTAAAAGTTTGTGGGGTTTGTTTTTTCTGTTGTTGTGGAATTTAACTGCATGTTTTTGTTCCTATGTGTTTAGCTCCAGTGTGGGATGAGCATTTGGGGGAGAGGAGGAGTTTGGTAAGAGGCTTCAAGGCTCCTCTTCCTTCAGCCAAGGTGTAGGAGCTGACAATATATTTCACTGAAGACTTTCAGATTCTCCTGTAACAAGAGTAGGAAATCCTACACTTGGCATTAGACGTTTTCTTTTGGCAGAAAAATGAATACAGAGAACAAGACTCTGGGGATTTTCTGTGTTTTGAAAGCATACTGCAAGGATGTCTGTCTGGGTTTCTTGTGGCTACAAAGCCTGGATGAACGTGGCTCTAGGAGTTTGGGGTGTTCCCATCTTCCTTTGCCTCGGATCCTAAGGGAAGGCAGCTGGAAGAGCTGGGGTTTGGTGCATGGCGAAGACGGTTGATCTGGAGATGAGTAAGGCTTGGGTTTTCTTACTGCCTTAAGGAAATTTCTCAGTTTTGTCTCTGATTTCCACCACCCCCCCCTCAGTTTGGGATTTTCCCACTTACTGGTATTTTTTCCTTGCATATACCTTCTGATGTGATGGTGCAGTTAGTACTTGGCCGGGCTTTAGGATCCTCTGATGGAGGGCGAGGTGGGAGTTTGGTGCATTACCACAAAGTACTTACCAAGCTGGTTTCTCGTGGGCGAGAGCTGGTCGTCGGGGGCATCGTGGGAGGTAGGAGCTGAGGCCGGTTGTGCTTTTAGTCCTGGTTGAATGCTTAGTGCATTACTGTTCAGCTGGGACAAGTTCCAAGCTCCATTTACGTCTGGCACAAGCATATATCAAGAGTGCAGAGGGGATTAATTGGACAGGTTTATCCCTTTAACAATTCTGATAGCCCTGAGATTTCCCTTGCAGGTATGTGGTGAACGCCGTCTTTATCAGCTCTTCTGCTCCCTGATAGGGACAATAAAAGGTTTCACTTGTCCAAAGAGCTGCAAAATTGGCATGCAGCAAAGCATCTCTCAGCCCAGTTCAGAGCATCCCCCCACTCCCTCCTCTCTCGGCGGCAGAGATGATGACCTCTGTCGCGGCGTGGGCTGGTAGGAAATCGGCAGTGCGGGCTCGGAAGCTTTCTCTTCCTTCCTTCACTCTTGGGTGTGTTGCTGTCCACTGGTCTTGGTGGCATGTGGTCTTAAGGACAGGCAGCGAAGCGGGTCAGCGTTTAGCAGGAGCAGCCCTGGGGTCGTACTGGATTTCTCCTCTGCTGCTGGTGGTGCAAGGTCCCATCGCTGTCTCGCTGCCCTGCTGAGCTGTCTGAAGCAAGCTCTTCCAGGTGCTCGTTGGCCAAGTCGTTGGTGTGTTTAACTAGAGGGGTCCCAGGCCATGAGAGAGGGACCCTCTTGAGCTGCAGTGCATCAGGGGTTGGGATTGTGTGGCAGCATGCCGTGCTGCACGCATGGCCCTGATGGGTTTTCCCACTGCAATGCCCTGGGTTTTACCTGGTGGGGAACTTCTGGGCATACTAGAAGGCCACCAGCGGTCACACCCTGGCCTGCTGGGTCCCAGCCCAGTGCCCACGCTAAGGCACATGTTACCCATCTCACCTAGGCAGCAAAATGGGGGAGGAAAGAGAGAATAAACATAGTTCAGGTGAGCTCAGATGCAGCCTGTGGTTTTGGTGGGCTTTGGGGCTTCATTGCCCCGTGCACACACAACCACGGACAGGAGCTCTTGTGTTCGTGGAGAAGGGACCACAACCAACATCAGCCCTGTGCATGCTGAAGTACAAAACGTTTAAAGATATGATCTCTGTGCTTTGTTAATTCATAGTGACAAATCCATCCCTCTTCCTGCTTCTTTGCTAATTGCTGGTGGTGGCTTTTGTTTTTAATTCTATTTTTAATTCACTCCTAATCAAATCCTGACTGACTGTCCCCATGTATTTATTTATTTATTTACTCATTTGTGTGTGTGTGTGTGTGTGTGTGTGTGTCTTCTCCTGCCTCACGATTGTTCTTGTGCTGGACCTGCTCCAGTAATCCAATTTGAATCCAATCTCCCAGGTCTGGAATTCTAATTTACAGATTGCAGAGGGGAGCTGAACAATGCCCGCACACCAGGACGGGGGTTTATTGTCTAATCTAATCAGGGACAATCAGATGTTTGTAACAAGTCTATCAAAACTGTATTGGGCCAGTTTCCCGAGCAATGTAACCGGCTTTCTTAATAGCGCTAACACGATGTAGGGCTTCCTGCACTTTCATGCAGACTATGTTGAACGTTTCCCTTTCTTCTCCCATGAACGCTTGGCAGCAGCCCAGCCCAATGGGCTTTACAACTTCGTAAGCTGCTTGGTGGATTATGCGGCTGTGGAGGTTTGTGAGGGCGCAGGGGCTCCTGCTGCCGCCTCCCCCGGCACTGCTGGAGGCTGGAGGGCTCCTGGGACGATCCCGTTTGGCGGCAACCCTGCAAGCTACAGACTCGGTATTGGAAATGCATCTGGAGTCATGGATGGGGAGTGAAAAGCAGTGGTCCTGACCTGTTTAAAATATTCAGTAAGTCTCCCCAGAAGGTCTCTAGCCCTGTACGTGTGCTGTCAGCCTTCAGGCACTGTGGGCTTGTCTGGCTGTTGGCAAAGAACAAATGAAGAAACCTTTGTCCAACGGCATATTAAGGCTGTTGTTTCTGGGCATTTGCTTTAAGAAGCTTGGATGGTTGCAGTTCAGAGAAGTGACCTCTCAGGGTTTTTTTGGGATGCCCTCCCAGGGCCTGGAGCAAGAGAGGAGGCAAAACCAGTTCTGTAAACCTCTTAGTACAGCTCTCCAACCCAGAGTGGAGTTTTCTTACTTTTTCTGTGCAAATAAATAGTTTTCCTGACTTTCCCCTTCACAAAAACTGAACTATCCCTCTGGTGCCTTATCCTGGCAGCTGGCTGTCAGCCAGGGGGTGAACTTACCCTGGTTCTCACGCTTCGGGTCTGTACCACTTAGCTCTGTACCTGATGCCTTTGCCCAGGGATGGGTTTTAGCCTTATGTGAGTCCTCCTTGCCCCAAAGCATCTTCCCTTTGGCATGGCTGTGTGCTGCACTCATCCCTAAGGCAGGCATGTCAAGGGGAGCTGCAGGATGCTGCCACTCCCTGCATTGCGTCTGTGGCTGAGGTTCATGGTCTCCGGTCACGCAGTGGTAATGGGAGCTTTCGCTGGGCTTTTAGCCTGAGCAAAGCTTGCCCTTGCGCCCGCTCACCGAGCACTGCCAGGCTGGTCTGCACGCACAGGGAGGAAGACTGTGAACTCCCTGTAATGGGAACTAACCTCTCTTTGAGGGTTTAATCGCTGTGTGTGCCTTGTCTTTCTGCGCTCTGCACCCTGCCGGGTGAGGAACCCAGAGACCTCTGAGACCAAGCTAAGAGAAGGATGAAATTGTCCTTAAAGGATGTTTTACTTCCCTTCCTAAAGCTGTGTTTTGTATTTGACAGCAGTTTGTATGTTGTTTTTCAGTTTTTCCTGGTTTCTCTAGTGCAGGAGCAGCGCTTTTAGCAGAGGTGGAGGTAACTAAAGCCATTAGTGTTGTCAAGGGATTTGCAGCAGTTGTAGTTCTTGGCTGTCTCAAAGCTCAGATCCATCAGCTTGGTCCTTACCCTCTCGAGCTCCTGAGGCCTGGCAGGGCTGCCTTATTCCATGCACTAAGGGGGATGCGTTTGGGGATGGCTGAAAGGATAAAAGAAGATGAGTAGGACTTACTGTTCTGTCTATATAGATAGAGATATAAAAATGGTGAGTGATGCAATAGAGGAAGGGGTCGCCGAGGGAATTGGTGCTAGGGAAGAGAATTGCCATTTAATTCTCTGTAAAACAACCTTTAAACATGGTTGGGAAGAAATGTTTGCAATCATAACAAAATAAAAGAAGCCATGTCACTGAACAAGGGATTTATTTGAATTTCCTTGGTTAGTTTTGGCGTGAGAAAATGCATTTCCATGGCAGTTTGGTAGGTAGAGTCGCTTCTGCGCCCTGTGCTATGGCTTCATAATCTGTGTATGGTGGGAGAGGGCAAGGGGAGGATCTTTATTTCCCCAGGGTTGCCTGTAGTTTTGCAGGGAATGTGTACGTCTGCGCTTATGGATCTGCTTTCAGACCGTGGGATTTTGGCCCCTGCCCTCCGTGCTGCTGTACATCCTTGGAAAGCTCTCTGAAGGCCAAGGTCTTGGGCAGAGAAGGCTCCCACCAATTTATTCTCGTTTCATGTTTTTTTCCTCTGAATGTTTGAAATGCATCATCTGACATGGAAGGCTCTTATATTGAATGAGAATAATTGACCTGGGAAGAAAAATGGAATCATTTTGAATTCAATTCAGGTAGAATGAGGATTATATTTTTTTTAAGGGTTTCATCCCCTAGTTGAACTAAAAATCAATTATTTGTATAGCTGTGTTTATGGACAAGTAGTGAAGTTAAAGACTCTAATGATTGAGGGGGTGGAGGCTTGGTCCTGCAGGTTAATGGACTTGCATGAAGCTTTTTTGTCTCAAAAGCTCTCTTCAAAACCCACCTTCTTTCCCTAAAGAAAGTGGATTTGCCAAGTCTCATTTCTGCAGCCCATGAAACGCAGCTCCGCTTTGGCACAGTTCATCTCAGCAGGTCTCTGCATGGGAGCCCCGTGCCTGGAATAGCGGGGATGGAATAGCAGGGATGGCTGCAGGGGAAGAGCAGGAAGCTCCGGTGAAGGTGGCTCGCATAATAACCGTTTCGCTTGGCTCTGGGCAAGTGGTGCTGTGCTGTTATACCCGAGCTGGCACGCAGGCTTGCTCTCTGTCTTGTATTATGGTGTCTGTACGGCGTCTAACGGGGACCGTGCTTTCTGTTCCCTGTACCTTTGCTTTGCATCTCTGCTGCAGCTTTAACGGCGTGAGCCTGAAGCCCATCAGCATCCAGCCCTACCCCATAGCAAGGACCTATTATATATTCCCGGAGCAGCTGATGTCCATTAAATGTTTGAGTGACACTACAACAATGTGTAAAATATCTGTGATAAGGATCTAGCAAATCTTAATAAAAAAAAAAAAGCGACAAGAATGTAAATTGCACATACAATTGTGATAAAGAACCAGAGATAACATTAAAGAGATTGTATCAATTTAATGCAAGTTTAGTGCCAAAGCCTGTGATCTGCTCTTTCAAGAGGAATCGTTGGGAGCTGGTATTTCAGCAGACGGTGCTCGAATCGTCCCGATACTCTGGACTGGCCGTCCCTGCAGCCAGCACGCTGCATGGAAGCTGTCTGCTTGCAGGGGATTAATGGAAACCTTTCCTGCAGCTATAATAAAAATCACATTCCTTGGAAAAATAAAGTGCCTCTCTGCCTGCTGGCCTTTGGGTCGCTCAAAATGCAATTAAAAAGCAGCTTAATACAGCCATGTGATGGGAAATCCGTCAGGGTTCACAGGCACGGTCTGAAGCAAAAGCAAGGTGAAACAGATGCGAGCAGAAATCATAGAATCATAGAATCACAGAATCTTCATGGTTGGAAAGGACCTTCGAGATCATTGAGTCCAACCATACACACACAAAAAAAAACCCCTTACAATCTCTGACACTAGAGCGTGCCCTGAAGTGCCAAATCTACACGTTTCTTAAATACCTCTAGGGATGGTGGCTCAACCACCTCCCTGGGCAGGCTGTTCCAGTGCCTCACCACTCTTTCAGTAAAGTAATTCTTCCTAATATCTAATCTAAACCTCCCCTGCCGCAACTTCAGACCATTTCCTCTGGTCCTGTCATTATTCACCTGGGAGAAGAGGCCAACACCCACCTCTCTGCAACCTCCTTTCAGGTAGTTGTAGAGGGCAATGAGGTCTCCCCTCAGCCTCCTCTTCTCCAAATGAAACATGCCCAGTTCCCTCAGCCTCTGCTCATATGGCTTGGTCTCCAGGTCCCTCACCAGCTTGGTAGCTCTCTTCTGGACCCGCTCCAGCGCTTCAATGTCCCTCTTGTACAGAGGGGCCCAGAACTGAACACAGTACTCGAGGTGAGGCCTCACCAGTGCCGAGTACAGAGGCACGATCACTTCCCTACTCCTGCTGGCCACGCTATTCCTGATACAAGCCAGAATGCTGTTGGCCTTCTTGGCCACCTGGGCACACTGCTGGCTCATGTTAAGCTGGCTGTCCACCACCACCCCCAGGTCCTTTTCTGCCGGGCAGCTTTCTAGCCACTCTTCCCCAAGCCTGTAGCGTTGCTTGGGGTTGTTGTGACCGAAATGCAGGACCCGGCACTTGGCCTTATTAAACCTCATACAATTGGCCTTGGCCCATCGATCCAGCCTGTCCAGGTCCCTCTGTAGAGCCTTCCTACCCTCAAGCAGATCAACACTCCCACCTAGTTTGGTGTCGTCTGCAAACTTACTGAGGGTGCACTCAATCCCCTCATCCAGCTCATTGATAAAGATGTTGAATAAAGCCGGCCCCAAAACTGAGCCCTGAGGGACACCGCTGGTGACCGGCCGCCAAGAGGATTTCACCCCATTAATCACAACTCTCTGGGCACGGCCATCCAGCCAGCTTTTAACCCAGCGAAGAGTACTCTTGTCTACGCCATGATTCGCCAGCTTCTCCAGGAGAATGCTGTGGGGGACGGTCTCAAAGGCCTTACCAAAGTCCAGATAGACAATGTCCACAGCCTTCCCCGCGTCCAGAAGGCGGGTCACATGGTCATAGAAGGAGATCAGGTTGGTTAAGCAGGACCTCCCTTTCTTAAACCCATGCTGGCTGGCCCTGATCCCTTGGCTGCCCTGCACTTGCCATGAGAGCTCACTCAAGATGATCCGCCTGCCTGCCTGGTGTTGCTGGCGGAGCGGCCAGCTGAACTGGGATGTGCGGTGCTGGAACTGGGTTAGCTGGGGCAGCTGGCAGCAGGAGTGGCTCCGCGGGCACGGAGCTGGGCTGCGAGAGCATGGGAACTAATCCATATCCCAGCCTGGGCTTGGTGTGTCTCCACCTGACAGAGTCCCTTGTTTCCTGGGCTGGTGTTTCTGCTTTCTGTCCTTGCTTTTGGTCCCTCTTCTGCTCTTTCCAATAGGCCATGTCCCCTGAAAATGGCCGAGGAGCGTGGCGGTAAAGCTATTTGAATTACCTTTACAGGTGTGATGGAAGTGGCAGCTCCTGTTTTTCTCAGCGTGGTGCAGGACTGCCGGCCGTAGGTCCGTATGTGTGCCTGTTGAAATGTCCTCCCAAAACTTTAAACATAATAATGGGAAATAAAACTAAGTTTAAATGGTGGGATGGCTTTTTTTTCTGCAGGCGTATCACAGTAGAGGTTGGAAGAAAGATCATCTAGTCTAACCCCCCTGCCAAAGCAGGTTCACCCAGAGCAGGTTGCACAGGAACGCATCCCGGTGGGTTTGGAATATGTCCAGAGAAGGAGACTCCACAACTTTAAAAAATTCCTTTAAGGCAAGCTGGTAATTTCTTGGCAAGCAGGGGATTATAAAGGCTGGGACTGAGCCACCCTTCCAGAGTGGGACGGCAGCGCAGGGCTCCCAGGAGCGCCAGCAGCGCTGCCCGTCGGTGGCTGCAGAATGAGTGGGCATCTTCAGCCATCCTGTGTTTGCCTTTTGTGTGCAGCTGCTTGTAAGAGGCATGAGCTGAAATCCCACCTCAGCTCTATGCGAAGAGCTGCTGTAGCAACAACAACTTTATTGGAGTTGTGCGGGGAGCAGTGTTTCGTGTTGCACACCAGTAGATGGCACAGCTTTTATATCAGCTAATTATGTAGGGAGAAAATGCCGGTCTGTGCCGTTCCCGTTGCTAATCTTAGCCATGCCTCGGTCTCCACTCGCACAAATAAAGATATCTCTGCTGGTGGTGCCTGTAATTGAGGAAGTCAGATAAGATTACGGGAGGAGATGTTGAGCTTTGCAACATTGGGGGGCAGTGGGAAACTATGATGGAAGAGTGGGTAAGAGGCTGTGCTCTTGGGTGAGCGTGGAAGCAGATAAGCAGACTTCAAGGTGGTGGTAGTTTGGCTTCCCGTGCACATTCCAGCGAGTGATGAATTCCCTTAGGATAGATATATTTGACAGCTCCTGCTTTACGCATGGGGAAACTGAGGCCTGGAGAGATCATACTTCGTCTTTGATACGCGCAGGAACAGGAGCTGTGCTTCCTAATTAGCTTCTGGGACTTTAGCTACAAGGTGTCCTTCATGCATGGTTAGTGCAATAACAGCTCCCTGGAGTTCAGAGCTCCTTCTCTCTGCTCCAATTGGGTTTCGCAAGCTTGTTCCCTGGCCAGTTCAAGCTTTGAATATGAAAATTTTTAGCCCAAAATGTGAAATGTACCCTTCTGAAAGAGTTCAGCCTTAAATCTTCTCCTTGCATGATGCTGCTCAGCTGGTTTGCAGCTCCCTGAAGCCAAAGCAACGCCTCTGGCGTGTTCAGGCTGGGCATGTGGAGCTTGCTGGATGGTGGCCACTGGAGCTGGGAGGGTTGCTCAAGGGCAGGAAGCCAGCCGTGAAATGGAGAGGGAGGATGCTCATCCCTCTGCACCCCTGTCCTGGCAGATGTGGAGAGACACCAGCGGTAGCAGCAGTCTTTCCTCCTACCTTCTGCCTGCTGAGGAACTTCTTTTCACGGCTGAAATTGATTCTTGCAAGTGGATGGAAAGGATATATCCCAAATCTTGAGGGCCTGGAGTGCGAGTGGAATGTAAAACAGAGTGTATGTATGTGCTGCTGTAAATAGAGTTGTCACTCTAAAAGAAATGGGGTTTCTAGTGCTTGTCAGATCCCTTTAAAACCATTTTTATTACTAGATTACATTCTAAGATAAAGTTTATTGTAGCAAAAAAGAGGGAAGGTGAAGGATTTGACTGCAGATTTGGAAACACACTTAAAAATTACAAAGAGTCTTTGAGCCTTAGCTGAGGGCAGGCTGGCTGCTTCAGGGCTTTCCTCTGGGGCATCTCCTGCCCAGCGGAGTTAAAGGCTGATTTCCTGATTTTGGAGCAAACTCTCCCCTAGCGTGTCACCTTTTATAACCAAGCAATGACGTGCCATGTGGACATCGGCACAGAAGCTCCGGCTCGCGAGTCTGTGTCCTGCCTATGGGGCAGAAACCCGTCCAGGGCATCTGTCCCAGCTGGGGGTCCTGGGGGACGCCTCGTTCCCCCAGCATGGCTTTGAAACAGCTGCCCTGAGGATTTCGTGTCAAAACAGGATCAGTCCTGGCACATGCTGACTTTCTTCTTTCCCTTCCTCTCCCCCATGAGCATTGCTCCTTAAACATTTTGCTCTAGTTACATCCTTTGTCTATGTTCTTACTGTTAGTGCTAAGTCTGCAAGCAAAAGAAGATGCTGGGCAGGTGCCAACTCTTTTCTTAGCTCTTCCTTTCACATTCCAGTAGCATCCCTTTCTCTAACCCAGTCCCTTCCATCCTTTTCTCCTAGTTTTACCTACTGATATTTGTCTGCCTTTGATACGTATCAGTGAAAAAGTTGTTCTCCGTTGCTTCAGCTGTTCATTTGATGCAGCACGTCAGAGAAAACAGCAGTCTCCTGCTCCCACCAGACTTGGACTTCAAGTTGTTTCGCATCTACCTGCTCCATCTACCCTCCTGGTTTAGGTAACCCCAAAGCATGTCACAGAGCAGACGCTGGAAGAAGCAGTTGCTCTGCAAGCGCCATCTGAACGCCACAGCCCCCTGCGCTGCACAGAGCAAGGGTCGTACTGAGATGGGAACAGAAGGGCCATCTGCGACTGGGGAGTGATGTTGGGATGAAGAAAACCCGCTTCCAAACCAGCTTGTGGGTTTGGTCAGAACTTCACTTTTTTTGAAAGTGGTACAAATATTTAAAAGTCACTCAGTATCTGGAGCGGCAAGGAGAAAGTCATTTGGATTTAACCCTTAGACTTGCACAGACCCATGTTTACCATAACCTCTGGCCTCTAAAGAACCAGGTTTATTTTGCATACAGACTAATGCAGGTAGTCTCCACTGCCTTGATATTAGTGTTTTTCTGTCCCTTCCACCTCCAGCCCCTACTCAAACCCAGAACCTCTGCAAGGTCCCATTCTGAATAGCTGCTTTGCTCCCTCTGTGCTAAGCGTCTCTAAAACCTGAGCCGTAATAGCATCCCTGCTAATTATATCACTGCAGATTTATTTCATGGTAATATTATTGCTGGCCTCAGGCATCACCACTATCATTGGAAAACATCGAATGATCACAGCTCCTTAGCTGCCTCCATTAAACCTGAGAGAAGCGTCTGGGCCTGTTTATAAGTTTGTCTTTTGATGAGAGCCAAGGATTGATGAGCTGGTGGATGTGAGGTTTGTGGAACGTGCCCTGGAGGGAAGCTTGCCTCGTCACAGCAGCCATAAGGTGCAGATGGCAGGAGCGCTGGCTGAATGCATAGGCAGCCTGGGAAGCGGGGAGCGAGGCGGCAGCGTCACCTTTATCTCTTCGGGGCAGACCTTGCCCCCTCCCTGGCAGCAGCATCCAGTGCCAAGGGCCATGCAGCATTCCAGGCAGGACAGCTCTGCGCTCCGGACCAGCGGCACTGGGGGCTCGGTCAGAGCTTCCCTCCAGGGAAACGGGCATTTCGCGTAAGCAAGACATCTTGTGACGCTTGCTGCTGAAAGTCTTGGAGGCAGAGCAGGAGAAAAGGCGAAAACATCAGTGCTGTTTTTCAACAAAAAAAAAAAATGGAGAAAAAGAATTCAGGAGTTTTCTCTATGTTTTCCTTGCTAGAAATAAAACACTGCGGCTGGTGTGCTGGGTACCAAGGCCGGCTGCTAAGAGCGTGGCTGTAGGTCAGTGCTGTGTCCCCAGGGCTGTTCTGTTCCTGGGACCCAAGCTCGCAGCTGCTCAGTGGTGCGGGCTGTGTCCCTTATGGAGCACAGTGGTGGGGTGGCAGTAGGTCTGTAGGGTGAAGCACTTGGTGCCGAGCATCTGATATCCCCACTCTGGTTCTTGGAGGATATATCAAAATATTTCGGCATGCATCCCAGTACTGTGCAGGTTTGTTGAGGGGGATTTTTTGTCTGCGCCTGAAGCCTGGTTTGACTTGCAGGGATGGGGTGACCACCATCCTCGGCCAGTGCATTGCTCTTCCCCATGGATGCCCGTGGTCCCCAGGCAGCCACCTAAGGGAACAGTGGAAGATTATCACAGATCTGAGATTTAGCTCCTGTGGAGAACGCGAGGAGGTAACTTATCAAGACCCCTTTCAAGATCTATAAAAGTACATCAGTTGTTATTGATTTTACTGTGTCTGGCCGTAAAGTCCTTTCTGGTTATGGTGTGAAGTGCTCCAGCGCGGCAATGAGTGGGCCAAAAACTTGACTGAAATGGGGTCAATAAATTACATGCAGACAAAAGGCACTTATATTCAGACTGCATCAAGTCTCTTGGTAATTTCAGCAAAACAGTCAGAGCAGAAATATGCTGATAATTATTTAAATTAGACTCTGAGCATTGAATTTTTTTTCTTCAAGTAACAGCACTTCAGCACTTGTCCAGATGAGTGCTAATTTACCCAAATGGAAAGGTTTATTAAACATGCCAGCCAGTGCTTTAGTAATATTTAGGACAGCAATTTTGCTTTATTATATCTCTTAACAAAGAGGACATGGGCTTCTTGATCCAGCACCAGAGCAGTGGGGGATGCTGGGCAAGATCATTGTCAGCCCTGCCTGGTCTTGAATTAAGGCGCATCTTTTTTGCTTCAATTTTGTCTCTTTGCCAAGTGCAAACCTGGGACCTGATTTTAAAAAACTTCACTGACTTGACCAGATTGAGGGACACTCAAAATCCAGATGTCTTCTAGGTGCAGAAGTCACAGCTACGATTTGGAAATATCAAAGGATGAAATTGAGTTTGCTCCAGTGAAATGGGCCCCGAGCCACGTGCTGAGGAAGATGAGCCTCAGTTCCTCCTGCTGCCCCTTGCTCGATCTAGGACATGTTTGGCACCAAGATAATCCCAGCCCCTCATTGTTTGCCTTCCCTCACTGGTCTGTCACACACAGCCTCCCCGTCTCAGTTGTTACCGTGTGTTATCACAAGCGGTGACAACAGGTAGATACAAGCAGGTAGGTACAGTTGAATCTGAGCTGGAAGCTATTCTGTGTGTTTGTCTTTGTTTCACCACCAGGGCTCTGTTTTGAGATTAATCCCACTGTGGCACAGTGGCTTTGCAGTTTCCTTTAGGACTCTACATTTATTTGTTTTATATATTTGTGAAGATGCTTCACGAAGCCCAATGGATTGAGGTTCTGCAAAGACGTCCAGTAGAAGGCTTCTGCTGCTGTTTGTGAGTGCAGATGTTTGGTTCTGTGGCTTCTCCCAGGACTCAGATGGGGAATTAGGTGTACTTGCATGGATTAGTGACGATATAGAAGTGTCTTAGTCTGAGAATCTCCTTGCAAAGAGGATGGTTATATGGTGTGAGTGTTTCTTGTAGAACTATCCAGGGGAAAATTTCTTTTAGGCTTTGAAATTTCTCTGAGTCATCCAGAAGGAAGACCATCACCTCCTTTATGAGTGCATGCTCACCAAGGACATGAGGATTAGAAATACTGTATAACATATGAAAATCTATGTTGTGCTGTTTGTATCTTTAAGACTTTATCTGGGGCAGAGAGGCAGGAACAGAATTCTGAAAAGAACTTCCGTTTGCTGCCATTAAAGTTTTAATATGAGCTGAAGGAGCAGGGTACAGACAGAAGTTCGCTAGCTTTCTGCTGTAGGACAGCAAGGTTTGCATACATCGTGTTCATTGATAATGGTATTTCTCCATCCTCTGATTATTGGTGGGAACTGTCATCGTTGCCATTTTATAGTAGATGTCTTTCTTTACTGAAACTTCTTCCTCCTTGCTCCTTCCATAAAATATCTTCTCCCTCTCTCTCTTTCTTTCCTCTTTATTCCTCCCAAGATTGTTATGTTAAGGTATCGTACTATAAATCTTGGGAGTGTCTGGAGCTCTGGCTGTTTGCAGAAGATTTGGCAAGGGAGAACCTATTGGAGTTCTGGGTTGTAAATTCTTCCAGAGCTCAGATGCAGGGTGCAGACAACGGTGATGGGAAGATTTTGGCTCAATGCCAGGCACTGGTCTGTCTTCGGTACCGTCGGGTGAGCAAGTGGTGTCACAGCAGTGAGCGGAAAGGCTGTGGCTGCTCTCCTGTGCAAGTGTGGATGTTGAATGTCCCAGAGGAGAAACAGAGAAGTGGATCTTCTCTAGAGTTAATGCAGAGGCTCACTGATCTCCACAGAGAGCTGGAGTCACCTCAGACAGGTCCTGTTCTGATGGAAGTGCAGAAGAGCTGCTGGGAGGGAACATGCCTTCTCTGCTCCCAGGCACAGCAAGTGGGCAGGAGGCCAGGTCTTCTTGGGACCATTGTCAGTCCTTGTGCCACGGAAAGGGCAGAGCATCTTCTGTCACAACTCCTGAGAGGTGGCAGTGTGTGTCTGAGGGAGGGACCTGGAGCACAATGATAGTGTAGCATGGAGATGGACACCTTGCTACTTGCGTGTGCTTGGTCACCAGCTCAGCCTTGGCCTTCCTGCTCTTCATTGTGCAGAAAACTATGCCCACAGCACATCCGATGGCGCGGTGTCACAAATGTTTCTAGCAGGCCCTCAAGTCTCTAGAGCAGCGGAGCTTGTTGTAGGAACAGCTGTAGTGCTGCCTTACCCAGACGTGTTTGGTGACACCAGTTAGCGAGCCCTGCTATGCTCACCTGTGAGCTGCCACATGCTGCCAGGCAGCGCTCCTTTCTGGTAAAGCCACTTTCGCCAGGGTTTGCAAAATATGGCTGCTGCAAAGGGTTTCAGGGCAACAACCAAGATAAAACCCAGCCATGGCTGTCGATTTCCTGTCGTGCAGTGCTGTTGCTATTTACAGGCCTGGCAGTTGGCTGGTAGGAATATGAAATTTTCAGAATGGGGAACATAAATGGAAATAATTCGCAAGGAAACTCTCACTCTGCATTATTGACAATACATGTTTTTTAGTGTTTGGTGTCCCTGCGACACCTCGTTTATGGTGGAGCCCCAGTGTGCCATGAACCATCATCCATCCACAGTAACAGGGATGTGGGGAAGCAGCTTAGAGGAGCTTCCTCCAGCTTATCCACCTTTAAAGTAGAGAGACAGACACTCTGGGATTCAATTTTACTGTTCTAGCATCTTTCTCACCACCCTGATTGGAAGTGCTTAACCTCCTCTTCATTAATCAGTTTGAATTTTATCTAAAATTCATCCTCGATGAAGGCAAATTAGGTAGACTCTACTGCTTCAATCTTGGGCTGAAAATGATGGCAGTGCATGCAGGGTTTAGCAGGTAAGCGCATTGCAGCTTGGATCAGAGTGACACTGTATTTTTGGTGGCTCTGTACTGACAAGGCTAGAGGAGTTGGCCATGTCCTGTGTGCTTAGTTCCCAACAGGTGATACAGGCAGAACAAGTGCGTGACGCTGTACCGGTGAATGACAGGTGACATGTGGTTGGGGTGCCACAACCCAGAGCAGCAATACAAGCCAATCATCAAGTGATTGAGGTTGGCAGGGACCTCTGGAGATCATCCAGTTGAACCCCTGCTCAAAGCAGGATGAGCTGGAGAAGGCTGCCCAGGAAATCAGTTACTCTTGGGGAGGTTGCTCTCATTGTCCTTGTTTTACAAATGGGGAGAGTAAGCCCTGGGTAGTGACTTGGCTGTGGTATCTGGGAGGTGAGTGCAGGTGGTTAGGGTGACGTGCCTGGCGTGATGGCGAGAAGGTGAAGAAGGCCTTGAGGCTGCAAGGGACGTATGTGTGTGCTTACTAATTTCATGAGCTCCTGGTTGTAATGGCACTGTCTTGCCATGAAGGAAATTTTTTCAGGGATCAAAGCTACTGAGATCTGTAGGACGTGAAGAGTTTTAAGATAAATGCAGTACATAAATGCATTGGAGAGGTTTGTCTTCTTCTCTGAACAGCTCCTTTACTGTTGGATGTTTTTGTAGAGGGAAGAGTGGAAAACAAGGAATAAGGGGTATAAGAGGCAGTGAACTCTGTTCGTAGAGTCCTTGGACTTCTGGTCACCATTCTACTGAGATCCTCTGTAACAAGGACTCTTGGGAAGTGGTCTTCCTCTAGTGGTCTGCTGAAGTTCCACCAATGGGGCAGCTACACAGTCACCCCTGAGCGTGTGGCCTGCTGGTCCACCCTGCCATGCCCACAGAGCAGATGTACAGCTCCTGCCACAAGGCTTCCTGGGAAAATTAGGCAAATAGCTCGGCACCCTCAGAGTCTGGCCAAGCCACCTTCTCCTGCCCGGGTGTGGAATGAGCATCCCGCTGGGGTAACTCTGTCCCAGCCAGACAGAGAGCATCTTAAATGTGTGATGAATCTTTCGTGGCAGGATTTCAGCCATGCCCTTTCCTTGGGAAGAGGTAATGACTGCAAGGCGCTCGCTTTTGAACTCCTCCACCCATCCAAAACCTGCAGGCCTTCTCCCGGCTGAGACTCCCCCCACGATGGCTGGGGCCGATGAGGCGGGGAGCTGGGACTGATTGGCTGCGGTATTGCAGAAAGCTGCCGCCTAATTTACCTAATCCGTAGCGCTGAGTCAAAATGCAGAAGTGCCAGCTCTCATCACGCCGCAGCTGCAATTTACATTGGGAGGGAAAGGGGGGAGCGCACCCGTGAGAGAGACACAGGCTCTTTCACTGTGTGCATCGCTGGTCTCTGCTCCTACTTGGGGTGCAAAAAAAATGGCAATCCCACATTCTGCTTTATTTTCTGTCTTATTTCTTCCCTCTCTTCCTGGTGAGGGCAGATAGCGTAAGAATTAACCTCCAGGGGCACTGATGACTTCCTAGCAAGAAAAAACATGATTTGCAGGCTCCTAAGAAAATGAATTTCACTGTCAGGAACCACACCTAGAGGACCGTCTTTCTGTTAGGATATAGACGTTTTTTAAAATGTCCTGAGTCCCCAGTATGTTGTCTCTGCTGTGGGCCTGGAAGGCTTTTATAGCCCGAATCCAACTCCCTCTTGCAAAGCACCTCGCTGTGCTTCTTGTGGGGGTTCGGAACCTGGTGTGTGGATCTGTTCTTTACATGGGGTTGCTCAGTTGCTTGGTGGCAGGTTAACAGCTTCTCCTGCATCTTGTGAAAAAGAGGAACACGGCGAAAACCAGAACAAACCAAATTTTGCTGCATTGCTTGAAAGAGCTTGTGAGCTGTGAGTTTGTCCCTGCAGTCCTTTCCTGTTGCCTTCTGCTTTCTGCTGTGACTGATGAGTGGGATGAGAGTGGCTCGGTGTCACAGAGCATCTCCGCAGGCAAAGCCTTCTGGCAGTCTAGACCTGAACCTCCTCTGTGCTGCTGTTGCTCTGGTCTAGCTGCTTAGCTAAAGCTTTGATGCTTGTGGGTTGTCTCATCAGGAGGAGGAACTAATGATGGAGCTAGTGATGCACTCATTTCCGAGATTGCACACCAAGACTGGTTCAGCTGATAACCACGTCTTTGCTCACAGTGGCATGAAATTCTTGCTAGAACAGTGCTCGGAAAGCTGTTCTTAAAATCCTGGGCGATATAGCAGGATTCTGCTCTAACCCCCTGCACAAAGCCAGGATGGTTAGGTGTGTTGTTCAGGGCCTCGTCTGTTGGGTTCTGAAGATCTCCAAGGGTGAAGTGCCTACGCTCTGGGTCCCTGTTCCAGTGGTGACCAACCTTACATGATTTTTTTCTTCTGATATCTAATCAGAATTTGCCCTCTTGTGTCCACTGCCTCTCATCCCATCCCTGTGCATTACCGAAAAGAGCGTGGTTTCAGCAAACTCCAGAAATGTGTTGAACTGCTTGCACCCTGCCATCTTGCCTTCCAGCAGCTGCAGGAGTGGTTAAAGCCCCTGGGAGTACCAAAACCTAGCTGTTCTTCTGTCTAGAGACTTTCCCTGAGGTGATTTCTTGCTGGTGCCTCTGTTCTTTGACTCCTTTACTCCATTAAAGACGTGGTTTTGAATCAACAGCCAGCGTAACCCTCTGCCCACCTACTTCCATTTCTGGCATGCCCTGCGTACACAGCCTCTGTTTTAGGTGATGCCCCATCTTATATTAGCTCTCCTGTTCCAAAGATGACTTCTTGATGCCTTTTCATTCAGGAAAATGGTTATGCAAATAGCTTCAAGCAGGATTTGCCCAACTTCTGTCATAGCAAAAATGATTTTGACCCTGGATTGCAAAAGGGAGCTGGATGTCACTGTGGACTTGGGCCAGGCAAGCAGAGGGCACTCCTCCCTGTTGCTGATGCTATGGAGAGACCCTCCTGCCTGCTCTGGTGCTCCGTTGTCACCAGGGGAGATGGTGTAATGGTGCTTGAGCGCTCCTGTTGCCCAGTGCTGAATGTCGGGTGGTTGAACACTGGAACGGGTTGCCCAGATAAGTAGTGGAGGCTCCATCCTTGCATGTACTCAAAACTCAACTGGACACAGTCCAATTGCCAGTAAGATGCCCAGTAAGATGGGACTCAATGGTCCCATCTTACTGGGGACCAGGACTTAGGAATTTCCATCTCAACGTGAGAAGGAACTTCTTTCCTTTGAGGGTGGCAGAGCACTGGCACAGGCTGCCCAGAGAGGTGGTGGGGTCTCCTTCTCTGGAGACATTCAAAACCCACCTGGACGCATTCCTGTGAGGCCTGCTCTGGGTGACCCTGCTCTGGCAGGGGGGTTGGACTAGATGACCTCCAGAGGTCCCTTCCAATGTGACTTGGGCATATGATGGTCTTTTTTGTCTGAGACAACTAAAGTGGGCTTTCACGCTCTGAACTGAGGAAGGAGGGTTGGTGGTGGTGCAGGAGTGGTAGAAGACGAGCTGCGAGCGGTATGTAGGACACCCGCTCCTGACTTCCAGCCAAGCCGAGGTGGAGGAGGGAGTGTTACAGATGACTTTGTTGAAGTCATCAGGAGAACAGCACGTCTCCGACTTACTTTATAGGTCTTGTGCGGATTTCAAGTGCCAGAGCTAAAATAATACATGATTTGTTAAACTGGCTTTTTTCACGGTTGTAGGAAATAACCCAGCCATTCAGCTAGAGCGGCAAAGAGCACTGCTCAGCCTTGGCGGGGTGGGCTGTGCTGACTGCTGTCAAGATGCTGTTTCTGAGGAGGCTGATGGAAACAAGGGAGTCGGAGTGGTAAAACTGCACCGTGCTGGACCGTGCTCGGCAGAGCAGCCAAAACAGGGAGCGCAGGGAAATGAAACAGGAGCACGAGGACTGCCAAACCGATGACAGTAACATGTGTAGGACAACATGTTAGAGAAGGGAAAGAATCAATCTGGATGATTTTTTTGGTAAATTCAACATGTGTGTCCAAGACACAGGAGTCACACCAGTGTGGGGTTTGCCTGGCCTTTCAGGTGGGGTGTCCGATGGATTCGGAGTATTTTCCCCAGAGGACTGTGGCAGGGTGCCTGCTCTTTAGGCATGGAGGTTTGCTTTAGATTTCCTGTACTCCTTTGCTAAATCCAAAGATTCTACTGTAGTGAAGAAGGGCACTAAAAAAAAAAAAAAAGTTGTAAAATGTAATTGTGCAGAATCTGGAATATACCAGGAGCTGTCACACCTGATCCATGGTAAAGAGGAATTTTTCTGCTCCCTGACGGGCTTCCTCTGCACGTTCAGTCTGCAGCTGAAGTGGGCTTTTTGCTGTCTTTCCTTATTGTAATCTCCTAATTAGTTTGCTACATTCACTCCTCAATTGCTTCAAGCATTAAAGTGCAGCGAGTCCTGTTACGTAGCCCTTTTCCATCTACATTACCTACTTAAGCAAACTTCAAATTAAGATTTTCTTTTTTTTTCTTTTTTCCCCTACAACTTCAGCCTTTTGGATATGCAAAGTAACTTGTGCATTGGAAACATTGGTCTCACGAGCGGTGGGTTCCCCACCTCCCCCTTTTCCTGGTCAAGTCATGGGGAAGCGATAACTCATCACAGGAATGCGTTCTCTGCATCCCTCTCTGATTTGGTCCTTTGCCTGGACGCATTTTTGTATTGTGGTTTTGTTGTTATAAGACGAGGATGAATGATTCATTGCCGTCTCACAGCAGAGGGGTCAGTGGGTCGCCTGCAGCCATATCTTATTATCATCTGGAACTTACTCTGCTGAGGTGTTGCTAACCATCTGTAATACATACTGCTCATTTCCGTGGCATGCTCATAACCTCTGCTAATTATTTATAAAGGGTTAATTAATAGGATTCTGCTCTAAACAGTGACCCGGTGGTCTTTGTTTCTGGTCCTTCAGCTAAAGTAACAGCGCTCTTACTGAAAACAACAGTAATTTATTCTTGAGAACAAGGGTTTTGAGATGTTGTATCAAAGCTCCACGAAAAACGAAATGTGGCGTCTTCCTCTCTCCTCTGATCACTGATTTTGTAATTTTATAAAAGAAAGCAATCAAGTTTGTCTCATTATGTTGGTGCTCATTGTTCAATTCTATTATCCTTTTAGGCTTTCCTCTTAATGTTTGTTCCACTGTTTTAGTAAGGCTTGAAATTAGACTAATTCCCAAGATCACTCTTTTTCCAGTTTCAAAATTTAGATGAAACAGATTAAGATTATTGAGTTCTGAAAATCAACGAAACAATAAGGTAGAAGCATCAATGTGCTGAAAGAGACCATTTGCCTGGTCCCATTAGCCCCTGCTCTGAAAGCAAAAGCAGAAGGCACCTGGTATAATTAAAAGGCAACAGGTCTACTACAAGCTAAAGGAGATGCTTTTTAATGCAGCTTGTAGCTAACTGGTAGAACTTGTTGCTTGAAGATGCTGTCAGAGCAAGAAATTTAGCAAGACACAAAAAAGAGGGGAAGCTTGTTATGAATAAGAACAGCAGCTCCAATTCTGCAGTAGTTGTGATAATTCTTGCTTGTGTAGGGGTGCCATTGTAACAGTGGGTTTACTTGAGTGATGGAGGCTTTCAAGGTCAATGTGAATATCTGTAATTTGAGCCAAGGCGAAGATAAATGACCAAGGCTGTTCTGTTTCTTGCTTTGGGAAGATTTAAGGCAATAATTAGTGAGGCTAGGAAAATTATTTCCCTTCTTGCAGATGGATTTTTTAAGATATGTAGTTACAGTCTTTCAGGCTGAGAAGATGAGAGTTGGGTCTTTCTCTAGACCATTTGTGAAAGCTAGTGGGACTCCAGGCCACTTCCCCTACAGCTATCTCTGCTTTTCCTGAAAGATGCATTAAAACTTTCCCGTTCATGCTTTACAAGCACATCACAGACTGAGACCACCTGGCAATAACTCTCTCTAAAAGACCTCCCAAGCAGGTATCTCCTATTTTACTGAGCTTTAAACTGCTTTGTATCTACAAAGTACAATTGGTAGGGAGGAGGAGTGTTTTTTATTACACCTGCTTTAGTAGCTGAGCCCAATAGCTACTCCGCCTTTTCAGCTCTATCAACTGTTTGGATATAAAATGCGTATTTTTTTAGTCACTAATGTGAGGATGATGAACAGGAGAGATGAGAATAAGCCCACCGCTCTAATGAGAATTTTAGGCATCAGAATGCGCGTGCACATCTTCGGCACTTCTTCTCACCCCACACTTCATTATTGCTTTCTAAGCCTTTTCCTTTAAAAATTAAACAGTTTCTTAAACAAGTGGTAGTTTTTCATGCATTTTACCCATTCTGTCTATTAAAAGATCTTGACCCCTCCGTTTCCATCTTTTGGGATAAAAGTAGTAAGTTGTGCCAATTTGGTAGTCAGTGTGTGGAAATCAGTGTGTCTATGAAACGCATATTCTCTTTGATTGCCTGCATTTAAGCCTGATTATGTTCAAATCACCCAAACATCAGAGAGTGCTATGCAAAGTATACTAATATGTCATCAGAGGCAGACAGAGAGAAGGAGAAACAACTCTTTAGATTTTGTAGAACCCAGAGAGTTTTACACATCAGCTTTTCACCAAAGCTTGGAAATCTCTGAAAGGGGTGAGGCTTTAAAGCCAAGAATATGTTCTGCTTTTTAGTAAATCCACCCCAAAAGCTGCTAATGTTGCACCTTTCACTCTCATGCTACCAGATTCCACCAGTCTTCACATGTGACATTAACGACCTGACATTCCTGTTGGGTGCGATGGAGATGAAAACAGGTCTTTTGCCAGCCTCCAAAGAAAATGGAGTAATCTGCTAGCCTGGAACCTGGGCTGCTGCGGAGCAGGGTGTCACAGAGACCTTGCGCTTGGCCTCTGCCAGGAAAGATTTCTTGATCTGTTTGCCCTCTAATAAGAGCATGCAGTATGCTCTGATCACGGTCAGGCATGGTAAAACCACTCCTGCTGCCTTGTACTGTCTCAGATGCCGTGTCCACACTTCTCTGCATCCCTCTGCATGGTTATTTTGGTGTTGTGATCCTCACCTGGGAAGCAATTTCTGCACCCCTAAAATGATTGCCTTGGCTCCTAGCCCAGCATTCTGTGGCCACAAAAATCTAGATGTCAGCTAAAATAACTCATTTACCTTCTAGGTTATGACACTGGCAGGGCGGCAGAACCAGGCGCACCCATCAGGAGGGAGACAAGGGCACCCTGTTATCCCCCTCCCCTGCAATCCCGCGGTGGTACAGGGGTGCCCAGTGGGATCGATGCATGCTGTACTGCACGTACATGGCCAGAGCCTCCTGCTTTCCCAGGAGACCAGCCTGGCACTTCCTCATCGGAGTTGCATTCAGTCAGAAAGGTGTAAGTGTAGGGATGGCTTTTAAATCGCTAACTTATATTTGCCAAAGCAAGGAGAGGGTTTGTCACGTCTCTTCCGTAGTGCTGAGACTTTTGTGTGTAGAGTCCCACCTGGACCTGGGGTCCCCTGATGGACACGCACCATGGGAGAAGGAAGGGATGGAGTGGGAGCCATTAACTCTGAGTCCCCGTCTTCCCTCTGCCTCTGTGTGGCTGCTGGTGATTTAAATTGTCAGCTTAATGCATTCACCCATTTAACTCAAAAACGTGTTTGAAGAGAGGAGATTGAGGGCAGACCCCTTCCAGCCTTGCAGAATTCCAGCTTTACTGTTTCCCAATTAAAGCCCAATAATGTCTCCAGCGGATGGGAGTCCCTTTGTCTGATAAGGTTGGGAGGTCTCTGGGTCGGGAGCTCTCTCCTACATGCGTGTGTGTGTATTTGGATGTGCATGGACACTGCCTGGCACAGCAGGTCTCTGGTCTGGAGGCCTCTGGGTACCGTCACAGCACAAAGCCACTGCAGTACCAGTACAGCCACCGAGCACCATGAATGCTGCTTGCTCATCTCCAGGCAGCTGTGCCCGGAGGTTTCCTTGTCCTCTAAGGAAGCATGGTTGTTGCAGTTTTAGGACTGTGCTCTCAATCTCTTAAGTAAATTACCAAGAAAAATGGTTGGTGCTATTTTTTTCCCCATTGTGCTCTGCTAGTTGTGTTTAGGGCTGTTGTGCCGGATTTTCTTCCTTTTATCCCCTTGTTTTTCAGCATGTCTGCCTTTTTCCTTTCTCTTTATACTGAGATTTGTCCTTTCTTTTATTGAAATTAAAATGCCACATCCCCGCCAATCTGAGACTGAAGCAAAACTGAGACTAGAGAATAGTTTGTTTCTAATTGAGATTTGAAAAATATCCCTCAATAATGCTTACAGCTATTATGCGTGGGAATATTTTGATTACACTTGTTATGGCAAGCCCACATTCTGCCATTGCAGGATAAGAGGACAAATGAGAGCAGTCTTTCCACCGAGAGGTGTCTATCCTGAAAAGCAGATGGCTCGGGGCGAGAGCCGTGTTGCATGCGCCCGTACATCGCTGCGTGGCCTGCAAGCGCGGCGTGAAGAGGCACCCAGTGATGTAAAACACTGCTGGGTTTGCTTACCCACACTGGGCTTTTTTAATTTGTGCTTCTGTAGCCTTTAGCACTGCTGAGCTCCAGCCCTTTGGGGATTCCCTGAGCGCCAGGGAAACATCCCCAGTGCCTTTGCACCGTTTGCAGGGTGAGTGCCCCGAAAGATGGGCTGAAGGCTTTCAGCGTGGGTCTACAAAAGACAACTGGGAAAAGCCAGCCTCGTATTATTAAGCTTAAACTCCCTGCCTGGAACATACAGCTCGGCTGGAAAACTGGTAGGAGTTTATACCAAAAAAACCAGCTGGAAAATGCTGCTGCAGTGCAAGTGTCCAGCATGGGCAGGCAGGAGGGGAGAATTGTCAGCAGGAATATTCTGGGAGTATTCATGGAGCTAAACATGCTTTGTAATGTCAAAATACAGACGGGTGTGGAAAGGCTAAGCAGCTAACGGCTAGCTCAGTAGGCCTAAATCTGCAGTTGAGCTATAAACAAGTGAAGCCTGGGTGTCCATCGGCAGCTTGACTTGGGAGTGCCTGGCATCTGCGCATGGCTGAGCTCGGCAGTTAGTGGCGGCGTGCAGCTGGCGCGGGGAGCGAGGAGCCGCTCGGTGACAGACAGTTAATGGGGAGACAGCTCTGCCATTTGGGAAGGGTTCAGATGGATACCAACCCATGAAAAAGAGCTAAATTCGGAGAGGGAAAAGAGCGTCTGGACGCTTAATGCCATCAGATGCTCTGCGAAGGACGGACAGGAATGGAGACTGGCAAGGAGAAGTGAGTCTGCTTAGGTTTGAGCACAAGGCATGGCTGAACAGTGGCATGCCAGCATCGTGATCGGTGCAAGGGGTGACGGCGAGCCACCTTGCTGCCCACATGTCACCCGTGTCCCTTTCTGCTCTGTGCAATGGGAGAGCCATCAGCCAACATCTCATAGGCTTTGACAGCTCCCTTGGCTGCTTGTTATTTTTTTTTCCTCAACGATTGAGTCCGGGGTGCCACCCTGGCCATTAGGGAGTTAATTTGTGTATGAATATAGAAGAATAACTAAGAATCTGCCAGAGGCAACTCCTGGCAGAGCTGAGACCCAAATCTCCATGTCTGGGGTGAAGAACTGGAGTCCTCCGAGTCAGCTGCCCCCTGGGCAGCTGGACCAGAATGACGGGCTTGCATCTCATGTCCAAAACCAGCCCTTCCAGAGCCCGCAGCTCAACCTGGCGTTCATCATTGCTGCCTTCCTGCTTCTAAAACAAGTGCCTGTGCAGGCCTGGCTGCCTCTGTCCTCCTGTCTGAGCTCTGCTTCATCCATAGAATCATAGAAGGGTTAGAGTTGGAAGGGACCTTAAAGAACATCTATTTCCAACCCCCTCCCCTGGGCAGAGACACCTCCCACTAGACCAGGCTGCTCAGAGCCCCATCCAACCGGGCCTTGAACACCTCCAGGGATGGGGCATTCACAGCTTCTCTGGACAACCTGTGCCAGCGTCTCATCACTCTCACAGTAAAGAATTTCTTCCTAATATCCAATCTGAATCTCCCCTCTTTCAGTTTGAAACCATTACTCCTCATCCTATTGCTCCAATCCCTGATCAAGAGTCCCTCCCCGGCTTTCCTGTAGGCCCCCTTTAGGTACTGGAAGGCTGCCGTAAGGTCTCCCCGGAGCCTTCTCTTCTCCAGGCTGAACAGCCCCAACTCTCTCAGCCTGTCCTCATAGCAGAGGTGCTCCAGCCCTCTGATCATCTTCGTGGCCCTCCGCTGGATTCGTTCCAGCAGGTCCATGTCCTTCTTGTGCTGAGGACACCAGAGCTGTACGCAGTACTCCAGGTGGGGTCTCACCAGAGTGGAGTAGAGGGGTAGACTCACCTCCCTCGACCTGCTGGCCGTGCTGCTTTTGATGCAGCCCAGGATGCAGTTGGCTTTCTGGGCTGCNCGTCCATGTCCATGCAGGTCCGGTGCCACAGAAGAGGAGGCTGAGGGCTTGCAAGCCTGAGGGCTGAGCAGTGCTGGAAGAGTTTCCCATACCCTCTTTAGAAATAAATGTACTTGCATGTGTGGGTTATATTCTCTTATGGAAGGAAGCGTCCTTAATAGTAAGTGTCCTTTTTCCTACACCTAACCGCTCTGGCGCTGCGTACCTCCAGGGTCCCCAGCGTCAGCCCTTGGTTCTTCCCTCCATTGACTTGCTTCTTGCGCTGGGTTAAAAAGCGAAGAGGTGGAGTTGTTCGACTGGTGTGAATGCCAATGCCGTGGCAGAGAGCACTGGTGCCTGCGCTGGTGTGGGGCTCAGGACCCTCCTCTCCCCAGAGCCACGTGTGGAGCTCCTCCAGCCTCCTGGCATGGAGCAGCAGGCAGGCAGGAGGCAGCACAGGCAAGTGTGTTTGGTTAAACGTTTGCTCAGCTGGGCAGCTGAGAGTGAGTGAATCCGTGATTTTTTGTCTCCCTTTTTTTGGCTAAAAGGTCAAATTTACATTGAATAAATTTGTGTTCCACACGGTAAAAACAAATGTAACTGCTGGAGTGCATGCAAGGGGCATTGCCTGCTAACTAGGGTGCTAGGAAGAGCGCTTGCTTATGTCTGGAGGCAGGCGATTGCTCTCAAGTATTGTTCTTTTTAGGGCAAGGCTTTGCAGGAAGAGCAGAGGAGGAGGCGGGCGCTGCAGGGAGAGGGACGGTGGCAGCGCAGCGGCTGCTGCTGCTGCTGCAGCTTTCGGCTGGCTGTGGGGAGGCAGAGCCGGGGCTGGGCTGCTCAGGAGGCTTCCATTGCTGCGTCAGGGAGGGCTGGAAGTCGGTAACCCTAAAACGCAGTGATTTGTAGAGCAAATGGCTGAAATGTGCTGGAGCTGCATGAGTTTGGGAAGTGCTGAGCATCACCAGCTTCTCCTCGAAAGCTGGTGGGGCTTTTCTTTTTGACTTGCAGGCGTTTGAGGAGCTGCAGGAGGATGCTAGAAGGAAGAGGGATGTCGCAGCTATGGGGAGCAAGGCCAGGGCGAGGGTGTGGAGCCAGAGGCAGCCTTGTCTCAAGGCTCTCCCCAGATCTTCAGCTCTGCCCTACTTGGTCACTCTGCAGCCTCTTTTCTCCCAGAAGTTCATCCATTTGTATGTTTCTCTCTCAAATTATCCTCCCTGCCTCTGAGCATGGAAACTCTTCCTCGTCGAGGAATGCACCGTGCCCTTGTTCAGGTCTCCCTGGAGAGCCCGGATGGAGGTGGAGAAGGGGTGGCTCTTACCTCTCCCCCAGCCCCATGTGTGTCTGTGCTCAGTGTTTCCCTCCCGGCAGGCACCCCTCAGCATTGCCCCCCTCCAAATGTGGGTTTTCCTTGCGCTGAGTCTGTCTCCCTGCCCACGCAGCACCTGACGCGCTGGAGCTGAATCAGAGCACTGCAAATCCCTGCCGGGGAGCTGGGCTTTGGCAAGCTTTAGAAGTCTTTTGCTGGGCATGGCCAGTAGGCGACTGGGAGCTGTATGCATGGGGCCACGTTGCTGCTCTGTGCTACGTGTCTGAGTGCGGAGGGGTTGGTCACCAGGCTGGGGGCTTTCCATGGCCGCTGGGGTGGCTCTTCTGCCCCTCGCGCATTGCCTGCCTCCAGCAGAGCCTGGGGCAGTGCTGGTTGCGCAGCCGGGGAGGAGGTGACTGGGCTTTTCATATGCTGAGCACAGCGGGTCAGTCATCCCAGGCGCTTCATTACCTCTGCCTGGCCTCAGCCAGGAGCCAGCGATGGGTTGCATACGCTCGTCATTTACCTCCGCTTGCCTCACAGAGATGTTTGTTTTGCAAACAGCTAATCCTGCCGGTACTTGCCAGTAAGCACTAGCTACTCTGAGCCCTCCTCGCACTGGTGGAGCCTGGACTCGCCAACCGAACGGGAGATGCCCCTTGGTTTGTTTCGCTTGGGCGGTTTTCTTCCAGACGAGCATGCTGGGTCATCTCTCGGAGGAGTCGGCACATGGGGGAGGCCAGCAGAAGAGGGGGAAGAGAACGGGACCATCCCTCCTCAGCAGCTTTTAAGCATCCCCATGGCCAGCTGAGGAGGGATATTCACTACTTACTAAAACAAGGAGTCAGTCAGTGGTGGACCAAAGATACGATATCTGCTCTGACAAACATATGTTTGTATCTCCAAGGAAGTGAAGTGTGCTGTTTATAATGGAGGGCAGATTATGTCCTGGGTGGGGAAGAAAGGGGAGCTATTTTGGGGAAGAGAGTAAATCTCTCCAGGGTCCCTAAAGGGCTTGTGACAGGAGATAAGTGCAAATAAGTGTAGTAGAGGGAGAGGCAGATTTCACCGCTGGAGGTGAAGTGTGGTTATCTTTCATTCCTTCACCAGTATCTTTTATAAAACCTCCTAATTGTGTTTTCTCTTTGCGTAATTCCATCAGGGTTTTTCTGTTCTATCTTAATTTGTCCAAATTAAATGCAATTTCCAGGTAAATAAGTAAAACCAAATCATTCTGCACTCAAAGTTATGGCAAATCTCTAAACCAGAGCGCTGGGGAGGTGTTAGCAGTGTGCCCTCATGGAAGCTGCACAGATGAGGTGGAGAGCTGCTGTTGCAGGGCTGGAGGAAGAAAAAGTGTCTTTCAGTGAGCAGGGAGCCTCTGTGATGTGCATCGAGATACCCCGTACTGCTGGATACTGGTGATGGCCGGCTGGAAACCCAAAGGCTTTTGAGAAGTTAGAGCATCTGGTCCAGGCGTGGTGTCCAGAGACCTCCACCTTTTGGTGACAGTGGTTGTGGTAAGGAGCGAGCTCCGCAGCTGCATCATCTTATTCCAGCACTACATCTGGCCGTGGAGCACGGAGAACAATGTGACACGTGCTGCAGGGCTTGTTTTGTCTTACACTTCCTTGCTCTTGCTTTCATGCCTGTTGTGCACCACCTCTGACTGCTGGAAAGATGCCGGTTGCCCCCCTGGACCTCCCCTCTGTCCCTGGGGCTCGGGCATTGCAGGGCTGGTAAACGGGTCTGAGGGGGGAGGCTGCACCCCATGGGGCGCAGTGAGCTCCCTGCACCCAAAAGGTGAAGCAAGAGACGGCAAACGTTCCTGGTGCGTGTTCTGCGTGGCATGTGTCGCTCCCCAGGGGCAGGTCCAACCCCAGGGCAACCTGCGAAGGGAAAACCTCCCTGGGAGCAGCTCCTACCCCTTAGCGTTAAGTGTTGTGGGTCCCAGCCCCTCTTCTCCCGTCATTACACAATGATTTATGATATTTGTGATGTGCTGTTCCATGGATAATGCCCTTGCTGCAGTTCAGTGAGCTGTTCGTTGGGTTGCTTGATGGTATGACAGTGTCTGGGAGCTCTTTTGAACCTGAGGGTGCTGCGGATGCTCCTCTGTTGCTGACCATTGAGAGAGGGGAAGCTGTTTGCATGCCGGTGGTGGCAATTTCACAGCACTGGCTGTGGTTTGAGAAACCAGCACATCACTCAGAGGTGGTGGAGGTAAAATCGTGGCTGTAGTGATAGCCGGGGGGTAAACCCATTAAGCAGAGAGTGGGGATAACCCCATTAAACGGGGACTGCCTGGCCCTCAGTCGCAGCGCTGGGCTGGGGAGCCATGGCTTGGGTCCTGCCTCTGCTGCTGCCTCCCAGGCAAACTTGGACGTGTTTCTAAATATACAAAGGGGCCCAGGAGGATCAAGCTCTCCCCTGTCCTCTGCTGTGAGGATAAATTCATAAGTGACTGTGAAAATTTCCAGCCCTGCTGCAAAGGGCCTTGGAAATACCTGGAAAGGACAATAAATTTCCAAGCTGCGAGCATTGCTTAACCTAAGCTGCTTTCCATGGTCTCTGCACTGCAATACCGTGGTTTCAAAGTCACTGTACCATTTGTCCTTCAAAGAGCACAGCAAGGAAAACAGTTTCTTTCCCAATTCCAGCATTTAATCTGCTGGCGCCGGTCTGTTCCTCTCGTTTTAGATAGCGTTTCTGTGCTCCATCTATCAGACCTTTGGGTGCCCTGGAATCAATCAGGAATTCCAGCCTTGTGCCTGCTAATTGCGCGGCTGTTTGGTGGCTGGGAGCTCTTCCAGCTCATGGATGGTGTACGTGGAGGTTTTACTCCATCCGACTGACAGCAGCACGGCGTTGTGTGGACACCCAGCGTGCGGGCGAGGGTAGGGGCTTGCATAACCATGCAAAACAAGATGTGGTGTGTGTTGCATGGGGGTGTACCCTCACTGCTACCGGGGGAGCGTTTAGGCTGTCACCGTGGGAGCTGTGGCTGCCGAAGAGGTGCTGGGTCGGCCGGAGCACTGTGCAGACTTGCGTGTGACACTGAAATGCCAGGATGGACCCTGCAGGGGTTTGATGGACTCGGCAGGGTATGAGACATCGGTGGTCCTCTCTGATGGGGAGGCACTGAGGAGCAGGTATGCTCTGACAAAACCAACTTGTGCCTGTCCACAAGATGCTGACCATGATGGCAGAGGAGCGAGATATGGCTGGGTCCATCTCCCAGCCTTGTAGAAGCCGGGGTCAGTGGCTGGATTCGAAATAGCTCCGAGGTCTGCATGACCTCCACGACTGCCTACAGCTGCCCTGAGCGGTCTTGTGATAGTCCTGCATGTCTGGCTGGTGGCCACTGCCCCGGCACGCCTTGGAGAAGCCTCCTTGCATCTGTAAACAAATTTGGATCTGAAGGCAGACCGTGACGAAGTGACAGGTTTACCCTTCTGAGGCACTTCCATTTTGCAGGTTTGACTTGACGTGTCAGGCAGCTCCTTGGATTGTAACCTGAAAGGGTATTATAGGAGATGCTTTACTCGGGGTGACATTTTTAATCTTTCATCTCTTCCAGCTAATGCGTTTCGCTGATCAGTTTGCCAGGCAGAGCGGCCTCGCTGGCGATGCCAGGTCTGAGTTCCTCTCCAGTCTGCCTCTCATTCTGCACGCGCTGCCACACGGCTTAACAATTGTGTTTTTCATGAATAATTTGTTCTCTCCACATCAGGCAGTCTGTGTCACTCTGCAGACGTCAGCTTTGCAGAGGGAAACAGCCGAGTGATGGGAACAGCCGGTGACGCCGGTCCTGGGCGAGTCTGCCCTGTGCCTTCCTGCCCTCGAAACAGGGACTCATTCCTTTCTCCTTCACAGCAGCGTCCTTTGCTGCATGCACATGCGCTCTGTGCAGCTCCCTTTTGCCTGTGCTCTCTCCAGGAGCGATGTTTCAGTGTTGGCAGGGGCGTGAGATGTGCCCTTCCCCAGGACAATGCCTGGCACTGCTGTTTGCTCCTTGCCATGTTGCATCTTTTGTGGTGGTGCATCGGAGGCAGCGAGGGACCGAAACAGCCCTTTTCCCTGCTCTGCTGGGGCTCTCTAGTTATCCCCCAGGTCCCAAGGCTGACACAAGTTCCCGTTTAAGAACAGCACCCACCATCCTGACACCCCTGGGGTGGGCGTTTTGCAGTGGCTGCTCAGCTGGGGCTCTCCCACGTGCAGCTTTCCGTGGGGAAATTTCTTCCCACTACAAGTGAATCCCATTGCTGTGGTCCCACCAGCTGCTGTCTGCATGGCTTTCCCGGGGATTAGCTGTGTCCCGAGGCATCAGAAGGAGCTGGTTCATCCCTGATACTTCAGCGGAGCAGATAACAGCTTCGATGAACTGTGTTATTTGCCCTGGAAAATTCTTGTTAGCGCTCTGCTGTTGACAGAATCGCACAGGATTTGATATTGGATTTGCTCCTCGCTATCCTCAGAGCAGCATCCCGGTCACAGCAGAGATCGGATCAGATCCCCACATTTGCTCAGGAAAGCCCCCCTGCCAGAATAAGGCGGGAGCCAGCAGGTTGGGCAGGGGCTGGCAGGGCTGCGGAAGGATGCCCTGGGGACATGGTCCTTGCCAAGCCCTTCCTCAGGAGGCTGGGGCAGGGTTGCTTCTCTGAGTGGGTTTTCTGACTTTTCTCCACCTTGTTCCAGCATTTCATCACAGCTGTCCTCCAGAAATACTGAAATTAGCTTATTAAAGCTACCCTCTTTAAACAAAAGGGTTGGGAAATCTATTCCTCTGGAGTACCAGCGCCTGCAGGCAGGCTCCATCCCTGTCCTGGCACTGCCAGCCACACTTCAGCACCCGACCCAAACTCCGTGAAAGTCGAGGTGAAGATTTCCCCTGGACCTTCTGGGCTTTCAGTGAGGCCCTAGCTCGTTTGTGTAGCACATGGTACTGGCCAAATCTGATATAATCATGTTTTCACAGGTGGGGAAACTGAGGTCTAGAGTGGCTGAGTCAGGATATGGATCCAGCCGTGTGGGAACTCAGTGCCCAGGCTCTACACATCCCAGGAGAGGGACAGAGGGAAAGGTGCAGCAGCCCAACTATTAGATGGAAAGGGTCATATTTTCACAGTCAGGAGTTTGAGGTTCCCTTCTGCCATACTGGAGCTTTTTAATAGCTTTGAACCAATGAACTTGACCTGGAAGCCTTGCTCCGGTCTTTTCAATGTCCCTTAGGTACTGTGGTTGGATGGCCGGTTCGGAAGCTCAAAGGCAGACCGTCACTATCAGATGTTTCTTGGATAACAGCCCATGGGCTGTCATTTCTGTTGGCTTGTGATACTTGGTGCATGTTTTCAAATACCAACTGGAGTTGTTTGCAAATGCCTAGTAAATCCCAAAATAGCCCCAATTTGCTGAATTTTGTGAATAGCATTCAGCCCACTCCAGTGACAATAGCAGCCTGCCTCCATGCCTCGCCGGAGCTTTGCGGAGGTACAATAGTGAGAGGGGCGACGAGTGAGGCTGGGCGAGCAAATGTTATTATTCCAGCTTGCTGCACAAACAATGGATGCTATTTGTTTTGCTGGCTTCTAGAGCATCTTATTTGTATCGGCTCCGATTCTTTCGCTGCATTCCTCCTTTTTTTTTCTTTTGTGGCTTTCCACTCTTTGGGGATTCGTTGTCCTGGCGAAGCGTGGTCCCTTTCGGTTGGTGCTCCGGAGCTGGAGGACTGGTGGTGGGATGTGAATCGCCTCCCATCGCCTCTCCCTTGTGTGTGGGTGGGACGTGGGGGATGTCTGTCTGCAAGCATCCCTTCTGCTAACCTGAAGTGGCATGTCCTCAGCTCCCGGGGCTCTCTGGGAAGCCTGGCAGATCAGGAGGCTGCCTTCCCCTCTCGCCCTGAGCTCCTCTTGCTCCGCTGTTTACATGCCGCAAAGTTTTATCTGCTGCGGTTTCTTCCCGGAGCCCAGCAATGCGACGCTGATGAGGAGTGACAGGAAGGTCACGGCGCAGGGAAGGAGAGGGTGGGGAACGTGCCTCGGGCTCGGCTCTGCCCCCTCGGCCCCGCTCTGTCTCGCTGGGGCAGCGGGGACATCCTCCGCTGCCCTTGAGGCTGCTGGAGGTGGCAGCCTTCCCTTTCCCCAGGGGATCTGCTTCGTGTGAGATGGCTCTTTAAGGTCCTTTATTTATTCATGATTTGTGTTTTATTTCTCCTCCTGCTTCTGAGTCAGTGGCTGAGTGTGATGAGCCTGAGTGAGCTGCTGGGGACAGGCAGGTGACAATAACTTTGGCTCCTCTAACCTGACGGGGGAGGTTTCCCTGTCCCACCACCCACCCCATAGATCCTGTGCTTGTCGTTTTATAACGACTGTTGCCAAGGCTGGTGTGCGGCAGGGGAGGTGGGCAGGCCTGCGTTCCTCCCAGTACTTGCTCTGGGAGGAATGGCGTTGCTTGAGGTGGGGAAGGGATGCAGGGAGGGAGGCGAGGATGCTCACAGGCTGCCCGAGCCATCGCGCTTAGCAGAGCCCACAGGCTGCCGAGCCACAAACCGCGATGTGAGCATGGGAGACATACATGAGTGTGATGGGATGGATCATGCTCTGGGGGTTAGGTGGAGATGGGACCCATCGCAAAGCCCTCTAGTGCTCAGGCTTTATTTGTTTATAATGGGAAGGGAGTGCTGGGTTGCTGTGCTCCCTCTCTCCAGCACTGTCTGAAGCCTCAAACCATGAGTGGGGTTGGAAAGGGTGAAATTTGTTAGCATCTTAAAAATAAAAAAAAAAACATTGCTATCTCTTCAGATTTGCTGTAGGCTGATGGACCGCTGGTCCGCACCAAGCAGTCCCTGCCCAGCAGAGACCTCTCTGCGAGGCTGGCTGCGGTAATTGCAGGGCATGGCGCTCAGCGTTCATATCCGAGCTTGGCATCTATATCTAATCTGAAAATAAGTCACTCTATATTTCATTAAACCAGCTGCTGCTGCTTTTATTTGCTTATTTTGAATGATGCTCTGTTCTGTTGAAAACCAATTTGTTTTAGAAAAATGGTCTATTTGTGTTAGCGGCCCATGGCCTGTCCTGCCCCATCCTCCCCTGCCATGGGAGATGCTCAGCAGCAGGGCTGAGCCATCATCCACCCACACTGCGGGGCATGGGATTGGAGGAGGTGGTCCCATGGGTGACATCCTGTCCTGGGACACACATCGGCATGTCCTGGTGGTGGTGGTCCATGGTGACCTTGAACAAATCTCCTGCAAATGGCTCAGTCCCTCTGTTCCCTGTCTGTAAAGGAGAGATGGAGCAGCAAGTTTGGAGGTCCCTGGGTTGCCATGAGTACCTGGGGGTAGGTGGGCTGTCAAGATCTGCCCGTAATTTGGCCAAGATGAGGTGAGTGGGCGGGCTTCACGGCTTTTCCTGCTGGAAAGCTGCCTGAAGTAATTGCCTGGCCTGCCGTGCTCAGCTTCGCTAGGTCTCTTTGACCATGAGGCAGTCTCAAAACAACAGCAAACGAAACCTCTTAACTTTCCGGATATATCCCTGCCCCGTCTCACTGAGTTCTGAAGTTGTGGGAATTATATTTTAAAGTTTCATGCCACAACTATGAGTGGTAGCAATGTACTTTGCTTGGAAAGTGTAATTTGAGATTCTCGGCTCCTCTCACGGCCGAGGGGTTGTCGCTTTGCAAAGCGAAGCCCCCTGCCCCGGGGAGGGAGAAGGGATGCCACTGGCTCGGGTGGGCTGGGAGGAAACCTCCTACAGCTGAAACCTCGCTCGCTGGTTACGTGTGTATCTGTTAACATATGGCAATTAGGAAACTTATTTCCAGACCGCTGTTTGCTGTGACAGATTCCTGAACCCCAGCCAGCTCTTCGCGGGAGGAGCTGTCGTGGAAGAGGAAATAATGGGAATCTCGGGCTTTTTATAGCGCTAGCTGTTCTCCCTCAGCTTCCTGCGGGGAGCCTGATGTGCCCCCGGCACCACGTGTGGTGGGAACCCACTGCGGGGTGGGTGACTGAAGGGGGACCTGGCTTCGGGGACAAGGTGGGACCTGGCTCTGGGGACATGGTGGGACCTGGCTCCAGGGCAAGGTTGGAGCCAGCATTTCTGCTGGATGGCGAGCCACGGGGCTGAAGCAAGCTTGTCGCCCACCCATCCAAAACCTTGGATGTGTGTGCCAGGGCGCTGTCTGTTGGAGGACATCAGCAGCACCCTTACAGCCGGCAGCTGCCTGATCGGTTGCTGCCTGTAAGGGGAGCAGGTATTTGGGAATTTTTAGGAGTTGGTGGTGTTTTTAGTGCCTCGTCTGTTTGGTGATTCAACTGGAGATGTGCAAGCATGCCTGGTTCTCAGAGCGAAGTAGAGCTCAGCTGGGCACATGAATCCAGGCCCTGAATCACTTAGTTGCCCAGAAGTTTATAGAAAAATCTCAGCCTTGTACCCAAGTGAACAACAGAGAGACCGAAGTTCTTATTTTTTTTTTTACTTTAAGGCTTTAGGACTCTCCCAGCTGGCTGTGAACCACACAACCAGGAAAGGAAAAGAAATCCTCCTCTTCTGTCCCAGACTGAGTCTCTCTCCCTCCTCTCACTGTCTTCTCACTCTGGTTATTCATTTCTTGGATACTCCCATGTTGTTTAAAACTAGTCCCTTCTTTAACCTTCCACCCCTCAGGCAAGGCTGGGCTGGAAATGGGCAGCCCGAGAGAAGGAGTGTGGTAGGAAAACACAAGCAGTGGTGATGGGAACAGGTCAGCGAGCTGGGGCTGGGACCTGCTGCTGGATGAGCTGAGCCGTATGGACACAAATGTACAGGAAACAGCAGTGTGGGAATTTTTTTTTTATGAGAATTTAATTTTTTTTAATGAGAATTTAATTTGCTACAAGAGCAAAGGCTGGGCAGCGGAAAGGGAAGGAAGCAGATCTCAGCCTGATAATGGGAAGTGTTTTCGGTGATGGTTTTTCCCTGTATGGCACAGTGCTGACTGTGAAGGTGCTATGGCTCAGGCCAAAAGCATGGCCAGGTTTCTAGCAAGGATGGGCGGCTGTGGATCACGGGTGTCCATGCATCCCGGTGTTGGAGCAAGGAGGAGCTGTTGCTGGAGGCCAAGCAGGTCTCTTGGGGCAGACCTGAAGCTCAGGGCTGCAAGGGGTATCTCGGAGCAGACCTTCCCTGCCTTTAGATGCAGCCTCCTGGCCTGGGATTGCTGTTGCTAATTTCCCTGGGGATGTCAGTGCTCCCTGCATTTTTGGGGGAGAAGAACCCCAAAGTCCCTATGCTGTCCTTGCGTTCCTGTGCACCCAAAGATATGGTGCTGTTTGTGCAAGGGAAAAGGGAAAAACTGGTCAGAGTATGTGATCAGGAAGGTCCTGGCTCAGCTCTGTGCTTCCTGCTTCTTTCCACACCTTCTCTGTGCACCTCAAGGTCATCGAGCTGTTGCTTTCCACAAATTGCATTTTCCGTTCCCCCTCTTGCTCTCGTGTTCAGCCAAGTCCAGCTGCTGCACAGCCGCTGTGATTAAAGTGCCCAGACTCTCACTGCGATGGCAGAATACTTCCAAGTGTTGTTTTCCTTAATGCGCTCAGCCTTGTCACCCAGCGAGGAGCTGACTGACCCTCCAGACCCAGGTGGGCAGCTGTTAAACACCACCTTGTCCCAAGCGCACCGGCTAACGAGCCCTTTCCCAAGGGCATCTCCCCCCTTCCCCACCTCTGGTTGCACTCTTGCGCTCTCCCTTCCCCTCGGAGCAAAACCCCCAGAGTGGGAGCACACACCATGTGGTCTGCCCTCAATTAAATTGCTTGTTGGTATTTCAGGGATGGAAATGACCGCAGTCCAGAGCATTTAAATTAGGAGTGACGGTATAGGAACGTGCTGTCATGCTGGTTACCAAGGGCTCTTTCAGCGTGATGCTGAGATTCAGGGATGCTGGGTAAAGACCATCCCTCTTTTATCTTGACTTTATGCGGTGAGGGCACAGAGAAGAGCAGGCTTTACTTGGCAGAAAGGCAAAGGGGAGGAAATCATGGGGGCTGTATTTATTGCTGTTAACTGCCAGTGTGGGATAAAAGACCAACTGGATTCATAAACTGTGTGTAACCCACCTTGGAGACAGAGGCTTCTTGGCTGCTGTTCGTGAGGGAGTTTCCGTCAGGAGTTCATAGGCATGGCCAGAAGCTTGCGAGACCGGAGCTCTGGTGCTGTGCAAAGGGGCAATGAGACATGGCCTGTGGAGCACTGCCGCTCTCCTCCCTGCATTCTGGGGATCCCCGGAGAGTTGCACCCCACCGCACCAGCCCTGCAACGCTGCGCTGGGGTTGGGGGGACGCCAGCCTGTGCAAAGCCCCGAACCCCACTGGCCTCTTCCCTCTGCCTCATCCTGAAGGAACGAACCCGTGGTTTATAAGAGTGAAATATAAACTGTCATTAATTGTTTTGGTCTCTGTGACTCAAGCGTAAATGACACAGTGACATCTGTCTGAGCCAGCAGCTGGCTTTCACGAGGGGAGGGAGGGGCAGCGGTGTTTTGGGAGGGAGCTACTGCCAGATTTGACGCATCCTGGTTGCTGGGGAAGCCCAGCAGCCCCTTGAATGTCCCTGAATGCCATGCAGGAGGGTGGTACCAACAGCCCTGGGCTGCCCTACTGCAACCCACGGCGAGGCAACTGCTCCAGAAGCTCCTCCACACTTCTCTCTGCAGCTATGGGTAAAACAAATTAATAGTAACAATTACAATAAATGCCAGCCAAGCCACGCTACAATGTAGGGTATAAATCCCAGTGCCCTTGCTGGGCTGAAACTGCTGGTGCGAAGGTTGGGAGCAGCCCCTTAAAATGCAAATCAGCATTAGTTGTGCAGAAATGGTCTGGTTGTAGCCTCTTATCCTCATTGTCTCCACTTGTATTGTAACCAGAGGGCTGAGCGTCCTCTTCCCCGCGCCGGGGCTGAGGGAGCTGACTCGGGCAGTTTTGGCGAGCAGGACGCAGCTTCCCGGAGAAGCGGGCAGCATCTGTCGTTCCCGGCATCCTGGCAGCACAAATCGACTGCACCCATCGACAGATTTCCTCCCAGCAGCCTGCAGTCCCTTTGCTCCTCAGCGCTTTTCTTTGATTTTCCGCAAAGATGTCTTGGTCCCCACCCCGGCTTTTGTTATTAAATGGGTGTTTTTCTATCCGGTGCTTTATTTTTGTGACTGCGGCATGCACACTATCGCTCACTGAGGAGTCACCGGTGCTTTTGGAGGGGGAAGAATCAGGGTGAAGGGTGACAATATATTTCTTCGTTCCCTTTTTTTTTTTGTCCTTCTGCGTTAGTGAGGCTGCGCTGAGGATGGTGTTGGAGAGCCGTGCTGGGAGGGTGCTTGGAGGGTGGCCGTGGAGCCTTCGCCTCCTGCGCTTGGCCACACGTGGCTGTGCGTGCTGCCCGCTGCACGCTCGCACAGCTGAGCTCGTGTCTGAAAGGCTCAGCTGCTTAATAGCAGCTGCTCCTGGGGACAGAGTCGTTCTTCATGCGAGAACAAGCCCTGTTCCCCTGCCAGAGAAGGTATTTAGTGGCAACCGGTTTTTGCCCAAGGCCTTATTGGTGCTACCTGTGCCTGGAGACACTGAGAGAGAGGGCTGCTGTTTTGCCCGTCTTTCTGAACGCCATCGGAGAGGATTTTGCACAGGTGGTTCCCCAAGGATTTTGCTAAGTGCTGCTCTTCCCAATAATTTTCCAAATGCCGTTTGTACTCTGAGCAGGGTTTTATTGCGAGCATTAACAGCACAAAGAGTGTACTGTGGCTCTTTCTTGAGTTAACTACAAGCAGCTGTTCTGATTGGAAACTCAATTTCCCTCTTTTATGCTCGTTGACCATATTTCTTAAGGAGATCTGGGAAGATCTTAAGGAGATAAGGGAAAGGGTGTTGGGAGAGACTGTGTTGTTCTGTGCTGCATCTCCCCGCAGCCTATTTCTGTGCCACCCCAAGTTGAAGAAAGATGGAGTGGCATTAATGGGTGGGTTTGAGTTAGGGTTGGTTTTTTTTATGGCTAAGAGCTGTACTGAGTCTCACCAGCTTCTCATCCTACATTGAATGTCGCTGACGTTGTCCTCGCTGACCTGAGCTGCCCCCGTCCCATCCATGTACCGGTGGAAGGCTCTGCAGCTGGCGGCTCTTCCCCCGGACCCTGGCTGCAGCGTGTTACGAGCCTCATCTCTGATTAGTATTGTACTATCTTATTTTTGTTAAAAGTAACAAAAATTGAAGCCTGGTCCCTGTTCCGCGATGTGAGTAGCATTTAAAGTTGATGATGATTGCAGTTCTTTTAGCCTCTTTTGTTGCACAGGGTGGTTTAGTATGTTTACCCACAGTATTTTTGGCATGTGGGTTTCACAATTTGTTTAGCAATGTCAATACCATCTGGAGCATCATCTATTTAAAGTACATTAGAGAGATGAGGAACAACCTATCATATTTTTCCATAGGGTGCATCAAGCTTGGAAATGAGAGTCATTCAGAAAGGTTTAATGGGAAAGAGATGTTCGCTGCGCTGCACGCTCGTCTCTTATCGCGAGCGGTTACGGCTCTGGTGCCGTTCCTCTGCTGCTTTTCCTGATTGCATTGTGCTGCTGTGTAACATCTGCCTTGAAAAGCAAACAAAGCTGTCTTAAAGGTGGGATGAAGGGACAGTACCTTTGGCTTATTCCCCTGAATTGAGCAGGGCAGCTTGCAGGGGGTGTATGGGCGGAGAGGGTATCAGATATGGTCTGTGAGAAAGGCTGTGGGGAGGTGTGGTCCTCCACTGCTTGTGGAGGTTAATGGATGCACCGTGTGGATATGATCCCAGTTACTGAGCTTTTGGGATGCTTTGAGCCGGACTGGCTACTGAGCAGCCTTGTTGGTGGCCATGGGGCTGAGAGGGGAAGGGGTGGGCTCCCACATCCCTCGTCCATGGGCTGGGCCAGCCCAGCGTGAGCACTGAGCCCTGTCTCCTGGTGAGCTCCAGCTGCTGAAATGGAAAGCTCTGGTCCTAGGCTGTTGTACACCCGCTTTGCTCTGAGCGGCACTAGGGATCATGCCCCGGGGCATCTACAGAGCTCAAGGGACTGGTGACCTTGTGGGTTTTGGGGTGGTGCAGCCCACCTTTGCCAGCAGCGCTGGGGGTGCAGGGAGGCTCTCAATGATGGTGGCTTCAGAGGTCCCAGAAACCCTTGGAAATACCTTCCCTGTCCCACGCCAGAGCGCTGCCGATGGTAGTGTCCTCGGGTACGTGCATGTGGGGCTCTGTGAGCCTACAAGCCTGGCTTTCATCTCCTAGTGCTTTTTGCAGGGGTTAGCATTGCCATGCTTTCAATCAGATCCCAGTTTTTTATCTCTGCAATAGCACCTGCAGGACAGGCGGCCCCGTCCCCAGCTCGCTCGGGGAGGGCAGCTCTGGAGGGGAGGGAGCCGGCACTTGCCGGGGCTCTGATGGCTGTTTGGCACCGCTGACAGTTCCGTGATGGCTGTAATTCCACCCTGTGAACCCTCAAAAGGGTGCTGGGGGAGGATTAATGCCCACCTGCTATTACTGAGGGTGAATCATTCATGAGCGTGAACCCTCCTTGCCGCACACTCCCAACTCCCATTAACCTGGGGGGATTTGCAGGGGACAGTGGGGCTCCAAAGGCAGCTCGCGTCCTGGCGAGAGGAGCAAAGCCTCCAAACGATTTGGAGACAGTGATGCAGAATCACTCGTAGGCTGTCTGTCTTCAAAAGCTGGAGATGATTATTTGACACCTATGGAGTATTAAACCCGAGTGAATCCTAGCTGGAGGGTCCCTGTGGCACGTTGGTCCCTTGGGTGCCCAGTCCCCGCTCAGCAAGATGCAGTCCTGCCGCCGTCCCCATCACCTCTCCGCTTGCAGTTCATAAACCGCTGCACTGCTAAAGGGCACTCTCCTGCTCTGCATCAAATGAGAGTAATTGAATTTCCCTTTCCCTTCGGTATTTAACATTATTTTCAGGTCGTGTTGGCATTAACAAGAGCCTGGCCGCCGTTTGCATAAGGATATTTATAGGCCCCTATGCAGATGAGAAGCATCGCCTCCCCGCATCGTGTGCCCGGCTCGGACGAATAAATTTCGCATTGTTACTTTGAACTGGGTCACCAGAAACTTCAAAAAAAATATTCCTCTGATCGTTTTGATACAGGTTACTTAACAAGGGAGATAAACTAGTACTTCAACACAATTGTAGAGAGAAATGGATTTGCAGAGCCTGAGGCGGCGTCGGGGCGGTGGAAGCTGTTCTAATACACGCTCTTCAAAGCTTCCTAGGTTTTGCCAGCCTTAGCATTTTTAATCATTTTGCTGGCTGGCATTTGTCTGGTAAGAGTATCAAAGCGCTCCTGCAAACAGGCGAGTGTTTTGCCACAACCATTAGTACAATCCTGCACCTGTCAACCCCTTCCCCTTCAGGAGGCGGCACGGAAAAATCCTTGGCGCTTTAAGCGATGGGGTTTTTTTGCTCTCTTGTAGAGGACGGGCTGTAATTAGGATTTGGGGAAAGTCTGTTTGTTTGTTAGAGGAACTTGGGTTAAACCTTTACCCTGGACCTTGTGGCTCCAGCCCAAGGCCCGTGTCAAGGTGGACGAAGGTGCCGGTGGCCCACGAGCAACCTCCCAGCTCCTTCTCCAGCCAAAGGAAAGTCGACATCACTGGTATGGGGAAAAGTATATGTTAGCTCTTGCACATGCCCACAGAAACGCTGTCCTCCATCACTGCGTGCAGATAAATACCTGCCCTTAGGCAATCAATTGAAATTGAGATCCAGGTAATAATTAAAATAATTGTGTTGAGCTTAGACAGAACGGTGACCCACCGAAATCTTGGCGTGACGTCTGCATATTCATCACCCCACAGCCCAAGGTCCTCCTCATTTATTTTAATGCTGGCAGAGCGTGACAAATCCATGCGACCAGAGCTTGAACGCTCCCCAGAGCAGGGCGACCAGGAGCCAGTGCTCCTCCACCTGCACTGGAGTGCGTCCCTCTGTCCCCAGCCTCATCTGCTCCTCTCCTGTGGCTGAAAAAGTGATCCAAATCCCACTGTGATATAACCTCTCCAAAAACACATGTTAAACCATTGTTATTGTGCCTTGGGTTTATTTTGGGTTTATTTTTTTAATGGCTTACGGAGGTGTTCGGATGACACCATCCAAATCCCAAATTTCAGCCTTCTTACACAGCTTAAAAAGAAAAAGAAAAGACAAAATTTCAAAATATAGCCATGAAGTTGTGATGAGGTATCAAATACAAAGCCCTATCCGAAATGAATTACGCAGATGCAGATCCTGCAGTAGAGAAGGCAGAGGAGCACTGGGGGTGGGGGGGAGGCTTTGCTTTCCCGTGTGGCAGAAGGGGAACAGCTCCCAGGGCATTAGATGAGTCACCCGAGTCACCCAGGGCGACAAGAGCACAGCAGTGAATTAACTCCTGGACTCCCAAGTCCCATCGTTTTAATTAGGAGGCCATCCTGCCAGGATTTGGTACTCAGCGACGGGCGGAGCTGGTGCAGTTGTTTTTTGGAGGCTGTTTCACTCTATGGATTAGCTCTGGACGCAGCAGCGTTATCTTGGTTTGGGGCCTTTTGCCTGGGGTGGGACAATAAATCATAGTTAACTTTAGATTAATCATTTCTACGCATCTCCGTGTGAAGATGGCACAGATTTCCCCATTGGGTTTCTCGTAAGTCGTACCAACTGTGTGAAGAGAATATTTTCCTATCAAGGAAGCTAAATAGTTCATCTGTGTTCCTGGCTGTCCTAATATGTTTGAGAAGTCTTTAAAAAGCCCGAGAGAAATAATTCCAGATTATTGAAAGCAATTTGTCTTGTAGAAGATGAACGTGCCTGCATTTAACCGTGTCTCTGTATTTTGGGTCTCTAATTTCTTGGGATGTAATTGTAAGATCCTGTGTTCATCCTGCCTGCTCGGAGCTCCCTGCCATCCATGGTGGCTTTCTTGCTCCCAGCCGCGATGAAGGACGAGCTGATGCAGAGGAGGTAGTGCCTGGACGTGGAACGTGTCTGACCCTGCCCTGAAACAGAGAAGATGAGTTCGATCTCGGGCTGGGTGCCAGCCTGCTTTCCGCAGCCATGCTCTGACCTGCTGGTGGGATGTACTGAACGCTGGACCGCTCAGCCCCTGGGTGGGGAGATGGGAACGTCCAAGCCCATCTATCGCGCTGTGCTGAGACGGAGGTGCGTGCACCAGCATCCTTCCTCTGGGAGCACATCCAGCCACCCGATTTCTGGGATCAGCTCTGACCTAGCCATCTCCTCCCAGGCAGCAGGGCCCCTGTCACTTGTGTCTGTCCCTCCGGAGGAGGATTCATCCTCTTTCCCCATGGACACGAGCAAGGCAGCGGCCATCACTATGCCCAGCTCTGGGACTTGCCCCGCTTGCCCAGCTCCAGACTCCCTGGGGCATGGCACGGAGCTGTTTGTTTAGTCCTGTGAGGAGCTATTGAATTTATCAGGACAAGCTCATTCCTCCACTAGGGAGCTGGTGTGCGGGCTGCGGGCTGTCCCTGCAGGTCCTGTGTTTGCTGCTGTGCCAAGGGTGTGGGTGGCCCGGTGGCAGGGCAAGGCCAGCTCTCTGTGCTCGCCAAGGGAAGGGGGGACTCATCTCTCGGACTTGTGCTCTACAAGAACGTGCAGATGTTTTTTGTTCAAAACACATTGCAATGGGTGTTTCCGTGGTGTCAATCAAACAATGACATTTTCCCAGGGTGAAGTTTGCTGATGCAGCACTGGTGAGCAGCAGCGTTGCGCAGGAGGGTTATTTCTGCCTGGTTTTAAGCAGCTACCAAGAATTAGTCTTTTTATATCCAGGACAGTAGAGTGTGGGCAGCAAAAGTAAAACTTCTAGCTGCAAGCAAGTAATTAGATTTCATGCCTGGGGACTCACAGAAGAGAGAACGGGATCAGCTGGTCCAAGTCCTGCATCTGCATCTGGGTCCAAGGTTCAGCATCTCGGTCTGAGGTTCAGCATCTTGGTCCGAGGTTCAGCATCTCAGTCCAGGCTCCTCTCTCCTCGCGGTGCCTGTGGCTCCGAGGGGAGGCTTTGTGGAGCCGTACCCGATTTCTCAGCAGGGCCGTGCCCTTGCAGGCTTACCCAGATTACAGCTTGGCATCTGCGTCAGGCAGGGGACATGCAGTTTGAGGACAGCCAGAGACTGAGATGTTCTAATGGGGAAGGTCCCTCTTTAAAACAAATGTGGGATCATGCTCAGAGAGTTAATATCTGCTGTCTTAAGAAAAAAATAAAAAAATAAAGAGGGCTTGCTTCTTCTCCCCAGCAGACTTTAATGAAGGCTCCTACAGAGTGTGGCTTAATCGCTGTGAAATTATCGCTTCATCTGTGTGATATATCTCTGTGTCTGTATCAGATCCCTCTGAGCGGTTAGGCTGTCATGTCAGCTCCGCCACGCTGCCGGGAGTGAGTCGTCCGGCCCCCTCCCTGCTCCCCCCTCGCGCTTAAGATAACATGGAGGGAATTTTTCAACAGACATAAGATGGTAATCCATAAAGATGGATTTGCATTAGTCTAACAAAGGCCGAGACGTTGACAAATGAAGGCCTTGCCTACGCAAGGACTCTCTGCGTTGGCAGTAGAGCAAGTGTCCTCGTGGGGATGCTCTGGTCCAGCGCAGAACGTGGGCTGTCCCAGCAGAGGTGAGCCAGCGCTGCCCGTGGGTGCGAGCCCTCTTGTCCTGCTGCTGCAAGGGGTTGCGCTGTTTTACTGCCAGCAAACAGGGCTTCGGTCCCAAGCTCTTGGCTATTCCCAGGGTATTTGGCATGGGAACACAGCATGCAAATCTTACAGGGCAGCAGGGCAGGCTGGAAATAGGATAGAGTTTCTGCTCTGCGTCTGAATTACTTTGCTGTAGTCACTGTAGTGTTATTTTTTAATTCTTCTTGGCTGCGTGCAGCTATACATCTCCTGTTCAGAATAATCCTATTTGTGTTGCAATAACAATAGAATTACTGCAGTGAGCATCAAAGCCGGTGTAGGTCATAAGTGTTTTGTTTCATAATCTCAACGTGGTGATGATGATGATGACCTTTTGCTGTCTGCGTTTCCGTGTACCTGTGTCTCATTCTTATTAAATATCCTTGCATTGAAATCTCTTGCTAATCTAATCTCCCCATGTGGCTGCTATATAATTATCTCATTTTGTAAAATATTGCATCTGTCATTCTCCCCCCCCACTTTTGGAGCAGAGGGAGGGTGAGGGAGAGAGGGGAGTGAAGAAGCTGCAGGAGGAGGCAGCAGTAATCCCACTTCAGTGACTGGGGTTTTTTGCTTGTTTTGGGGTTTCTAACAGATTTTCAGCTTGCTGGTTTTGTTCCCACTGTGGTTGCTGCCCATTTAAGCTCTGATGCCATTTCCTCGTACGGCTCCACCGTGAGGATGGAGAGCAGCGTTGTTCCACGCTGACCTTCCCCCCCGGCACACGGTTGGGTGCCAACCAGCGCCGCCTTTGCCCCCTCAACCCTGGAGGGGGACTGTTCCTCCCTGAAACAGCTTTCAGACAACTTCTCTCGTGCTGGAACCAAGAAGCTGCTGTGCTGCTCGCAGTTGAAGTGAAGGTGGCTGATGGCCACCAGCAGCCCCGGGACCCAGAGCCCCTCTGGGCAGTCGTTTCTGCAAGGTGGCACCAGGCTTTTCCACACAGAGCCACCTGCTAATCAACAACCTAAAATAGAGCAGTGAATGTACAGCCATTGTCTTCATCGGTAACAACACAAAGCTTTGAGGAACGAAGAGCCACAGGGCTCCTTTTTTGTAAACCATCCCCAGGGAAGGACCAGAGCGCATCTGCTCTGGCAGGTCCTTTCTAGAAATAGCAAGTTTAATTAATCATCCTGTTTTCTTTTCTTAAACTATTTAAATTCTTTTTTCCCCTCAAGGGATAATGCATTGCTGCCTTTTAAATAAGTACTGCAGTTGTAAACTCCTGCCATACTTCTGTCTGGGAGCACATCTGTCTTCTGGCTTGGAGCACATCTGTCTGTGCCTTCCAACCCAACGCTCCCGCGTTCTGGCGCAGTGGGAAAATCTGTGTTTCAGAAAGGAATCACATGGATACTTCCAGGCTGCAGAGGGTGTCAGATGCAGAGCCCTTTATCTTCTAAACCCCCCTTATCTTTTAATTCTGAGACGTTTTTGTCTGACAGTTCATAAATTAAAAATGTTTCTTAGGTGACTTTTTGCTCCTGTTTCATATGTATTTCATGTAAAGACTTCCCAGGCATTCGAGTTCTGGGAAGAATTATGCAAAACGAGAAGCTCTGGTTTTATGTTCTTATGGGATGCACTTGGCATGCTGCAAACCATGATGCTACAATCAGTGACTGTGCACTTTAAAAATACCGAGCTCTTGACAGAGTTGTGAAATTTTCCTGTAGCCCAAGTGTCACCCTGAAAACACATCAGAGGTGTCGGTTTATCACACTCAGCTCTGAACTTTGGCCAAGTTCACGTACTGACCCTGACCTCGTGCTGCACTCTGGTGGCTACGGGCAATTTTGATGCAACAGCAATCTCACGAATGATGTGGTAGTACCTTGGGTGGTGGCTGAGGACCTTTGCACCAGACTTCGCAGGTGCGAGTGATGTGTGCCTGACAAGGGTTTATGGAGAGGTGGTTTTATAGCATGCCTTGATCTTCTTTGCAGTGATAGACCTCTGGGACTTTGCCAAACCAGCAGCTGGGAAGCAGGTGAGACACCGGAAGCGCTTGGTTTGCGCTGCCATGCTGCTGAACCCCGGGTCTCCTCCAGCGCTGCAGCCCTTGGGGACGTGCTGCCTGGCACCGCGTGGGCCACCACCTCTTCCCCGAGGGGTGTGGGTGATGGTTACTGCTCTGGGCACACAAGGGTGAGTCTCTCCATCCACGATTGATAGCCCCTCTGCCTCTCTGGCAGCTTGCCCTGCCTTCTCCAGTGCCCGTGCAATTGGGTTTGTTGCTGGTTTTCTTGCTCCTCACACTGTTTCTCTTGTTTCTGCCTCCTCCTTGCCTCTCTACGCCATAGTCACAACCTCTGGTCAGAGATGGTTTTCACCACCACCTTCTCTTGCTGCAGTTTATCTTCAGGCACTGAGTGCTTGTCCGTGGCCCGTTTCACCTGCCTGACCTGCCCGGGTTTGACATTTCCCCCCTCCCGTGCTCTTCCCATGCTTCTCCCAGGTCTCCAAGCCATCACCCTCAGAGTCACTCTCCTGTCGGGCTGCTGCAAAGGCCTTTTTCTCACTTCTGTCTTTGCAAATTGCCTTCTCTGCTTCAAAATACCCCCTCGCCAAGGCCTTCTGCTGCTCGCCTTCAGCTTTCCACCTGCTCCCTCTGCTCTCCCTGAAGTGCATTTCTGCATCTTGTCTCCCGTCTCTGCGACAGCCCCCAAAAATACAAGCAGAGTTCCTAGATGGCTCCCACCGACAGCGGCTTTTCGGCTGCGCTATTTGCCTGCACAGCACGCTGGGAGCCAAATCCATCTCCTGTAGGCAGCTCTTTGCACCTCTGTGAGATTTCAGGGGAAATATAGCTGCATATATATTGATAAGCCGTACGGAGCAGAGAGGACGATTGAATTGCCGTGAGTGGAGCATGCATCAGTGTCCCTGACAATCCGGTAATTAGCTGGCATAGAAGAGCAAGCAGCGAAATGAGCCCGGCAGCTTGTTCGCAGGCATTAGGGGCTGACTCCCACGGAGTACCTGCTTTCTGCCCTGACGTCTGGGTCTGCAATGAGACCTGATGACTGCTTTCACTTAAAGTCACCGTCACCTTGGAGATCATTAACAAGGAGCAAACTACGGACAGCAAATCCTCGCCCAGGCGCCGGCGGTCCCTATCTGCCGCAGACCGGGGACAGGATGGTGGGTGTCCCCGCTTCATGGCTGTCTCACCCCCGCTGCTCTCAGTGGGGGTTGTTTGCTGGACTGGGGGGGATTACACTTGCAGCACAGTGGCAGCACCCCAAAACCTCGTTATGGAGATTCTGGATTTCTCTCCCTTCCTTTTTGTTCTGAATTCTCCGTGTTGCTGGTAACATGCATCTGTGACAGAGATGTCTTTGCTTTGGACCAGGGTTGGGGACACCAGGGAAGCTATGTCCCCACCTGCCGTGCGGGGCAATTGCAGACAGATTGTGCAAGTTGGGTACAGCGAGGAGGGGTTTGCGCAGCACTTGTAGGCAGAAGTCTGTTGGGGGAGATGGGTACTTTGGGTGAGATATTCCTGCTTGGGTTGTCAAGAGCACTGCGCTATGGTCCCTCAGCACAGGCTTTTTAATAATTAACCTGCTTCAGAGTAAGGAGGAGGATGGATAATTGGGTAAATGAGAAATTAAAAGGTACGGAGTAAGTTTTCTCGGTGCAGGGAAGTTGCTGTTGAATTCCCTGTGGGATCAGTGCTGTTCAGTGTCTTCATGTACAGTGTGGGAAAGGATGCTGAGAACATCACGCCAAAGGTGCCTGGTGCTTCTGGCTTGTCCTGGGTGTTGAGAACGAGTCAAGTGCAAAGACTTGCAAAGGATGTCAGGTAGCAAGTGGCTGCTCAGTAAAACAGTAGACAAAATCCAGTATTGTTGGAGGCTCTGTGACTCACACGAGGAGAAACGATCCTCATATCCGTAAGCAGTGCCAGGCCCTGACCTGGCTGTTGGTGGTGAGGAGCCATGTCTTGAAGTTAGGATAAACACTTCCATGAAAATACTGACTCAATCCTCTGTAGCAGTCAAAAAAGCAGACTGAATGTAATGAATTTTTAGGAAACACAGAGAAAAAGAAACGCAGAACACGGTTGTGGATTCTTGCATAAATCTACCATGTGTCTGCATGGCAAATACATACTGTGTACAGCCCTGGTTCCCCACTGCAAGGAGGAGAGAGGAGCCAGAGCAGGGACAGAGCAGGGTGACAAGGGCGACGGACATCCATACGAGGTGTGGCAATGTAAGCAAGGCTCAAACGCTGCGGAGGGATGGCCAGGGGAGCGCGGCCCAGGGCTGTGCAGGCAGAGTGGGCACCGCGAGGTCAGTAGGAAACGACTTTTCTTTGTTTCTGCTAATCAGATGCTGGGGCATCAAACTAAATTAATAGATGGCAGAGGCAGAGCAAACGCACGATGGCTTCTCTATGTCAGGAGGAAGGAGAGTGGTGGAACTAGCTGCCAGCTGAGTTCAGAAAGCTTCCAGAAGTAATTAGACAAATTTGTAAGGGGAAAATACCATTGAGAGTGTTGCTGGCACTGCCAGTGATGAGCTAAATCTCTGCACTGCAGGCTGCTGGAGGTCATGAGGATGCTGGAGCATCACTGGGTGCTTATGTGACCATATGACTTTCCCTGGGCATCCCCAGTGGCTGTGGAGGTGGTACCTTTGATTGAAACTGGTTCATCTCTCCTCTCTTCACCCTGCTTTGTTGGGGATGTTTGCGCCTGTTGCACAAATGGAGCAGTGGGTCGGTAGCCTGCAGTGCAGAGGAGCCGAGTGCTGGAGAGCCAAGCATGGCCAGTGCAGGGTTGGGAGACCTAGCACGGCAGTGAGTACCACCTGGGCGAGGACAGCTGGTGGCCCTAAAATCCCAGTGCGGGATGGGTGTGAGGGTTGCAATCACAGGAGGGTGGGGGGTTTGGAGGGAGTCGAGCTCCCAGGGGATATCTCTAGGCAGGAGGCATCACTCGAGGAGCTGCAGGTGGAAATCGGAACTCCTCATGTCACCAGGGCAGCACCCAGTGTCCCTGTGAGGCTGGAAGGTGTGGGCTGTGTCTCAGGGCAAAAAGGTTGTTTGTGGTCCTGTTTTCCTGCTTTCGTGAAGGTGTGTTGGGCTGTTACCCTCACGTAAAGGAGCCGGATAGTCACTGAGAGAGGTGGGGAATGAGAAGTACCCTGTTAGCATCTTCCGTTGGTGGCCATTGGTGTTCCCTGACTCTGACACCCTGCTCGGTGCTCGTCCAGGTTGTCACTGCTGCTGCCATTCCAGGGAGCACAGGAATACCAAAGCTGCGCAGGGAGGAGGAAAGCAAAGCAAATAAACAAGGAGCCCGACTTAAAATCTCTCCAAGTGTGCAGTGTTTTGTGACTAATACTAACATAATTGCTGTCATGCTTTTAACATAATGTTTTTATCTCCCCGATAGACTCCTTCTTCTGGTCATTAATCTCCAGGGTTTCTAAGTGCACAAGCATCGGGGAGATGCAGCCGTTGTGCCAAAGCGTAGTCAGAGGTGTGCAGAGCATCCCGGAGCAAACCGGGGACCGGGGCTGTGGGTTACCCGTGGGGCTGTGCTCACAGCTTCACTCCAAACCCTCCGAAATCCTGGGGCTGGATCAGGCTGTGTGTATTCTTTATGGCTTCTTTTCCTTTCCATACTGCCGTGCCCTGCTGGCCCATAAACCTAGCGTAAAAGCTGTCTGACGGCTCCCTGGGTGTGCCCAAGCTGTCTCCATCCTCTGCTCAGCATCACTCCGTCCCTCTTTAACCTTGAGGAGCAGCGCTCAGGGAACAACTTCTCCCTCTTTCCTCAGTTCTCTGAGGTTTGTAGACATGAAGCCCAGGAGGGACAGTTGCAGCCATCAGCTCTGACCTCCTGCCTAACACGGGCCAGGGAAGTTCACCCAGTAATTCCTGCCTCGAGCCCCTACCTTCTCCTTGAGCTGGAGAGCACTATGTCAATGGGCCTGGTGGCGCCGGGCCTGTATTTGAGATCATGCTGGTCTTCTGCAGAATGGTCTGATGGGGTTTTTGCTTTTGGTTGTTTTCTCTTTGGCTTTTCTGGCCTGTTGTGAGCTGGGTCAGATCAGCAGAAAGTGCGGCTGTGCTCAACCTGCCCCTGCTGCTGGTGGAGGACCTGCTCACGGCAACCTCCTCCTGGAAACTCGCTCCAGGCGAGAGTCTCTGGGTTGGTATTGCTGGAGGCTCCCAGCGGTGGCAGAGCTGGAGGAGGAGAGGCAAGGAAATCCAGGATCATTTCCAGGAAATCATCTTGCTGCCTCATTCATTTACTACAAAGGTCTCAACAAGTCACCCGGTTCCCTGAGATGCCCTGCCATGCCGAGGGCGAGCATCCCTGCGGTTCGTGGCTGCTTGGGAGGAGCAGCCCTCGCAAACCTGCAGCCTTGCCCCGGCGCTCATTCAGTGTGACAGTAAGTGATGCCGGGTGCCAGCCATGCCGGATCCTGCAGTGCAGGGATGCTCTTGAGCGTCACCAGTCTGAGCGAGGCTTTGACTGCGAGTTCTTTCATACCTGTTGAGCCTAAAATGACCTGAAAAATCACCTCGGGAACAAGGGTATGGCATCCCTGCCTGCTGCCTGCAGGCATTGCAGCTGCAGGGGATGATGGAGAAGGGCCTGGGGAAGGGGCTGTGGCTGGGACTTGGGAGCCGCCGGGCAGAGGGAGAGCAGCTCAGCTGCCTGTCCCCATCCCATTTGCTTTATACATCCCACAGTCCCTTGAACTTGTCTGGATTTCAAAGGAGGAAACTGAGCCAACCCCAAGCACTCAATCCCTCCCACCTTTTCCCACTCCCCAGTTGCCCGTGCGAACGACAGAGCCTGGGGTGGTTTTCACTGTCCGGCAAAATCTTATCTCTCAGGCTGCTCCCAGCGTGTCCGCGCCAGCTATGGCTTGTCACTGGGGGAGTGCCAGACCCAGCGGAGGCTCAGCTGGAGGCCAGCGATACACTGCAGAGTATTTCGGACCTTTCTGGCCTTGCTGGTTTACAAATTTTCCCCTCCCTCCGCTCTGGAGACTGGAAAAGGATTCCCCTTCTTGCGTCCTTCCTCCCTTTGGAAACCAGCGGTCCCTCTGGATCATGGTGAGGGCAGAGGGATGCAGATGGATGCAGTGGGCGCCTCTCACCCACTCTGCCCATCTCCACCCCTGGTGCTGCATAGCTGCAGGGTCAGGCCAGGCTGTGCTACCCACCGCCATCCCGGGGCTGGCAGGCACTGCAGGCAGCTCTCCTCCCTTGATGAAATGCTTCTGACCATGCAGTCAGAACGATTTTGACATTTTGAGGAAGGAGAGAAATCTCGCCCGGCATTGTGCATGGTTGGTAAAACTGTTGCTGACAACATGAATAAAGGTGGACGGCTCTCAATCAGCTTCTCTTTGCTATTTCTAATTTGGACATACTGTCAGCAAACCATCTTTCAAATCAGTTTGGGGGGTTGTGTATGCAAGTGTTGTGTTATGTTTGAGCTATAATGATACTTGTGGCTTTCAGGGTGTTGTGGAGCAGGAAGGTGACATGCCTCCTTGGCCTGCAGCATCCTGTGGGGATCCTTACTGGCATCACCACTTGCTTTTTGGGTTCTGTCAGCTCTTTGTTCCCTGCACTGCAAATACAGCCCATGCCCGAGGGAGTGGAGAGCCTCAGGGGCTGCGGCAGCAGCAGGGATTTTGTGCACTTTACATCCCAACATGCCATGAGGGTTGATGTGGGTAGGTGGGAAGTGGATCCTGGGCAGCAATTTTGAAGAGAAGAAGCTTTTCCCAGTCTTACCAGATGTGTCAGAGCGCACAAGGCTTTGTTTTTTCTCTGGCCATCGAGTGGAGCGTTCGAATATAACAACCTTTACAAGGCAAATGTCATTGATGAAGCACCAAGGTTTCGTTTTGCTCTTGTCGAAAGGCTGGTCTGGCCATTGCTGGGCATGTCGGCAGCACTGGGGCTGTCTGTCCTGTCCCATGCATGGACACGCCGGCACACGCTGCTCCAGGGCATCCATCCCCATTGGGCCAGCAGCAGCCACCCTGCCGCTCCTCAGGGTGCTGGGTTTTCCTAGGGGTGCTTCCCAGGTTCAGATCACCTCACTTCACCATTTCAGTCTTTGACATGCAGGTGGGTTTTCCTGGTGGAGTGGGAAGCAGGCTAGGAAACGTGGCACTGGGAATGCACTGTGTTTTTTGTTTTCAGTAAGCATCCCTGAGACCATGTTATTATAATTCCCCCTAATGTGGCCTTTTGTATTGATGCTCTGAATTAATTCAAATGCAGTGGGAGCGTTGTCCGGCTCTGTGCATGTTGTTGGGATGATCCCCTCCGTTGCCTTCAAGCAGACAACACTGTCAGGTCACTGTCGGAAGGAAGGTTTGGTTTTAGAGTAGGTAGGAGCTTGTTGCCTCCCCCCAGTTTCTACATCGTGTGTTAAAGTGCCCTTTAGGAGGCAGAGTCAGGATTTAAGTGGCTGCAAGCCCTTCCCACCCAGCGCATCCCTGTGTGGACCCTATGAGACCACCAGTGCTCAGGCAAGCTGCCTGCTTTGTCCTTAGACAACATGAGGGACAGGGCAGGGACCATCCTGTGGCTCCCATGCTAGTCCCTGCTGGAGAGGGACCCTCAGAGATGCTGTAGACCCACTTGATTCCCATGCATAAGTTTTGGCTTCCCCATCTATAAAATGAGGGTGCCTTCCTTTTTCCCCTGGTACTGTGCTGTATTAGGGGGTCCCCCCTATGGTGCTGCAGCTCGTCCTGGGTGATCCTTGCTGTTGGGTCTGGAAGGGCAAGAAACCATCACCTTCCTCTGGGCTTTGGCAGTGGTTTCAATGCAGAGGGGTCAGGCATCCGTGGCTCCCCCGTATCGACAGCTCGGACCCTGGCATCAACAGCCTGACCCCCCGCAGCCTCTCCCCCTGGCTCGCTCCTCTCCCAGAGCTGCAACAAGTGCATGCTCCAAGGGAGTGATTGCACTGACTATTTTACTGCTTCTCCAGTGTACGCTGCCATATGGGAGCATACCATCAGTCAATTACAGCTTCTTTTCATATCTAAATAAAATGATTTGTTAATTTGAGTGAGTGATCACTGCGTGGCCAGGATGCTTTTCCTGCAATGGCGAACAGCTTGCACGCTCACAGAGATGGATGGTGAGCCGGTGCCACTGGATACTTTCTGGGGTTGTTTTCAATTTAGCTGTGAATTGAATGAGAGGAAGAACGTTTCTCTTGGCAATTTGATAGGCGCTAGCTCTTCTGACAGATGTTGGAGTTTATTATCCCACCGGGACAATGTTTTGTAGTTCGGAATTGCTAATTGCTTGGAAGGCTCGGTGCTGCGGGCGGAGCAGGATGCTGCTGTCAGCAGGTAGCGGGTGCCACAGCACCCGGGGACTCGAGGTGATGGACACCATTCCCTTCCTGCTAATGGCCTCTGACCGCAGCCGCCAGCCTGGCCTCGGCGCTGCGTCCTGGCAGTCCCATCCCTGCTGTCCCCTCTTCCTGGGTGGCACTGGAGGCAGGCAGGGCTGGCAAGCGCACTGCTGTACGTGCAGCACGGGCTGGGCGCTCCTGGTGCGTGGGTCACTTAGCCCATGGGGCAAAGCCTGGCAGACGGTGTAAAAGGTGTACCTGCTGCCTGGCATCGTCCCCTTGACACCCCCTCCTGGCGTGCCAGAGAGCAGAGCAGAGCACTCTGGCCTCTGTGGCACAGCATCCCTGCTCAGGCTAAAGCCCCCCCAGTGGCAGGGCCCTTCTGTAGCCAGAAGCCCGTCTGGATACGGCACCAATTCCTCTTGTGTGGGTTTTAGCTCCATGGCACTTGAAATAGTCTTGTGGTCCTCAACCACCTCATCTGTGCCACGATGCCGTGACATGTTATGGATATCTCTGTGCCCTCTGGTCCCTGCTGTGACCTTGGTGCCAGCAGCGGGCTTGCGGTGCCACCACGGAACTGCAGCAGTGCCCACCTCCTGCGTCCTGCCTGCCCATCCCCGGGGCTGGCTTGGCCCTGCTCCTGCCCTGGTGCCCATTGCACTGCTCTCCTCGCCAGCCGCCTTCCCCCGGCTCGCCTGGCATCAAACCGCCTGGCACATGCCTGTGCTGTTGGTGGAGGTCATGGGGTTGGTGTTCCGGGTCATGACAGTAAGTCTGGGAGAGCGCTGCTCCCCTTCCGTCCTCCCCACACGCTCCGGCTGGTGCCGGGGCGAAGGTTTGAGATGCACAAAAACAGTTAAAAGGAGCCGCGAGTCGGTTGACATAAATTATTTGCAAGCCCATCCTCCCGAAGAGGAGCAGAACTGCAGACGGAGGTGGGCGCTTGCCTCTGCAAACAGTGCTTGGCAAACATGAGCGTGGTGGGCCCTGGGCAAGAGCGATCCAGGTTCCCTCCGCCGGCGTCAGGCTGTTTGCTCTGCCAGCTGCTGCTGGAGCTGCTGGGGACTGGTTTAGATGGGGATTTTAGATGGAAAACTGTGCGAGCGGCTCTGAGAGCAGCAGCAGCTTGCTGGAGCGCCTTCCCCGGCAGAGACGTCACCGGGTTGTGCTCCTCCCTGCGTCAGAGCTGTCTCCTTGCCCTTCGTTTGGAAGGTACCGAGTGCTGTCGGGACCCTCAGCTTGGTGTCTGCCATGCCCAGTGTGCCCTGGTGCAGGGAAACTGAGGCCCCCGGGGCTGCACAGCCTCCCCCCAGGGTGGGAGCTGTGCCCGGGGTTCCCACGGGTGGGTGCAGGCAGAGCAGGGATTGCACCCGGGAAACATGGGTTTTTGGAGCTTTTCTTGGCCACCCGCTCCAGGAACCTCTCCCAGGAGCAGCCTCTTTTCTCTGCAACTGCCCTGACACCCCTCAGTCCCTCTCTGCTGCATGATGAGAGCCTGGCAGCCCTGTGTCCTTCCCGTGCCCTTGGAGATGGTGAAGCCTTTTGCAGAGCAAGGGCAGAGCAAGGCAGCCACAGCCACCTCGGGGTGGCCCTGCCGTGGTGCTCACTGCATTGCCAGTGGGATTGGGGTCCTTGCAGAGAGCCGGGTCCTGTGTGGGGGACAGCGGGCAGGAGCGCAGAGCTGGGGGTGGTGGAGGGTGCCAGGGCGGCGGGGGGGTGGTGGGCTGCACCATGCCTGAGCCAGGGAGAGTGGGCAGCACCGAGTGCCCACCCCTGCTCCAGCCCTGTTTGTGTTTGTCCATGAGCACCATTACGTGGGCTGTCCTCCTCTGCTCCTGCCTCACAGCTGGACCTTCATTGCTTCCCCATCCCCATCCTGGAGCTGCGGTGGAAGTGCCAGCAGGGAGCTGGGCTGCATCCATCCTTCAGAACATGCTTTGCCTTCCCACGGGGACTTTTCCCCTTGTCCCCTTCTCTCTCTGGCATTTTTATTTTTTTAACCCTTAACGCAATGCAGCGGCTGTTCCGGGTGTGGGATTCGTGGATCAAGTGGGGTCTGGCTACGGTCTCTTATTTCACCTTTGACTCGCTGTCTGGGCTCAGACAAACTTACCCCTCTGGGCTTGCTGTCCCCGCAGGTCAAGCGAAGCTGATGGTGACCGATAGAAAAAGTGCAGAGCTCCCTTGCTGTGGTGGCAGTGTCATCGCCCGGGGCTTGGCTCTCCGGTGGAAGTCACCACTGCGGCTGTGTGCGGGAAGAGCAAGGGCTGGCGTCCCCGGGAGGACGTGGCTCCTCCGCAGCCACTGTGCCAATGTCCCTGCTTCCAGACCCAGCATCAAGAGGAAAACAGGGGAAGTGGAGATGTTTGACCTTTGAAGGGCAGTTGTGTTGGAAGCCAGAGGTCCGCGCGTCCTCCTTGTTCGCAGCTAATTACGACAGGGATTAGTCTGGGCCAAGGTGAAGTCCCTCCCCATGTTGTTAATGATGAGAATTAAACTGGCTCTGGCTCCGAAACCAAACTCCAGGCCCCAGCATTCCCAACCCTCAGGGAAGCTGGGAGCTGAAACTTGGCTTCAAGCCTCCTGTGTGTGTCTAATTAAGGACAAAATAATCAAAACGAGGGGCATTCCCACCCCTTCCCAACATTGTTTGTGTCCATCCTTTGCTGGGTTGGATCCTGGCTGGGTGCTCCTTGCTGCCTGCTGGAGCCGGGCACGTGTGTGCCTGGGCCCCTGCACGGGAGGGGACTGAAACGCGTTGTGGTTTTACGTGAAATTGGGAAGAAATGCAATCCTGCATGAATTTTAGTCTATGTAAGGTTTCGTGTAAGATTGTTTGGGGTAAAAAAAAAAAGGGGGGATCCTAAAAATGGGACCTAAACAAGCTGACAGAGCTTGAAATAAATTTGTCTCTCTGCTGGTCTCCTCCCACCCCGTGAGGAGCCTCAGCTATTGCTGCTCCGTGGGGTGGAAGATGCTCTCACCACGGGCAGGCGATGGCTGGAGTCGGGCTGCTTGTCCCAGTGTGTGCCGTGAGTCCATCTGCAGCAGAGGGAGGTACGGCTGCAGCCTGCCGAGCCCTGACGCTTGCCCATCCTGCGGGCAGGGTGCTGGCAGGAGATAGATGGAGCCAGGGGAGCCTTGCAGCCCTGTTTGCCTTGTGTCCCGCCATGCAGGAGGGTGTCAGGCAGGGCTTTCTGCAGGGGGCTGGGAGCCCTTGCTGCCCACCCCGGCTCCCTCTGCCACCGTGGGGGGACGAAGGACGAGCAGAGTGGCTGGTGTATGGCTGTGTCCAGCTAGGCTGCCTGCAGCTCTGCCGCCTGTAGCCTCCCTGCTGCCGGGTGTTTTGGTGGAGTCAGGGCTCCTGCGACCGCCAGCTCGCCCCAAACTCCCTGGGGCAGTTTCTTGTGCCAGCAGAAGACACGTGTGCAGGTCACCTACTCCCCAGACCACCCTGGAGGCCAACTGGGACAGGTTTGTGGCAGTGGGAGGGTGAGGTATAAAGGCTGTGTCCTCCTGACCACACCAGCAGTACCTATGTCTTGCATCTGTCCCTGCTTGACCTCCGTGGGGTGGGACCTCCCTCCTTCCTGCCTGGCCCTCAGGGGATGGGGACCGAGCCCCTGCTCCATGGGAGGAGACGGCAGGGATGTCGGGGTCCTGGGAGGAGGCTGAAGGATGGAGTGGAGCTGCCTGTACACCACATGCCTGGGGTGGGTGCTGCCGGCAGCACCTCCAGGGATGTGGTTTCTGCCCGGGGCTTGTGTCTGCTTTGTCCCAGCAGAGCCGCGCTGGGGAGGGCCGTAGGCACTGTCAAGGCTGCTTGCAGGAAGAAAAAGGCAAGAAGAGGTAGGAAAAACGAAGCGAGTGCACACTGCCGCACAGAGCTCGGCGATGGGCGTGGGGAATGAGGCTGCAGGGGTCGCAGCTCCCCTGGGAGGATGGCAGCGAGCTGAGCCCCTTGGCTCTGTCCCCGCAGGAAGGGGTGACGGCAATATCTGCCCGGCACTTGGATGCGTGGTGGGATTAAGCGTGGGTTTGTTAGCGCAGTAATGAAATGGATTTTGTTGCTCGCGTGGTATCACAGGGACCGAAACAGCACCAGAGTGGCAGCATTTCCCCGACTCCCTGCGTGCGGCTGCACCTCTCCAACATGCCGCATCGGTCTGTGATTCCCGAGGAGTGGCTGTGCCTGACGTGCTGGCGTTTTCCGCGGAGGAGCTGTTGGATCTGGGCACTTAGTGCTTTATTTTAACTTCTGTCAGGGCTGCAGAGTGGGGAAAGACAGGAAGAAAGGCTAAGAGGAGAAGTGATGGAAATCTCAGCTGGCTGTAGGAGAGATGGAGGAGCAGATTGTAGTGTAGAAGTCTTTGATTGACCACAGTACCATTTTGTGGCTTTTTCTCCCTCTCTCTGGGTAAAGCTGCACTGTGACATCCATGCCATTAAATAGGCCATGCTCAAAAGAGAAAATTGCTGCTATTTTCCCCCTTTACTTTACTGCCATAAAAAATTGATCCCACATAGCATCCTTATTTCAAAGACTGCTAAAAAAATATAAAATTCTCATTTTGGTTTCTGACAGCTGCATAAAGCGTTTTTTTTAAATAAAAGGGACGTGAAACGTAAAAAAAAAAAAAATCTCATCCCTCCCCATCCCCTGAAGTTTTTCCTCCAGAAAGATGCCCTTATTTTGAGAAGTGGGTGGGGAGAGAAGGGTGCAAGTGTGCTAGTGTGAGAAGGGATTTGTTTTCTCTCTTTTTTTGCGACCGGTGATCAAAATTAAAGACTTTGCGGGTAGCTGGACAACAGTTAGAGCAGCAAACCTCCTTGCTTACCTGGGCTGGGATATGATGGACTTTCTTCAGTAGCAGAGTGCTTTTAGGGGGGTGATGGCAAAGAGCTTGCACCAAGGTGGGAAGGCAGCGTGCTGGGGAGCTGGGGGCTGCTGGGGCACTTGAGGTCGATGGGTTGAAGCGTGCTGGGGACAAATGGGACGTCTGAGCTGCATCCTTCTGACCACAGCAGCAGTACCCACGTCTTGCATCTGTCCCTGCTCGTCCTCCCTGGGGTGCGGCCTCCCTGCTGCCTGTCAGGGTGGCACCCCGGGAGGGTGATGGGCAGGAGGAAAGCAAGAGGAAGAAGTGGGGAGCCCAAAAAGGGATTTAAATGGGCAGCAGGGCCCTGTGGAGGGAGGGGATGGAGCTAGGTAATGCAAGGACTTGGTCAGCTTTGAGTCAATGGTGATGGAGCACGTGAGAAGAACAGGGTGGTGTGGGATGAAAGGGAATGTGGAGCCGGCAGAAGGGGGCTGCAAAGAGCGGGGTGACGGGAGGTCAGGTCAGCTCTCACTGCAGGAGTTAATGATCTTAATAAGAATCATCCCATTTAAACAAGATGCTCTTCTGAAAAGAAGATTAAGCAGAGGGAGCGTTGACAAAGCGCTGAGCGGGGCTGCCAGGACTCCAGCAAGCAGCAAGCTGCTCTCCCCCTCTCTCCACCTGCTCTCCAGCTCCTCTGTCTCTGCTCTCTCCTTGATTAACGACCAGTCTGCCGGGCACAGGCGCAACTGGGCCACCGGTGCCTGTCCCAGCAGCAGCAGGGGGTGCCAGGCTGCAAAAGGCAATGAGGATTTGCAGCTGAAGGGTGGCCCTGTGCTTGGTGCCTGACCGGGCTGGGTGCCCCTGAAGGTCTGCAATTAGTGGAAGCAATTCCTGTGGAGAAGCGTGGTGGGTACTAGGTATCCCTGATGATGTTAGGTGGGATGAGGCTTGGCAGAGGGCTGGAGAGGGAAGGTGACAGCACGACAAGCTGTTTGAGCTGCTCAGTCTGTAAATGAGCAGTGTTGCTGCACGCTGCATGCCCAACCTGGTTGCTCCGAGCCAGCGGGGCCATCAGCGGAGCTATCAGATGTGCCACCAGATCCTCCCCGTGTCTTCTCCCCTCTTGCATTGACATCTGTTTGCCTTTCTTGTCCAGCAAGCCTCTGAGTTATGAGGCTCTTTCCTCCACCAGGATCTTAGAAGATGAAGAGCTAGATGAGCTTTCCATAAATAGCTCTGCCGTTAAAGAAACCTCAGCTCCTGTTTTAATGTTAGCAGGATTAGCCATCTGCAAAAGTACAGGCTTAAGACCCGGCGGTAGGCTTTGCCCTGGTAATATGTCTCTATTTTCTCAGGCTTGATTTCTCCAGCCAGCCTGGCTCTGAATGCAATAAATTTTGCTCTTCTTTACACCTCAGCTGATGACTTATTCTTTGGAGCCTGTGTCCTTGGCTAGCCAGAGACCCTTCAAAGCGGAATTTTGTGCTTGCCTATTCTGAAACCAATGAGATCCTCATGGAAAGGACCAGGATGCGTGTAACTATTAGGGTTGAAGGATGTTGCTGGTGCAGTTCTCCAGTGTCCAAATTAATCTTATTTTTGATTAATGGCCTGGACACAAAAGGGGATGTGCTAGTCAAATCTAGTGGGGTGCCACGTGCGTTATGCAGGTAGAGGAGGGCCAGGCTGTCACCAAGGAGCCCAACGACCCTGAGGACTGGGCAAACGCAAAGAGGCTGGGATGGAAGGATGACACAGTGCAGGAGGATAACACAGCACATGAGAGCTGCTTCTGCAAATGGGGGAAGGACCGACTAGAAACTCTGAGCTGTGATTGTTGGTTGTAGGGTGACCATGAACTGATACACTCATGGAAAAAGGACACGGGATCTAGGGGAGCTCATCGAGCAGCCCCATACGGCGAGACAGGGGTGAAAATGCCATCCCGTGGGGCTCTAGTAAACTGTGGTTTGTGGTGTAAAACTGATCAGCAGCCATGTGTGTGGCATGCTGCCCTGCGAGCCCCAGCAGCCTGGGAGCAGCTGCCTGTCCTCTTCAGCCACCCCTGCAATGGGGTGGCAGCTTCAGGGAGGGCAGAGATGGGAGCTAACGGGGGCACCTGTCCCCGCTTCATCTGGGGCATCTGCCTGTGGGCGTGTGTCCGAGCCCAAAGGCTGGGGGGAAGTACAGTTGTGCTTGTAAATACAGCAAGGGGGTAAGTGTGCAGAGGGACAAAGGTTGTTCAAGCTCACGTGCAGCATCAACCCCGGAATCAATGAGAAATTTCCAGTGGATTGCTCCGGGCTGCAAACCTGAAGGTTTCTAACCACTAAAGGAAGCTGATTCTGGAAAATCACCCTACCAGGGGTCGCAGAGGCAATCAGCCGACCTGTCTTCAGGCAGGTTCGTTAGCAGTTTCCAAAGGGGTTCCCACCAACAGGGGCCTGTGCTCGGTGACCCTGGGGCGCCTTGCCAGCCGCCGTGCCTCCATCCTCCCGAGCCTGCAGCCCGCCGCTGGGACTGGGGTGCTGCGGCATGCTGCCTGTTGGTTTGGGGTTTGTTTTATTATTTTTTTCCACTGCAATATAAACCCAGCGTGTCTTTAAGGCCATGCATGTGTAGGGGGATTTGCTGATGGCTCATCTTTCTCGCAGGCTTTTTCAGCTGAATGTCAGTTTATTGCTTTTGCAAATTGTCTTGTGCCTACACAGAACCGGCTGCCTCAGCAGAGGGCTTTGCCAACAACGTGCTCTATAAAAGGGTTATTAGGATAACAAGAAAGAAAACAGAAACCTTTGCAGAATCATAACAGTATAGCGTAGCCCACACCCTCCCCTCTCCCAGTTTATTACCCTCAAGTGCTTCTGAGTTGGACTTCAAACCATCGTGCTGCTGACTGTAAACAGCAAGGTTAAAGTACTCTAGGCAGGAGCTAACTCTTCGGCAATTATTTGGTCAATGGCAGAGCACCGATCTGTAGCTTGGCGTAAACATCGTCAGGAAAATATGCACAGTTTGCAAATTAAAAAGCAATCGTGCTGTCTTGGCCCAAGCCAGAAGCCTTCTGGTATGATTAGGGTCTCACCAGTGGAGCCGGACAGAGCATCCTTCGGGTCTCTGACATCAGTCCTTCGTCACGGGAGCCTGTTGCTGGATATTTCTGTTTTATCTGCAGTATTTTTGTACCTGTCTGGGGGGCATGTTTTATCAGATGGTTTTGTTTTCCGTGAAAGCACAGATTTTCACTGTTAAAAGGAAGGAGGGCAGAATAAGGCAAGAAAAAGCCTTTCAAAAGTGATACTTTTGAAATGCTACTCTGTTTTTCTAAGCTTTATGGAGGGGGAAACATTAAGTTAAATGTTCTCGTTGATATACCGCAGATTTGGCTTGTTTGTTGTTTTCCTGACTTTTAGGGTCAACTTCTGTGATAAAAAACCTTATCAGTGCTGCTTGTCTCATCTCGGCTTGTTCTCTGCCTGTCGTGCCTTACAGCGCTCTGCAAGAGGGGAGTTGTTCTCTCTTGTTTGAATCCAGCCGGGACAGGCAGAGATGAAGAGACTTGATGAAGGTCGCAGAAAGCCTGAGCAGAGCTCGCGTCTTTGAGCCTCCAAAGTAGCAAAAGGCTGGACTCAGCTGCCTCTTTCTGTTGCCCGTTTTCCTTGGGGCTTGGAGACTTCGTTGCTAATTCTGGGCTAAGTGCTAAGACTTTTGGAGGTGAGCCTTGGAGAAAATCATGATCCATAAGGGATTTGCACAAACACAGTTTGTACACTTGGACCTGGAGACACATGGGGCAGTTTGGCATGGGAACACAACACCACAACCAGCTGCCCTCGAGTTCCCAGCAGTTTTGTAGGCAACTCTGCAAATCTGCTTTTATTTAAAACCAGGCCCTTTGGTGGAAAGATGATGGAAGTCGCCTCCTCAGTTATCACCCTTCCCCTCGCTGTAGGGCAGCCTGAGCTGTGTGAAGCAAAAGGCTCCCGTCCTGGCAAAGACAGGACACCATCTTACTTTAACTTCTCCTTGTTCCTGCCTTTGTCTTTCCCAGCCCCATTATTTGGGGTCTGTGCAGCTCCATCTTTCACTGTCCTCGTACACTGAGCTCTTCCTTTTCCTCCCTTGCTGTTTTCCCCCCTTCTGCCGAGGCCAGGAGAAGCGATGCTGAGCTCTCAGCAGGAGGCAGAGCCAGCGCAGGGCTCGTGTGCCGGGTACCCAGCATCAGTGGATAGAGGTGACGATGGGTCTGAGTGGGGAGGGTGCCCTGTCCCGGGCGCTGCCATTGTCTGGCATTTGTCCCCAGCCCTGGCAGAGCCTGTTAGACCTACTGCCAGCTGGGGCCGGAGCTCAGTCCCCTTCAAAGTACATTTTCGCAGCACAGCTCAAACAGCAGCCTCCTAAAACAGGAGGCAGCACCATGTCCCTGTCCTCCTAGGAGCCTGCAGAGGCCACCTTCTGTCAGCTCCCATATCCCGTTCCCATAACAATGCTTTCTCTTGCCTGCTCGTGGCCAGTGAAACGCATGATGAGACTCCGACGTTGTCCTTGATGCTGGCAGACTGTGACAGACAGGGCAGGGACAGCAGCGCTGGCCACTCTCCGACATCATTTGCAGGATCACCCTCTAGGTCGGCTGCAGCGGTGGGAATACCCACTGGAGCATTTCTTCTTGAGATGACAAATAACCTAGCAGCCGGTACATGGGTAGGTGTTGGTGGGAAGAAGCTGTGCTGCCTGGAGCTCCTCGCTCCAACCTCTGCTCCAGCGGTCAGGACCACGCACGTGGTGACAGTCCCTTGGGTGTGCGGCTGAAATGTGGTGTAGGACTGATGTCGGCACCTTCCCAGCAAGCTTGGACACAGGAGGGGCTCCAGGGAGGTGTCTTGTTGGGAATTAAAGCTTCCAGAGGAGGCACCTGCCCTGGACACGTTTCTCTCTGCACATTTCTCTGCACTGCTGGGTATCCCTCCTTTTTAAAATTATGGTTTGATTGGGGTCCATACAGCGGGTGTTTCTTTAACCATCAGATCCCTCTGGGTAGGCTGGGGCAAGCAGCTCAGGAGCTGCAGTGCTTGGGGTGTCTCTGCTGGGAGCGAGCCACCCTCTCCCCAGTGGCAAATCTCCACAGAAGACTTGTTTTGGCTCTGCACCAGCCCTTTTCACAGACACTGCGTTCCCCACGCGGGCCCAGGGGGTGTGTGAGCATCAGTGGTTGCACCAGGCAAGGATAAGCAGCTCAGTTCTACTTAAGCTGGGAATCGTTAGGGGATTAATTTGTATTAAGAGAAACACGTGCTGCAAAGGGAGGGTTCACCCTCCTCCCGAAGGTGGGGGAAGCCACGGATGGGACATGAGGGGCCACTGGCAAGTGCTTCCGACATGTCACCTTTCAATGCTCGTCCACAAGTGGCCACCAAACGCTAACAAGAGGGATGCTAGTGTCTCAGGAGGATGGTGGGGAACTGGCAGCGGTGCCAGCATTGGGCTCCCGCTGCTCGCTGGGTCACAGGGGGGTGACAGGCAGAGCTGGTCCCCACGGGTGCTCTGCCTCCAGCAGTGCTGCGTGTTTACGGGACATTTTTTTTTCTGCAAGGGCTGTTAAGGCGATTCCTACCGTCTGCTTGCTCTTTTTAAGCTATGAGTCAAATGTATTCCCGATGGCTCGTGCTCCTCTTCTGCCAAGGAAGACAGCTCCACGGAGCTTGGTGGAGGTGTGCCTGGAGAGCGGGGTCACCACTCTGGCACCTGGTGGGACTCAGGGCTGCATCCTGCTCCTCTGGAGATGAGTTTGGAGAAAGGTCTTTCCTGCTTTCCCTCTCCTAAAATGGCATTTTAGGGCCTGTAAAAATGAAAAGCAGAGCTGAGAGAGGCTGTCACCAGTTAGGCCTGGTGTGAAGGCACCCGGTGGTATAGGTGATGGACACGGGAGGTTGCCCAGTCATCCCTGCAGCCTTCGCGGAGCAGCCAGCCATGCATGGAGAACTGCTTGGGGTTTGCTGTACCGGCCAGGATTGATCACAGCACAGCAGAAGTCACACAGGTGACATTGGCGGGGACACAGCCTGCCTGGCTGGCTGGATTGGTGGGGCTTGGTCCCCTGTGACCTGGAGTGTCACATCCCACGGAGCCGAATGTGCCCTGAAGCTGTCCCAGCTGGGCGGGGAGCTGGGAGACAGGGGCAGGATATGCCCAGCCTCCGGGACAGGGACAGGGACCGAGGTGCTGGGGCATTGCCTCCAGACCAGCTGCTGGTGGAGTCGAGCCAGTAAGAGATTCAGGAAAGACTGGTTTTTATGGCTACTATATCCAAAACTGTAGTGAATTTGGAAGGAACTGATACTGTGATAGTTTTTTCCTTCCTGTGTGTTTCATGCTGATTCTGCCTGTGCAGAGCAGGGGCTGAAACCAGCCAGATGCCCGTCCCTGCTCCTGTTTTGCCTTGTTTTACTTTCTGGGAGGATTATGGGGAATAAAAATGTTATTCGCTTTTCTCTGAAAAACTCTTGACATTTTTCATGCAGCTCTAATACCGGAGCTAACCTTTTAGTCATAATTTTTCGGGGGAAATCAGTTCTAGTGGATGCCTTGGTGTTATAATTCTCCTCTCCCTCTGCTTCCTCCCTTTGTGCATGTTGTTTCTTCTCATGGGTATTTCCATACCTTTTCTCTCCGGCCAGCCCTCCCTGATGGTGTTTGGAGCCATTGGGACGCAGGCAGTGTACTCCATCCCATGTCCCACCTTAAATGCATCCCAGCCCACTGGAGTAACATTGCGTGTTGAGCGAGAGGGGGAGTGGGCAGCATCTTCCCGTATCCCTACGTTCAATCTTAAATGGCAAACGGGTCATCTTCCATTGAGCGTGCCACACATGTCAAAAAAAGCAGAGACACAAAGAGGGAAGCCAACGAGAGCGATGGCGAGGTTCAGTTTGTCCAAGGCATGAGCTAATTCTGCTTGCCTGGGTTTTACACCACGTCAAGCACCAGCTCAAACCATAGACCTACCACAGAGAAACTGTGCACGTTTGAGCGCTCCTTCTCCCGTTGCTTTGTATGTACATTGTCTGCTGGGGAAATGCTCCATTTCAGGAAGTGACTAGAGATGTTTACAGCAAATTATATAAAAATCAATAGGTTCACTGCTGAGGGGTCCGCCTTCCCATGGGTGGTGAGCTCCAGGAGCTCTGGAGCATCTCGACGCTCTGCTCCTGCGGCTTCTGCCTCAGCACCGTCCTGGTTGACAACGGGTTACCCCAGGAGAAATAATAACACCCTTGTGTTCCAGTTTATAAGGTAGCAATCAGATCAGGTCAGGTTTATGGTCCACCTAGCTTATTACTATCTCCATTAGTAGCTGCTAGCAGATGTTGGGAGAGAAGGATTATTACTCTCGCAGTGCATACTTAGCTGGCAGATTATTGAAATTTCTTTCTAATCCTAAATTACTTGGGAGGTATAAATCCTTGAGTGATAGCACTTATATTCCCCTATACTTTGATCTCGGCTAGCATAACTGATGATACTATGATTAATCTGATTTTTGTTCCTTAAAAAAAGTATCGCGAGCACGGCATCTCAAGGCATTGAGTTCCACAGGGAGCTGTGTTTCTCATCGTCGGATCTGAACGTTTAAATAGTCGAGCTCAGAGATACCTTCTTTCTTACGTGGGGGTTTATACCTCTGTGTCCCTTGAAATTCATTTCTTCCTGTAAGTGAATCAAATCCCCTGAATGTTTTCAGTCTGATGCTGCCCCGGTTCCTCCCATGCTCCCGGCAGCGGCACGGCTCTTCCCTGCCCCGCATTGGCCTCTTCCTGCCACTCGGCGTGGCAGAACCACGTGGGGTGTCACAGATGAGGGCCCCACTGATTTATAGACCTGCTAGCTAATACGACAGTTTTATTTACCACTCATTTCTGGCCACAAACTAGCATCTTTGGACCATCGCTTGTGCAGAGGTGTTTGTGCTCCAGAGTGCCACCATCTCTTCCTCGAATGGTTGGGGTTAATTTGGAGCTGCATCAGCATGCGTGACGGGTCCTAACTGTTGTTCCCCAAAGGCTGTACCTTGGATGTTCTTGCCCTGAATTTCATCTGTCGACGAGCTGTTGAATTCCCTGAATGAGCTGACTCCTTCCAAGCTTCTTGCATGTGGATCTAGTCCCACCTGCTGTTTTTCCCCTCTGTAAAGGATTGCCGCCTTCTCACTGCATATGTATTCCCACTTAGGGTGCTCCAGTATTCCGTCCTACAGCCGGCATTTTGGTGCCGGTGCATTGGAAGACATCCTTCTCCTTCACCTCTTGCTCTTTCCCATCCTGTTTCATTTCTCCTTCCCCAGACTGACCAGACTCAACTGAGATGTGTTGCACAGAAGAGTGTGCTTTGAGACTCATTTGCTGTTCAGGAGGCAAGGAGGCCCCAGCAGCTCAGCACTTTCAGAGGTCCTTGGAAGAAAAGCTTTGCCACAGTTTTTTTCACGTCCAGTCTCCACCCTCCCCTGCAGCCTGGCTGGGGCTGGCTCGGGGTCCGGTGCCTGGCAGGGTGCTTCAAGAGGGATGCAAAATGACAGACAGACAGAAGGACAGAAAAGAGGATTAGAAAGCAAGGGCCCGTTTGCAGATATTACAAGACGAGGTTTGTTTCTTTCTGGAGAAGACAGAGGTAAAACATGATAAAAGCCTTCAAACATAAAAGTTTGCTGTTGCTGGGGAGAAGGCAGTAAGGAACACCTCCTCCTTCTGCACACCTGCATAATTTTTAAACCCTTTGGTGTCTTCCCTTGTGTTCATCCCCTTTGCTGCAGTTTCCATCTGCTGTTGCGTAGCGTGCGCCAGGGGAGCGGTTTTGCCTCTGCCCCACGCCATTCCCCATCGCTCTGAAGCCCCCGGCTGCAGGAGCTGAGTGAAGCTCTTGGGGGGGCTCAGCTCACTGATCCCAAAGGTTTAGCAACCCAGACTCAAATATTGTATTTGTCCTGTATTTCCTGATTTTAAAGGTCATCTTCTAGCCAGGTGAGAGGAGCATGAAGGGTGTATGGTTGGCTGCTGGAGTTAGCTTGTGCTTGCCATGGTCACGCTGACAGCAGCCCGGCCGCAGCGTGGTTTGGTGGCTCTTGCATTGCTCTGGATTTCAGTGTTGTTGCTGTGCTGCTCTGGCCTGGTTGGAGGTAAAACAGAACCAACTTTCTGTTCAGTAATTTTACTTTGCAGCTAAGCCTCTTCTGACTAACTGCTCTCTCTGAAATTCACAGCATATTGTCCAGACACTATTCGGTCCCAGAGGTACAAGACCTGGTTGTTTCTAATTTATACCAAGGAATGGTGTGCAGAGAGGTTCTTGCTTATACTTATTGCTATAACAGCCAAGGTCAGCGCACTTTGTTATTTGCCCCGTTGGAGGGTCGGAGGTGGAAAAGCGTAGAGGCGTCGCCCCTGCAGGGAGGAGAGGACAGGACAGGGGACCCAAAACTGACCAACAGGGTATTCCATCCCATCTGCCCCATGCTCAGTATAAAAGCTGAGGGATCAAAGGGTCAGCCTCTTTCTTCAATGGCTGGCGTCTGAGGAGGACTCTGTCTGTTCCTCTGCCTTTGATCCCGATCTGTGCGTTCCTGAATCCAGATCTGGAGTCCAGTTCCCATCTGTCACTGAGTCCAGTCTGGGTCTTCCACAGTGCCTGCTGGTGATATGATCGTCATCCTGGGAGCTTGACACAGATTTGTATATATAGTATCTATTTCATTATTTTCTTATTAATATTTTCATTAGTTTAGTCTCTTTTTCTAAACTCATAAGTCTCTTTCTCTCTCTCCCTCCTCTCCCTGAAGGGGGATGCTCTCCCTTTTCTGAAGGGAGAGAGCTCAGAGAGCATCTGTCATTTGTTTCAGTGGCCAGTCTGGCCCAAACCATGACATGGTCACACTAAGGTGCTGCCGTCTAAGCCAAGGCTGTCTCCAAGGCTCCTCTCTAGGGCCCACCAGGGTCGTAGCAGCAACTGCTCAACCACGTGCTTCCACCCTAAAGTGGGGCATGCACACATACTTATGGACAATGTTGAATCAGCACCTCCACGCTTCTTGCCCTGCTGTAAAATCTTTGAAAGCTGGTGGTATCTTGAGCTAGAGATTTCTTCTGACTCCGGCATTTCAGATGCTTGTGCATGGAATTACAAGAAACTGAGCATCCCCTGCAGCCAGTTCAGCAGGGACAGCAATAGGACACGATACCTGCAATGGTCAGGTGGGATCCGTATGCTTTTCTTCTGCTTCGCCAATTGCCCAGCTCAGCCTTTGTCAGGGACACATCTCACAGCACTTATTTATATATTTTTCCTCCCCTGGCTCCTCGGAGAAATCAATTCCATTCCCCAAACAATGGTGAAAGCCTTGAGGAGATATTGATCTGTGGCAGAGCCGGAGAGGGGAGCATTTGTGACACAGAGATGCTCTTTTGTAAGTAAAAGATAATTACCAGATCATGGGGACACTTGCTGAATAGGATGACATTAAATAGGCATCAGGGTGAAGGGCACCAAAGCCTCCGAATGAAGCATCGGAATAGCTGTCCTCCCTGGCAGCTCCAGCTCCTCCTCCCTGCTTCCCTCTGCCATTGCTTCTGCTCCCACCCAGCCCCTTCTTTTGTCCCCCAGCTCCTTCCAATTTCATCTCTCTGTCCCCTCCCCACGGTCCCTGGGCATCCTGTCCCACACAAATAAATGCCAGGTAGCGTTGCCTTGAACGCAGCTGGCCGGGGATCACTGCCGCAGCTGGGATGCACCCGGAGCCGGTGGGCTGGTGTCCCCAAAACCAGGGCATCAGAAGGGTCTGCTCTCCTTGCCTTGGTTTTGCTGGTGCTTCCAAACCCTGGTTTATTTATTTAAGTGCTGGTGGGGCAAATAGACCTCTACAACAGCACCGAGCACTGCAGCAATGAACCCCGCAGTGCTTCTAATAGCTTCCAGGTAAGGGGTCTTGGATGGGTCAGGGGACTGTCCCTCTGCTGGGAGGCTTCAGCTCTGGGGTCTGGGGTAGCGGTGGCTGTTGGAGGACCCGGAGCTGGTGGTTGACTTTCAGACCACTAGTCTGCTTGTGCTGTCCCCAGGGCGCTGGAGGATGCAGGGACAAAGCGTAGCCACAACTGTGCTGTAGCTGCGTGGGTGAGGGCACAAGTGGGGCTGGGTGTGCTGGGAGGGTCAATAATTTTTAGAGCAAGAGCAGAGCTGGAAAAAGGGCACTTGGGAGCCTTGTCTCCATCCCATGCTGCTCCCAGGACCTCGTGGGATGTTCCCCTCCAAAGCAGTGCCTGCCACTGCCATGAGTGACGGTCTGGTTCAGCTCGTGGAAGAGCCACAGCAGATTTGTTGCCTGGGCTCTCCAAGGCATCCCCATCAGCCGCCTGCTCCAGGGTGCAAGTCCCAGAGCAACAAGAGGCTTGGCACAAGGTGTGTTCCCAGATGTCACTTTAGCGGGCAGCTCTTCTGCCTGGGCTCGGTGTTGTGGGCACTTGAAGCCGCGTGGGGATGATCGGTGGCAGGGCTGAACGCCGGTGCGATTCAGTGATGGCTGGGAGAGCCGCTGCCAACTGCGTCTCATGAATTGGCACAGCGCAATGTGAAAAAAACCAACCCACGACTCAAAATACTATGTCGTAAAATGTCCCTTCTTATTTACACTGACACTGGTAGGATTCTCTCAATTAACTCGCTGGTACCTTACAAATGGATTATGGTGCATTTTGCAAGATTAATGGATCCTTTGTAGGATGAGCCACCCTTGGACCAGGCACTCTGCAGGACTGGGAGGGAGGAGAGAGGGTCCCATCCCTTTCTGGGGACATTGGGAGCTGCGTGTCCCACCTGCCACCGCTGACTCACCAGGTCTCATCCAGACGGTTCATAAAATCCACGACCACAGCCTGCGCGCCAGCAAGGTCTGTGCTCATCCACGCTTCAAAAACCCAGAGCGGGGCGATGGCTGGCTGCACATCTGTGCGGGCAGGTGATGTTGGAGCACTTCAGCCTCACGCCCTGGCTCTGGAGGTCTCTTTTGATTCCAGCACATTTCCAGCACTGCGGTTCCTCTGAATTGGAGGTGCTTCCCAGCTGTTGTAGAATCATAGAAAGTGTTGTGTTGGAAGGGACCTCTAAAGGCCACCTAGTCCAACCCCCCTGCAGGAAGCAGGGACATCTTCAACTAGATCAGGTTGCTCAGAGCCTCATCAAGCCTGGCCTTGAATGTCTCCAGGGATGGGGCTTCCACCACCTCTCTCTCTGGGCAACCTGTGCCAGTGTCTCACCACCCTCATTGTAAAGAACTTCTTCCTAATGTCTAATCTAAACCTACGCTGCTCTAGTTTAAAACCATTGCCCCTCGTCCTATCGCCCTTGCAAACAGCCCCTCCCCAGCTTTCCTGTAGGCCCCCTTTAGGTACTGGAAGGCCGCTATAAGTTCTCCCCGGAGCCTTCTCTTCTCCAGGCTGAACAACCCCAACTCTCTCAGCCTGTTCTCATAGGAGAGGCGCTCCAGCCCTCTGATCATCTTCGTGGCCCTTATCACGCGGTACTGGAGATAACGGAGCATTTTCCTTTGCTCCACAGGTGAAAAGGCTCTGGTATGGGAGGCCATGAGCTGATGACCACTGCAGCCACCTCCAGTCCTCCCCTTGGCTTCGGCAGGTGTGGAGCTGGCACCTCCGGCCAGGGCTGCTGCCCTTATTTCTGCCTGGTTCCTGCTGCTCCCATGCAGCACCTTGGGGTTTCGACTTCGGGGTTTTGCACCTTTAGAGCCCGGCCAGGGAGATGCGGGGCTGAGTGGGGCTGTCGGAGCAGCGGGCTGTGATTTCCCTGCTACTGCCAGCCCCTGCGAGCAACCCCGTCTCTCGGAGTTATTAAGTGTCTCTGTGTTGTTCCCTGCCATTGCCAGGCGAGAGCCGGCTTCGCAACCTGACCGGCACCATGCAAAAACAACAGCGTAGGGAACCTTGTGCCTTTAAAATAAGAAAAAATAATAATAATAAAAAAGCCCATTACCATTATTGAATAAAATACCGACAATTTAAAAAACTCTTTTAAATATTGTTGCTGCGTTTCCAGCTGTTAAAATCTTCTGTATTTAGTTATCATAATAACAAAGTGCTGCAGCTGATTTGAGCAGCGGGGAGGCAGCGCCATTATTCAGGAGGATTTTAAACGGTCGGGTTTTCTTCCTCGCAGTGGTGCTCTCTCGCCTATTAAAAGTCCCTTTGTTGCCTTGGCACCTCTGGCCTGGGTGGCGGAGGTGGCACTGGCGCATTGGCGGAGGGCCCTGCCAGCACTTAGCAACGCAGATGCAGCAGTGGGATGCCGGGGAGCTGGGCGTCATGGGGGTCCCCACAAAGCCAAGCGGAAAAGCTCTGCCGCTTCACTCATCCTCCATCAGCGTTTTGACCATCCCGTCCCTGGCCTGACATGGAGGGACCAGAGCAAGGCAGAGGTGGTGGAGAGCGGGTGAGCATCCTGGAGGTAGTGTCCCCATGGATGAATGACGTTATGAAAGGTGCACAAAGTCACCAGAAGGTCCTTGCTGTACATGGCAGTGGGGTGCAGCTGAGTAACACAGGATGGGGCCTGGCAGCAAGTCGAGGGCAGCTCGGTTGGGGCTCAGTGGTCCATGTAGGTGAGATGGTGGCTGAGCGCTTGGGTTCCTGACCCCAAATTGGTGGGGATGGAGAAGAGGGTGGAGGCACCTGGTGTGGGGGACTGCTGCAGCGGCTGGGGGGGGCTGGAGAAGGAGGAGCAGGCTGAGGACAAGGATGTGGCAGATTTCCTTCATGTAGAAAAATGCCATTTTAGTACCATCTCTCCAAGGTGGCGAGGGTTGGCAGAGATGTGAAAAAGCGTGCGAAGACTCTCAGAAGTGTCCTGAACTTGAATAGCTGGGCAGAGGTATGGTGCTGCCATGCAGCCTCTGGGAACCACAGGAGCCCAGGAGCCCGGTGGGAAGGACCTGTGATGTGCAAGTGCCGTGGGACAGCCAGCGCAGGCAGGGGACCTGAGAGGAGGTGGCAGAAGATGCCAGGTCCAAGTGACACAAGTTCGCAGTGCTGGCAGGCGGGGCTGGCTGTGACCTGGCCTCTCAACCATCGCATTTTGGGTGCCAGGCCGCATGAGACCCTCGTAAACAGGAGTAACCATATTGTCCCCAGGCTCCCGCCGCGGCAGCGTGTTCCCCAAAAGGTTACCTCCAACCAGCGGCGCATTGTGGGTAATGAGATGCAAATTGATAGTGAGACAATAAGGCTGTCTTGTGAGCCCTTCCGACGGGGGCCAGTGTTTAAAAGTCAGCCTGATTGCCTCGCTGGCAATTTGCATAGCATTAACCAGAGAGATTTTCTTTTTAAACTTGAACTTTTTTATTTTTTTTCCTAGAGGTCACCTCAAACTAATTACAGCTCCGGTGCCGCTTTACAAAAGAGGGTTCTGCGGCTGCGATGGCAGGGTTGCAGTGTGAGGAGGAGACTTTCCCAGCATGGGGAGACCTCGTCCATGCAAACTCAGGCGGGTTTTTGTGTGTGCACTGAGATTTAATAAAAGAGCCTCGTTTGGTGGGGGTGGGTGCCAAGCGCTGTGTCTGCTGTGGGAGATGGCAGCAGCAGGGCTCAAGCCCCAGCAAGTAAAAGGGGTCGATCTTGGTATCTCCAGCAGCAACACAACCTTCTCCTGGGTCTGACCTGCAAACGCAGCTTTGCCGGGCTGGAAGGTGATGGGGTGACCCCGCTGCCCACTTGGGATGCTGCAGTGAAGGGGGTTGGGATGGCCAAGCCCTGGGGTGTTTGCGCCTTTTCCTTCAGCACGGCTTAGTTCAAGTGGGAATTTCAAGGTGTTTTCTTTGAAGTTGGTGTAAAAGTGACCGGGGACCTCAGCCAAGGAGGTTCACAGGAGAAATGGCATCAGGCTGCTGGGGGCACGGTGTTGTGGCTACTCTGCTCTGACCTGGGCTGTTTGCCTTTGCAGCTGAATTCTGCGTGGGCTGTTAGTTTGGGTTCAAACTGGGCTGATGTCTGCTTAGTCTTGTAGTTGGACTAGATGATTGTTGTAGATCCCTTCCACCTGAACTATTCTATTCTATTCTATTCTATTCTATTCTATTCTATTCTATTCTATTCTATTCTATTCTATTCTATAGAATATAGACACCTTCTAGTGGAAGATGTCCCTGCCCAGGGCAGGGAGGTTGGAACTAGATGATCTTTAAGGTCCTTCCAACTCTAACCATTCTATGATTCTATCCTGTCCTATCCTGTCCTGTCCTGTCCTGTCCTATCCTATCCTATCCTATTTTCTGGCAGGTTCATAGCTTAGCTTAGATCTTTGCTAACCTGGGGTTTGACCAGGGTGAGGAGCTCTGCCAGTGGCCCTGAGACACAGTCTGGAGTGAAGGCAGGTGTGGAGCAGCTCGGAGGGAGCCAGGGCTGCCCTCTCTTCCCCAGAAAAGCAGCTGGCCAGCCTGCGAGCAGGCACCAGGCTCCTCAGAGGTTCAGCTAAGCCCATGCAAAGGCATGGCAAGCCAGGGGGGTGATGGAGCACCTCTCGTTATCCAGGCTGTCTTCAAGACACGAAGCGCATGCTCTGTGCTCAGCGACCCTGGGTGGAGGTGGGATGGCCCTTCCAGATGGCGTCTGCCGGCTGCAATGCTCGGTGGATGGAGTTTGCCACCGGTTGTGCCGTGGTGCAAACAGTCCCTGCAAGGCAGCGAGTCCTTGCTGTGGGGAGGCAGTGAGTCAGGGCGGCGGCGGGTTTTGAAGAGCCAGATGGACAATTTTATGACCATTAATATCATTTGTAGTTATGCAGGCCATGGCTATGATACAAATAATTAAATCTCATGCTTCACAGCCTCAGCTGATCGCTTGCTGCAGTTGGGAGTGAATCTCCTACGCAGAACGTGAGCGACTGATTAACTCTTGGAGGCGTTTCTTTGTATCTTCTTCTTTTGGTTTGTTCCTCCTGGCTGTAGCTGTGAGGACATCCCCTTCTCCTCCTTTGCAAAAGCCCAGCAACTCTCGCTGTCCTCTGAGGTCCCTTGGCATGGGTGGAGGCAGGCCAGGCATGTCTTCCCCAAGGCCCCCACCACCATCTGCTGTCTGCCCAGCTGTGTCCCAGGCACGCTGGCCACATGACACTGGGGACCTGAGGCCTCTCAAATTCCCTTCATGCCTCCCTGCTGCTGTTGTCGGAGGCTGGAGGTGCTCAGAGGAGCAACCTGCTCTGAGATGGCATCCCGGCTCCTGCTGCCTGGTCTGCAGGTAAATCTGCCTGCCGGGGCCATCCTCTGCTCCTGCCCTAGGGTCTTCAGGCCTTTTGCTCATTTGTCTCCCAGCTTCTGGCAATCCTCAGATCCTGAATCCTCGGGATCTTTCCCTCTGGACTGCCACAAAGCACTTGTCGTCCCCTACCAAGATGGTGTGTGGTCATGGCCTCATCTTGCAGCATTCTGCAGCTTCCTCCTCCTCCTCGTCGCCTGGAGAGGCTCCTCCTTCCAGGCTGAAGCCAGCTGGATGCACACACATCATCTCCTTCCTCCGTGGCATCCTTCTACCCTGATTTTTAGCATATTATCTGAGATGTTAGGCCAAGGAGCAGAGCTCACAGCACTCCTCCGGGTTTGTCGGCAGCTCTGGCGCTCTTGATGTCTGCTCCATTCCCTGAGCAGCCCCTTTTCTGGGACAACATCCCAGCCAAGCCTGGAAGGATGAAGATCAGCAGCATGATGGCAGCAGGTTATCGAGCAATACCAGCTCAGCAGGTCACTGTGGCACTGTCCTGCTTAGCCAGGGACAGCAGAGCTGCTGCCGCCATGGCTCTGTGCCTCACCAAGGGAGCTGGGGTGGGAAAACCAAGCAGAGAATATTTTTATATTTTTCCTTCTTTTTTTTCTTTCTCTTTCCTCTTTTTTTTTTCCCATTCCTAAAGATTGAGTATAATCAGAGCTAATCAGAAAATTATGAGCTGTCTGATTGCTGATTAGATTCCTAATGTTAATATAGTCAAGAAGCCTCTCTTAGCGTTGTATTTTAAGAGAAGTGTAAAAATAACGTCTTAGAAGGAGCGAGCTGGAGCTGCTGGAGCAGCAGGGAACCCGGCGCTGGCTCCAGTGCAGGAGAGCAGGGTTTCACCGCTGGCAAGAAATTCAGGCCAGCAGAGAGGGAAGGGACGAGACCTACCCAAACTATAACCAGGTGCGTTGGCTTCAAGAGGGCTGCAGAGCCTGGGAGGAAGAGCGTAAAACCAGCCCTTCCCGTGGTTTAGTCCTTGAGCAGAACCAGACCTAGGAATTTCGCTGCTGTGCTCAGGGAGCGGCCATGCAGCTTTCTCCCTTGGCTTGCCTTCCCAGCAAATAGCAACTTCCCAGATGGATTAATTCACTCATCTCCCAGCGTCGTGGCCCACCTTGCCTCCTGCTGCAGGCAAGAGGCAGCCTGGGGTGATGGCGAAAGGCAGCCTGGGAAGTGCCTAAAACCAGTGTGTGGGACTGGGACATCTGAATCTGACACTGAGCAGCCGACTGAGAGCGAGCATCACACAGGGGATGTTTCGGCCAGAGCGGTGACCCACTATCCATGTGGCATGCTCTGCTGGGATCACTGCGCCAGGTTTTATGCTCCTCCCACCCAAAGCCTTCCAGAAAAATGTGCATTTGTGATGTAGGCTGTACCCAGGGGTTATCCTTCAGCTCTTCCAGCAGTGCTGCGGTGGTGTTCCTGGTGCCGTCCCAGCCAGGCACCCTGTGTTGGGGCGGTGGCATTTGCTGCCTCACGTTAGCTGGCACCCATTCAGAGCCAGGCAGAGCGCTGGGACAAGACTTGTCTACTGCCCATCAGCTGTCTCTGCTGCCTGCACAGCTCCAGCAGTGCCCTGCCGCCTGCCACAGCTGCTTTCCAGCACCAGGGAAGTGCTGGGTGCTGCTCAGCACCGTCGTTACTGCCCCTTTTTGTGTTGGTTTCAGGCACGCACTGAGCTGTTGCATCCGGCTGCCTTTTCCTGAGTTTTCTGCTGAGCTTTCAAAATGAAAAGTAAAAATAAAATATTAGTGAGAGCGTGAGAGCAGGCAGGGCGGGGGGCTGCAGAGCTGCCGTGGCCGCAGCGTGGCATCCTGTCTGTGAGCTGCTGCCACGCGGACCTGGGGCGAAAAGGCTTTGCTATCGCCCTGCTGCTGTGGGACAGGCGCTGCTTGGGCAGGAGGAAACCTCAAAATAAAAAAAAAAAAAACCCAAACCTGCAAAGCCTTGCTGATGGTGGTGAAGCAACGGGTACGAGTGTACCTATTTTGGGCAGCCCTCACCCAAAAGGTGGGGGTGAGATGCCCTCTGGGGTGTTGGTGAGCACAGAGAGGATGCTCCCACGGGTGCCAGTGGGACCTGGGGGAAATCCTTGTCCACTGGTGCTTGGTTGAGCCATTGCAAAAATCTCCAGGGCCTTCCAGAAGCAGAATTGGAGGGAGATGCTGTGTGATGGTGACCTAGGGTTGAGTTTTTGCCCTCTTTCCCTGTTTAACTGCTGAGGGGTGACGCGCAGTGTCCCCAGCATGGGGCTGGTGCCTGAAACTGTGCAAGGAAGCTGCCAGCCCTTTCCACAACTTTCCTCCCCGGTCCCCACTGGCGCCGGTGCAGCGATAACTCCCCAGCTGAATGGCAGGTATTATGTTCTGGCGCACTAATGTTCCTGTTAATAAGCTCCTCGCCATTCACCATGTGTTTTACTTTGATTCATCCCGATGGCAGTGCTATATAATGGACTATATACTGTAATTGTCCCCCATTGTCACCACTTAATAACTTAGTATGATGTTATCGCAGCAATTCGTATATTTTTTTGCAAACTTTGATGAATTATATTTTGTTCTTAGTGAATAAAAAAAAAAATCAGGGAATAGTGAAAAGAGGCAGAAGTTATACAGAAGTCTGCTCTAATTGCGGAGCGGGCTTAATAATACAAATGTCCATAGCTGGCGTCCGCGATGCTTGTGTTTCTGAGCCTCTGGGAACAGGCCACTGGGCCAGCTGGGAAGGAGCTTCTATTAAATAACATCTTTTTCTTAAAACATCTTGATCAGCAGGAATTGGCTCCGTGCTTGGGGGGTTTATTTGGCTTTGCTTGCTCTTGACGAACACAGCAGACGGGATTTACGTTGGTGTCCACAGGCAGGGGCGAGGAGTGATGTCCATGGGGTAGGTGCAGGAGCCATAAGAATGGCCATCATGGTGAGCAAGAGAGTGCAGATGGTGGTCGTTGGGCATTGCAAAGCCACAAAATCTACCCATACATTTGGGGAGGAGTTTGGGCCCCTGGCTGAGCAGCAGTAGGTGGAAGAGCTGTGCCGGAGCCTGGAGAAGAATCTTCTCCACGTTTGAGTTCTCTGACTGCCTCTCCAGTTGAGATGTACAACATCCCACTGGGTGTTCGTGGCTCCCAAGCCTTTGTCAGCATCTCTGAGTGCTTATAGTTCCCAACTCCACGTCTGGCAGGGGAAGGAAAAGTCCAGAAGAGATCAAAACCTGAATGCGATGAAAATCAAGGCAGGGAGATGGATGCCTGGGCTGGAGCGCCCCGGGTGGGAGGCAGGGGAGGGGTCCTCGGCATCCACGGGGCGTCGGGTAGGGACCTAAATGAGTTTTTCTCTGTAACACATGTCCTGACCTTTTTTTAAAAATGAAATCTATTTTATTAATTTTTTCTTTTTATCAAATCTGCCCGTGAAACATTAAAGATATGACTGTGGAAAAGGTCAAGAAACGTGTAGTTGTTGAAATCTTGTTCCAGTTGATGGCTTTCCCCTTAGAGGAGCTCTTCTGCGCCTTCTCCTCCCCCACCCTGGTCTTTAAAACAAAGTGTCAAATTGCCTGGAGTTTTGGGTTTAACAGTGATGCCGAAATGTGCTTCTGGAGTGGGATGGAGGGAAGGGCGTTGCAGGTTCTCCAGCAGTGATGCTGCCCTCGGGGAGCTGCGGGATCAGGCCAGCATTGCCATAAAATGGGAAAAACCAGAGCTGGAAGTGATTTCTCCCAACAAACACAGACCCCAAGGGAGGGCTGTAGGGTTTCCAGCCATGCCAGACCAAGCCAGAGGCCAGCATAGACAGAAATCCCGCGTCCCAGGGAAGGGAGAGGCTCCTTTGGGGGCTGGTCTGCAGCAAGGGCACGTCTCAGGTGAAATGAATGAAGATGAAGCCCGCGTCATGGGCACAGTGGTGCGTGAATGCACTTTGAGTCCTTCTCCCTGGGCTCGGGCAGCTCTTTATTCGCCGTGAGATTGTAAGTCAATCATGTTTGCCAAAGGAGAGGGAGCGGGAGCTGAGCTCTCATTACAGAGGGCTTTATTAGCACCCACGCTTTCTGGGGGCCACGTCTGCCGGGCAGGAGCTACGTGCCTGGATCTGCAACAGGAGGTGAGACCGCTGTCCTTACAAAAGGGCCAAGAGAAGAAAAGAAAGAAATGAAAAGACAATAGTGGAGTCAGGAGTGGATCTGTATTGAAGCTCATGGGAAAATGATATTAAAGGAACATTTGTGGAAGCCAGAAAAGGAGAGACGTGGGGTGAAGTCGAGTTAATGCATCTCCTGCCAGGGGTTGGGCTGGGTGTTGGATGCAAGGGTGGGCGTCAGACCTCCTTGCAGCCGTGGTGGTTGTTTGCTGCTGTTTGGTTCCTTCTTTTATCGTAGCACCAAGGAAGCTGGGTGATCAGCTGGACTTGCTGTGCTGTAAAAATGCAGAGTCTAACAACACTTAAATTTTAGGCTCCAAACAAGAGAGAGCAGGTGAATGAAGGTCGAAACAACAATCCTGCTCCATCAGCACAGCAGCCAGCTGGCAGCCTGGATTTGTTGTGTGGTCCATAAGCATCAACGCAGGGATGGTGGCTGAAGGGAAATACTGCGTGAGGATCTGGGGCTTTGAGCAAGGAGGCAGAGGAGTGGGAAAGCACGTTGGGACATCTCACCAAAGAGTGATGAAGCCTGAAGAGCTTGAGCTTTGAGCTGTGCCAAAGAAGAGGCTGAAGGGCCAAGAGAGGGTGAGCAAGCATTGATCTCAAAAGGGGTGCACGATCCTTTCTTGAACCTGGACACTGGGGAAGAATGTGAATAATCCCATCGGCCCAAAGGGCCACTCAGCCGACCCTCCTGTGTCTCTCAGGAAAGGGGAATAACTGCCCTGGAAAAACAAGGCCAGGACAGAGAAATGGCCTGAGTGTGTTACCTGCCTGGGCAGTTTAGTGGTTTTCACTGTTTGCTGGGTGTGAGTTTTCCTGGCGCGTTGGCAATGCCAGCATCGCATTCATCCCCTTGCTCAGGCACCAAGTCAAACTCCAGAAGATTTTGCTTACATTCCTATTATGTAAATTCATAATAATGGACTTTGAAAATTAAGTATAGAATTAGCTTGATAGATTGTCAGGCCATCTTTCTGTATAATTATAGTGAAACCGCAGGGATGGGCAAGCCCCAAGAAGCCGCCCAGCCCCTCGCTGAGGCTCTGCCTCATGTCCTGCTGCTCTGTCCACTCCTGTTTGCACCATCCAAAGCCATGTGTCCTCCTTGGGAGGCTTCCTTCATTGTACTTTCAGGTCTTCAAGAGCACTATTCCCCCATCTGATAGTGCTTTCTTTGCTTAGTCTCCTCTCCTCCTCCTTGTTTTGCCATTCCCTCTCTGCTGTGGCACCTCTCTTGCTCCCGGGGCAGGCTGCGTGCGGTGCTGGCCGTGGGCACTGGCAAAGCCCTGGACCCTGCTGAGTGCTCCACCTGGGTGCTGTCAGCGTTGTCCCCACGGCAGAAGAGGATGGCAAGAATGCAAAAAGGGTGGAGGTGGATGTCCCAAAGGGATGGAAATGCGTGTTGAAGACCGATCTGCTGCTGGCAGCTGGGAGGCTGCCCCTTGCCCCGTGGAAATGCCAGGGGTGGATGGATGAGTGTTGGGGTCACTGTCAGCTATCGCTTTGGGAAGAGCCGTTTGGTGACCCGCCGAGCTTGCTCACCTCCACCTCCCTGAAACTTCCCCTGGCACCTGGAGCTGCTGGGGCTTGGTTGCCATTTTTCTGAAAGTTTGAGCAAAGCTGGTTCCAACTATGGTGCTTTTTTTTTTTAGAGCAAAACACAACTAAAAAGCCCTTTGTGGGATTTTTTGCATTGAAGTTTCTTTTCTTTGGTGTTTTAAACTGGCGATTTAAACTACTCCGGTCACATTTCTATTGCGGTGGTAGCGGGGCCGGAGTTACTGATCAGCGTGACCGACCCCTCTCAGGCTGCAGGAATGTTTCTGGTGGCGCTGGGAGACACAAGGAAGACACCACACATGTCTCCAGAGGGTTTCAAGATGGGAAATTTTGGGGGCTTCTCTTGGGGTTTGCTGGGGGCGCAGGGTGGTAACATTTTGGTGCATTCTGGGGAGGTTTCTGTGCACTGAAAATCTGCCTTACCATAAAAACTTAATAACAGGGGAGCTCTCGCTGCGCTGTGATGTGCCGTATGGAAATCCCCACACGGCAGCAGATAATAAACGAGGTGCTTTTTAAAGCTCACACATCACAGCGCAGCAAGAGGTGATGCCTTAAAATAAATCGATTGTAAGTGGTTTCCAGTGCAAACTTTCTAACAGCCTCCACTTGAATGAAAGGCGAAGAGCTAAAGGGAAAGATTTCAAAGGCACAAAAGGCCTCATCCCCACAGAGCGGGGAGCCGGGGGACCGCCGGGATGCAGGCACGATGGCCGGCTGCGCTTCAGGTTCCCAGGGATGCCCTCCTGCATCTCACGGGAGCTTCTCTGTCGTTGGTACCATGCAGAGCACTGGCTGGGAAGGGGAGCCACTCCTTGAACTTTCTCTCATCTTAACATGGGACTTCTTTCTCCAAAATAAGGAAGGATAAGGATTAGGAAGGACTATTTTTTTCTTTGGAGACTTTGGCTGATGAGACTCAACTGGGCAAATTCCTCTTTCTCCTGCCCAAGTAGCAAGCTGTATCGCTTCCTTGTTTTTCCTTTATTTTAAAAAAAAAACTATTCCCCCAAGCTCAAAGTAAAATTGATTTTTAAGTGAAAATATCTCTTATAATTGCCACTGAAATGCCTCGTGGTTATTGTAATGGATTTTGAGCTGTGACAGGTCCTACTTGATGATCATAATGGGAGCTCCGCAGACCATTTGAATGTGGTTTACGGAGCACTGTTGGAGTTATGCATTGGGAGGAGGCAGGGCTGGAGCAGCGGGCTGAGATGCCGACTAACATGTTTGCTGAGCCTCCCGACACCAGAGAAGCTGAGGCTGCCCTGGGACCTTGTACTGTAAGGTGCCGTCTCCTGAAACGCTTCGCAGGAGCTGCATCCCTCCAAGCCCACTGCTCGCCCAGAGCCAGCAGGGAAAGGAGAGGGAAGGAGCCAGGGGCAGCACTGTGTCCTCCTCCCCAGCTTGGTGAACCTCCCACGATCACGTTTGGCCAGCTGTGACCTTTTAGCATCTTGACCTGAATTATTTCTGGTTGTCTGAAACCTTATTGTGCAGCAAATGAGCTGCCCGTCACCCAGCTAATGAGAACTATGGCGGAGAGAGTCCCCAAGCCCTCCCCGTTGTGGCAGACCTCTGGCAGACCCGCTGCGCCATGCTGGGATGCCATGTTTGTGCCCAGTAGCTCACCCACCCCATCCCCACCATGCCGATGCCACCGAGCACACAGCAGGACCCTGGCATTTGCTGTCCCCAAAGCAGCTGATAAGAAGAGCCATGGGGAGCGGTGCTTGGTGGGCTTTTAGCTTCGGTGTGTGTGTCTGGCAGCAGCGGTGCAATTAGCGGGGGGCTCGGATGGGGATGAGCAGCCCTGAAGCTGGGCAGCCCTGACACGTCTTTCCCACCTGCATCTAACAAACAGCACTGGAGCCACGTTTGTCGTGTGGTTTGTATCCATCACCCCTCTGGGATGCTGCTGACATGCCCCAGCCCTCCCAGGAGGCAGCTATCAATATTCCAGCTTCATCCCAAGAGAGACTTTCTTCCTTGCCAGCCAGAATTTTGTTTAGGCAATTAAATAGTTAGACTTTAACTGATCTGACTACTATGGAAGTGGTAGAAACTTCCATCAAGAACAGGCTGGGCAGCTGAAGCCTCCTGCTTGGCTCTTCCTCTGGCAGAATATGGGGATCACAGAGCAGAGGACCCTGCTTTTTTCTCCATCAACTGTAGAAGATGGAGGAAGGTATCATGACTGCAAATATCCTGCAAAGCGGGCAGAGGAAAGTGCTTTTTCTCAGGTCCTGAATGGAGGAGGCAAGTGTGCCTGGCTTGTCTGCGTCCCAAAGCCAGGCAGAAGCACGTTTCAGCAGGGCTTAAGCACGATGGCATTTCACAGTGTGATTTAAAGGCACATCTAACGCGGGAGCAGGTTTTGCTGCCATACAGCCTGGGTGGAAGGCAGGAGGATGCAGGAAGTGGCAATGCCGGAGTGGCTGAACCCCCTCTGCTGGCTCTGTGCAGGGGAAGGGGACAGTGAGAGAGCCCAGCCCTGCCTGTGCCCAGCCCCAGCTGTCCGTGCTGCATCCCATGTCCCTGTCTCACTGCTGGGGGAGGCAGGGACAGATCCTGCACCCTCGTGTTCACCCTTCCTCCCCCAGGCGGGATGGGGCAGTGGTTTTTTGGCATTGTGTGGGTGAAAACAGGAGCCGGGGAGGGTCTGAACAGCTGAGCTGAGGCTTTGCTATTGCTGGTCCCCAGGGACAGGCATCCCTGTGGGGGCACAGGGCACGCCCCCCCCCGCCCTCCTTTTCCCCTCCTGGGGAGCAGCCAGGGCGATGGGGAGCAGGGGCAGAGCTGCTTGTCATTTTGGAAAGCGAATGTCAGCCCTCATGGAGGGCAGAAACACCAGGAGAAGGATGATGGAGAGGGGCTTTCCTCCCAGGGGAGAAGAGCTGAAGGGGATGTCGGGCAAGGCTCGGCTGCCGCGGGATGCCTGGTTAGCTGCACTGTCCTTTCGCCCTTGGTGCTTTTCCGTTCGCAAGAAGTTAAGCTGTTCTGGAGGCCTGAGCGATACTTCAGAGTAGGAGAAACCCCCCCTGGCCAGCAATGCCCTCCCATCACTTTTTCCCCCCGCTGCAAACACATGGGTACCTCTGCTGGAGGTGTGTCGCTCCTCCCCTCCCTGTGGTTGTCAGGACTGGTGATGGTGTTTCTTACCAGCAAAAATTGTGGCTCTGGAGGAGAAGGAGCAGAGAGAGACGCTGTCAGGGGAACAAGAGCCATGCGCTGCTGCCCTGCAGAGCCGTGAGTGACTGAGATGGTCAGTAAAATGATGGAAGTTGTGGCTTTGGGGCTCATCCCAGGCTCCCAGAGCTGGGTGCTGGCCATGCCACTGCCCCGCATGGCGTCTGCAGCGGCTCTGGCTCTGGTTTTGGTCCAGGTTTGTGCTTATAAGCAGCCAGTTCAACACGGGGGTCTGGAAGCCCTTGGAGGATTTGCCACCTGCTCTTTACTCCTCACTGGGGCTTTATTTGCCCTCCCACGGGCAGGAGAGTGCTGTCAGACAGTGCCTCAGGACAGGCTGGATGTGGGCGAGAGAGGAGGAGAGAGGGGCTCCGGCCACCCCTTTCCCACCGCGTGGCCAGGGGAGTTATTGACAAACACGTTAGTGCTCCGAAAGAAAAACGCTGCAGCGTGTTTGAAGCTGCCTCCTTGATCAATACTCAGCTGTGGCTGAGCCCGCTGCCAACTGGATTTCAGATGACGGCTGCAGGGGTAATAAGAGCCCTGGGATCAACTGTCTCGGAGATTATTACAGGATGAGATGCTTCGCTGCTTTACAGTGTTTACTCAAGATTTATATTCCCTATGTGTATATAAGGGGGTTGTCATCTTTTGTCGCTGGTTGATCATTTTTCGATGCTACCATGCGCGCTGTGCCATCAGGGTTTGCTTAGGGGCGGTGTGCAGCGAGTTCGGTGAAGGGGGAGAGGACAGGCAGGGGACAAGACGCAGAGCCAGGGTGGTGGCACCCCAGAGCTGGTGGGACTGTGAGAGGGGTGTCCTCTGCTCTGCTGCACGCTGGCAGACCAGGGTGGAGGTGTGTGAAGCAGGGAATGTGCTTTCACCTTTCCAGATGCGACAGATGCGGTTTCGGGGTGCCTTGTCCATGGAGGGGGATGTTGGTGCCAAAGGAGAGGGCTTGTGCCATCCTCGTTCCTTCGTTGCGGAGGAGGAAGAGCTCCAAAACCAGCTCCCGGGGGGTGGTGTCCCTCCCTGGGGCTTGTGTTGCTTGGCTTTGTCGTGTGTATGTGTTTGTCACCTTTTGGTCTTAACCTTTCACCTGTGTTTTCTCCTCTGGGAGGCGGGCTGGGATGGTGAGATGCCGCGTGGACCTCTCAGGCCCAGGAGCGCTGGACTGTTCTCATCTCCAGCAAAGATCTCTCCTTCCAGCTGCGTGCTCAGGTGCGGGAGGTTAATACACTTCACGCCGTCGGGGAAGGCGCCGAGATGAGGGTGATAACAGCCACGCGGAGGGAAGTTAAATGAAGGCTTAGCAGGAGCCACTCTCCCTTGGAGCAAATATCCCTGGGCACACATAGTCAGGACAACCCTGGGACACCATTGCAGGCTCCCCGAGGAGCATCCCCCAGCATCGGCACAGGCGTGGGGTGCTTTATTTCCGTGGGGAGGCTTGGAACGCAGGAGCGGCATTGCTGCCATTATGCAGGGCTGCTCGGTCTCCTCTTGCAGGGTGTTTGCTGTAATCCTGTTTTATAAATCCAGCCTCGGCCTTTGGCCTCCCTGTGCCGCTCTGGTCACTGCTCCACTGCCTCCCAAGTTAAACCCACTGATCTGGCTGAGGTGGCAACGGCCAGGGCATACTTATTGCCATGTGGGGGCTGGGAAGAGAGATTTAGCAAAGCCTTGGACTGGTTTCCCATGGAAAGCCAGTGTGCAAAATTATTGGATCAATGCAGGAGAGCCCCAGGTGGGAATGGGGAGAAGGGGCAATGAGGAGGAGGTGGGCAGCACCCTTGGGTGCTTGCTAACGTTGGGGACAGTCCCCCTGCGCGCTGGCCCCTCGAGCAGTGGGGATGCTGACAGCAGGGACGGTCCCAGCAGCTTCGGAGCATCAGACCGGCTGCCCCCCGAGAGGGGCTGCTGTGGGCGAGCACGTGGGTGAGCCGTGCTCAGGGTGGGGTGGGTGAGCTGTGGGTGATTGGGGATGAGAAATGAGGTCCTGGAGCAAAGCGGGGGGAAAACAGCAGCCGTGCCTTTGGCTGCTGTTTCTAGGCAGAGCAAATGTCACCCACCTTGTCCCTCCTCTCCTTTCCCACGCATCTTTTGGGGGGGAGGGTGCGCACCTTTTGTGTCGCCTGCCCATCCCGAGTCCATGCCATCCCTGAGGCTCCTTAATCCCAGGCAAGCCAGTGCGCTGAGCAGAGAGCTCCTGATGGATCTGCCCGGGTGAGCAGCGAGGCAGAGAGGAGCGCTGGGCGGAATACGAAAGAGGCCGGGGAGCAATAAAGCCTGCTCAGCACCTTCCCCCTCGCAGACCCCGCCATCGGGATCTCCAATCCCTTGCAAATCTCCTGCTGGCCTTTTATGACCTGCAGAGTCGTTTCAATTCGGTGTTTTCAGCCTCTAAATCTCCTGTCCTTAGCCCTCGGTGACTTTTGGGGAAAGAACCACGCTCCTTAAAGTGCTACGGCCAGGGCAGTGCCTGCAGCAGAACCTGCTGGAAGTTTGCAGGTATTTCAGACACATGCTTTATTTTTGGTAATTCCTCTAATTTTTCTTGCTGTTGGAACCACACAGTTGACCCCGGGAGGTTTCGGTGGCTGCTCTCTAAGGGCAGGGGACCCCAGCCCGGTTCTCTGCTGTGCTGCCTGCATCCCGGGCATCTCGCAGTCCCTGCACGCAGCACACCTTGAGATGGACTGATTGATCTGTAACACTTGAAAAATAATGGTTTAATCATTATTAAGGATTAGAAATAATCCTTCAGCTGTATCGATTACGATAACATTATTCGTGATGAACTCATTTGGCATTAATGGGAACGTCCTGCAGCAGTGTGTGGCTCCAGGCAGACCCGTCACCTTCCCGAGGGAGATGCAGTTGGGACGGTTTGCTGGAGCAGCAGCACCTTCCCAGCCCTAACACACAACTCCGGGTCCTGCTTGTGAGCAAAGCTGTCCCAAATAGCTTTTGGGGCTCCTCTCCCTGTTGCCACGGTTTTGGAGGGTACTGAATCCAGTCATCACCCATCCTCTTCATGCCAGCAGCCCATCTCTGGACTCCCCTTTAGTACCAGTCAGGGATGGGATGGGGCTGGTCCCACGGGAGCCCCCCGACACAGCACCGCTCCAGGCATGTCCCCCAGCAGGGACAGAGGCAGGCAGAGGATCCCCTCTGCCAGAGGAGGGCTGGCTGGCTGCCCGCTTGGTCCCTCTCTCCTCCCAGTCCCCATCTTGGTCACGGGACCGAAATGTGTTTAGCGAGGAAAATGCTGCAGAAGCACCAGCTGGGAGGCTCTGGGAACACTTCTCCCGGGGCAGGTGTCCGGCGGCAGCCAGGAGCCAGCACGGCACCCTGCTACAGCTGTGCCATCCTGCTGCGGGCTCCCCTGTCCCTGCAACGTGCTATTTATCAAACAAGAACATCTGGATATTTTAAAAAAAAAAACCAAAACAAAGTTGTGTCTGGATCGACTTTGACAAATTGACGTTTTCCAGAGGAAGAATATCTTTTGTGGAAGTGTCGTTCCTGGGTGTAGCTGTCCCTCACTGCACCATTTGCAGCCCTCCAGGCACTTGGCACAGGGCGATGAATAGTTAAAGATGTCCATAAATCTTACCCCAGCCCATAATAAACAAACACACTCTTATCAAGTATAGAAAAATGCATATTTCATCACTGCCGCCTTAAATGCCACTCGGAATAAGTGCTTGCCTTTAATCAGCCATCTTGATATATAAACAGAGCAGAAAAGCCTGGGGGGTTGAGGTGCAGAACTGGGCCACAGCTTTCCTAGGTGGCTGGGGGGTGACAGGGCTGTGGCTGTGCAGGGGAGCTCCCCCCCGGCCTAAAACTGCCTCAAAATTGACATTACTTGGCTTTTCTGTCCAGCCATGGTTGTCTCCCATTCTCTTTGCCACTGGAGCTGTAGGTATTTTGTTTCAGTGCTCAGCTGATAGCTGATCTTTGCCCTTGGATGCTCACCGTTGAAAGCAAGCATTTTGATTTGGAAATCAAGATTAAAAAAAAAGAGAAAAGATTAAACGGGAAAGTTTCGACCAGTGTGTGCTGAGATTATGTGGTGATGGATACGCGTTTCCCAGCATCTGATAAGAACAAGCTGCGTTCTCCGGCTGGGGAGGGCCAGATTTATGATGTCTTTCACCGCTCACTGCCTTACTTTCGAGTACCTGCACTTTGCTGTGCTCCTGGTAATACAGCACCCGCTGTCATCACCCTGCTCCTGCCACGCTGCCGGGGCTGGGTGCTGCCACTCTCCTGCAGGCAGTGGGGGCACCTGAAGGAGGCACCATGAAGCCTCGGGGCTTCCTGCCCTCCGAGCATCCGCTTAGAAGGGCTGAGGCATTTTGCATCCCTGACAGAGGAACTGGTGACAGCAGGGATGGCAGCTGTGGCACATGTGGCTGTGCCCAGGGCTCCTGTCCACCCCTCCGGAGATCATAGTTTCGTGTGTGTGCTGTTATCTCCAGGCTCTCTCCAGGCCCTGGGGAAATAAATACCCAGGGACGTAGCTGGACTCCACTGCTACCCCGATGGACTCGCACAAGCATGTCAGGTCCCTGCTGAGCAAAGAAGTGCTGGTTTATTCTGGGATTTGTGGTTCACAGCATCAAAGTCGGGCATGCAATAACCTCGGGAGTCTTGTGTCTGTGTGGTGCTCCCCAGGCTGTGATTTGGGGTTGCTGCTTGGCCCAGGCTGTCAACCTGGTTTTGGTGCCCCTTCCTCCTCCTCCCAGCTGATTCGGGGGGCTGGCGGTGACAGGGGCTCCCCTCCCTGCCTGCACTCCCGCTGCTGGCATCGCTTGCGTGGAGCAGAGCATGGAGCAGAGCGTGTCCCATCCCATCCTGCTGGGGGATGCAGGGAACTGAGGAGCAGGCGATGCAGCAGCGCCTGCTGTTAGGCACATCCTTGCTTGATGCGTCTCCCACTAACTCGCTAGGGAGCCTTCCTGGGCTGTGACAACCTCACAAGCCTCATGGCTAATTAACCCTGTACAAATTAGCCACTCAACCCTGGAGCTGAGACCTCTGCAGTGTGTATTCCCCGGGAGCCTTGTAAAGCCAGCAGCCAGTGGGGAGCAGGCTGGCTGAGCCAGGTGCCACGAGGCTGCTGTCTGTCCCCTTTGGAGCCATTAAAGGCTGGATTGCAACTTCTCAGCAACTGCCAGTACCCCAGGGGCTGCCTGCTCTCCAGCCCTGCCCTGATGCACCCTCTGTGCTGGCGAGGCCTCTCATGGCTCAGCCCGAGCCCAGCGAGGCCACCCTGGTGCTGAGCATCACCTCATCCTGCTCCTGGCGAGCCCTGGTTCTACCCCATCCTGGCAGCAGACTGCTCGAACTGTCTGCTGCCTCTGGAGCCGTCAGGATGGGGATGCTTGGGTCTCCTTTGAGGCCTCATGGCTGGGGGAGAAGATTGTGCTTGCCTCTGCTGTGGGTGAGCCCTGGGCAGGAAGCTCAGCCCTGGAGCCTCCTGCTGCAGGCAGCAACTGCAGGCAGAGCTGCTGCCTCTCCTAGCTCGTTCCTCTCCTGCTCCCCGGCTCCCTGGGAGTGCTGGTGTGCTGCAGATGGGCTCCATGCCACCAAGCCAATGGCCCTGGGCCTGCGATGGGTGAAGAAGGGCATGGGCACTGGAAGAGGTTAATCAGCATGGGCAGAGCTGCACACCTCTGGGCCCCAGCGCTGGGGCATTTCAAAGCGTTTTTTGTTTTCAGGGGTCTGCCCTGCCCCGCAGAGAGCTGGGGGCCATGGGCACAGCGATCTGGGTTCAACCCTTGCCCTGTGCTGCAAATGAGACCCTGCCCGGCTCCAGTGGTAACACCAGCAGCCACCAAGCTGCGATGGCTCAGCCCTGATTGAGTTCAAGTGGCAGCAATCCCTTTGGAGACACCGGCTTGCTTCAGGAAAGGTGGGAGCAGGCAGAGAAACACTGACTCTCCGTGCCTGGGACATCATTCTCCAGGCATCACTGCCCACATGCTTGCCTCCTTGCATGGCAGAGAGGTGTTGGGGTCTGGGGGATCCCCAGAATGGAGGGAGGGTGGGTGCTGGGGTGGCATCCACGCTCCTGGGTTGATGTGGACTGTGCCTGGCTCCTCTTTCTTTCCCCAACCTCACTTCTCCTCTCCTGCTTGCTTTGCAGAGGCTGGCCAACGCGGCGGAGAAGTTCCAGAAGGCTCACCACTGGCAGGACAACATCCGGGTAAGGCTCTGCACGCGTCCTGGCTGCTCCCACCCCATTCCCTCCTGGACGCTGAGCTCCGTGGAGGCACCGGCCTCGGGGATGACTCTTGGCACAGGAATCAGCTCCTCATCCCAGTCCAGCTCCCATCCCTCAGCTCTTTCTTCCCTCCTTGCCCTGTTCTTGGCTCCCTCGTGAGCCACCACTGGCCGTGCCGGCTGCTCGGCATGCAGGCAGCCCCGGCACCGCCGCCTGCCAGTGCTAACGAGAGCAAATGAAGCTATTTTGAGCTTGTTTCCAGCGCACACTGTAAGGAGAAGGCAGGAGGTGAAGGTCAAGCTGGTGGTTAAACGCTGAGGGTGCGGGGAGACCCTCACCCCCCGGCGGGTTTGGTGCCGAGCCGGGTCTCGTGGGGGGTGACGGCAGCAGCTGTGGTCACACGCTGGCACGTCCCTGGCAGCTGCCAGCAGTGGCAGTGGGGGCTGTTTCTGGGGAAAGGAGCAATCTGGGCCGGGAGAGGGAAGATGCAGGTTTAATGATTGCATTTGACTTTGTAATTCTGGCGGTGATGGCGCTCAGCGGGAACCTGAAGGATTCTGCCTGGAAATGCTCTCAAATTATAACGATAATACAAAAGGAAGGAAAGATTGTTTTCCTTCCACTGCAAACAGAGTCTACAACAAAAAATACTCCTGAGCCACCCAACACCTTCCTCTGGGTCGGGCTGGATCCTGCCCAGCCCCAGGGAACCCCCTGCTGTCACCGGGGGGACAGCCCGGGGACAGCCCCGCTGCCGGGCCTCACTGGTGCGTTTTGGGGGGTGTTTCTCTGTCTGCAACCACGATCCGCTTGGGCAGGAGAGGAGATGAGGACATGGAGCCACATCCCAGTCGTGCAGACCCTTCTGCCGATGGTGATGGTCACCAGGGTTTGATGTGGAGAGGAAGAGGCAGGAGAAGCAGAAGAGAAGGCAAGGTGTTGAGCTGCTTGGCTTTTGCTCGCCACATGGCCGGCATGGGGTAGATGCTCGTGGCCAGTTCTCGTCCCCCCGGGAGCTGTGTCCCATAGTCACCAGGAAAGGCTGAGCCTGCAGGGGCCTTCCCTTCCTTAGCAGACACAGCCTCGCTAAGGAGAGGTGAAGTGTCCCCACAGGCCCTTCTGTCCAGCAGACAGTTGTCATTGTCACTGGTGGTCACCGAGACCTGCTGCAAGGGGGATACCAGGGTACAAAACACTCTGGGAAAGGCTGTAGCGCTGGGGAGCTCTTTGCTCATTTTGCCATTCAAGGCACAAACCTTTCAGAAATCCACTTTCGTAGAAAAAAAATATTTTTAATAGCACTGTTTGCAACCACTTAATCAAGGTAATTAGGAGCGAGTCACCCAGAAACAATGTGCAGCGATGCGTCACCGCAGAGCTCGCTGCAGCTTTTATCAGGACAGCCCAGACCCGGCTGGGACACTTGATGGACTGGCCCAGCTCTGCGCACAGCACCTGGGCTGTTGGGCTTTTGCTCTCCCCCTGGCAGGCAGCTCTGCCTGCATTGGCCCTGCCTTCATCACCCCTGCCTTCATCACCCCTGCCTTCATCACCCCTGCCTGCATCAGCCCTGCCTGCATCAGCCCTGTTTCCCGGGCAGAGCAGGGGGATGGAGTGGCTGCATAAATGGCTCTCATTGCTGGCATTGAACTTCCTTTTGCCGTCCTTTGGCCGTAAAATGGCAGGGCATGGTCAGACCTGTGTGCCAGCACCGTGACACCGGCCCTGCTGCTGCCCCTGGCTTGGTGCCGGTGCTGGCACAGGCAGCGGGCACCGAAGGCAGCAGCGCAGCATCTCCAGCTCCTCCTCTCCTTCCTCCCCACCAAGCAGCTTGTTCCTTCTGGCCACAGCGCTCCCCTCCTCTCCTGGCGTGTCGCGTCCTAACCTCGCACCGGAGTCAATGACAGATTGCGGCGACCGTGGTTATTTTTGTGTTTCCATCTGAAGGCGCGCCGGCAGATGCTGAGTGTTTGCGCTGCATTAGTGCTAATGGCAGCCCCATTAAACCTCGCTGCAGATGGGTTGCTATGGAAGTCCAGGGGAAAATGAAACAGGAGCAGGAGCCCGAGCGGCTGGGAGGCTGCTGCCAGCAATCACTCACGACCCATCTCTATGGGGGAAGTTTCTTTTTCCTCTGCTTTTTTTCACCTTTCCCAGCCACACACTGGCCGTGCTGGCCTTCCCAAAGGGATGGAATTCAGCTACCCACCTCGGGGGACTTTGCAAAGTGCTTTCTCCCTTCCCAAAATGCTCCCATCGCCCCACGCTCTCCTGCCCCATCCCTGCTCCTTGTCCATGCCCACACTCAGACCCCCCATGTCAAGCCAGGGTCGTGTCCCTAGAGCTCTCCTGTGCACCAGAGCATTTCCCTTGGCCGAAAGCAGTCTTAGCCCCAAGGCCACCTGTGCAATGGCACCAGGGCACCCCTCACGTTGTTCCTCAGGCTCATTTCACCCCGTGGCTGGGTGGCAGCTGGGGGTGGCACAGAGGGCAGGGACGGGGGGTCAGCAGAGCGGGGCCGTTGTATCACCCTTGGTGGTGTGGAGGGGGGAGAGGCCATGCCCTTCCCTGCCTGCGCAGCGAGGGTCTCTCGGGGATGTACGTTTACCCCCCAGCAAAGGCTGGCAGAGTCCCGGAAAGGTGAGAGCTGGGTCCTGTTGCCATGGGGCAGGCTCCCGCTGCAGGGCACTGGGACCCCCCGGCCCTGCTACTATAAGAGACCACCAAAAACTCCCAGTTTGCAGTGTCCTGGCCAACCAGTTTTCCCAGTGAGAACCTTCTGGCCTCTGGGCTTGCATCCAGGGCTCTGCAGGGGGTCTGCCAGGACAGGCTGGCTCCGCTCTGCTCAGAGCCACAGGGCTCTGTCCCTCCAGGCACATCAGGGCTGTCCCCCTGCTCCGGATGTCCCCAGCCATGTCCCCCAGCTGTGTCAGCGGTGCTGACCATCCCCGGCAGCAGATGGAGGTGCCAGGGCTGCACTCCACACCGCGATGCTGTTTACTAGGATTCCATCCTCTGTTTGCTGCCCTGTTCAGGTGAGACACCTGCACAATGTACCTATAAAAATGCAGGAAGGTCCTGTTGAGTTTTTTGCTGCCATCCTTTGCGTCTGTCCTCGCTGACAACCACATGCTCCGCTTTCCTCCAGGGTTTTCCAGTGCCTTAGGTGCTTCTCCAGACCTTCAGCCCCATCCCAGCACCACCAGCGGGGGCTTCGGTGTCCTGCAACCCTCTGCGCTTGGGAGCAGGGGCCCCCAGGGGACACCATCAAAGGCGCAGGTCTGTGCCACCAGCTCCAAAATGCATCCCAGGGCATCGTCACCACTGCCGGTCGGTCTGCTGGGGCGACTGGAGCTATTTGTCCCTTTAAGGGACACTATGACGCTGCAGAGAGCCATCCCCGCATTTATGTGCGCTTGGCAGGATTATATAAATTGCCTTTAAAAGTTGACTTCTTTATAAGCCATTTTCTGCTTCATAAAATGTTTACTACTGTTGTTTTTCTCCCAGTTCTTCTTCCCTGCTGCATTTTCCATCGCTACACTGGGAAGCTCTCCTCTTCCTCCGCCTGCCACCCCCCTGCCTCCCACCTCTCCCCACCTTTCCGGTGCTGGAAAGGGGCGTTTGGAGGGTCAGAGCCCTTTATCTTGGAAAAGAAAAATAGATATACATTGAGCTGTGGATGTAAGAGCTGCTGGGGGCAGGGTTTAAGTGCTGGGCGCAGCGTGGGTTAGTTTGGGGTGCGGTGGGGTGTGCGGAGGTGGCAGAGGGAGCACGGGCAGCCCCACACCACTGCCTCCATCCATAACCCCCGCCCGCAAGCACGCAAGCAACAAGCAAATAACAAAGCCCAGATAATTTCAAGCTCCATTAGAAACGAAACTCCGGGGAAAACGGGATTGCTGTTTGCCAAATAGGGAAGGACAGGAAGAATAACAGAGATTGTGCTCCCGGCCACCCAGGAAAGGTGAGGGATAAAGCAGGGGGATGTGGCGGCACAGCTGGATGCCCCTCCGTGGCCGCACAGCCCTGCATGCAGCATCCCTCCGGGCACGGTGTGCCCGATGCGTGTCTGCAGTGGGAGTGGTGGCCATGCCACGCCACGCGTGGCCACTGGCGGCTGTTCCTGCGGGTTTGCCGCGGCGATGCAGGCAGGGCTTTGTGTTCAAAGCGGCGTTAGAAGGGTGAACGCCAGCTCCTTATCCCCCTTTCATTTTTCTCCTCCTTTAATTACAGATCCTACTTATCGGCCGAGAACAGAAAGATCGTCGCCGTAACCTTGCACTTGCCCTTGTAGAAGGTTTGCCTAAAAAGTTAGAAAATAAAATCAAATACTCTAATTTGCAGTCGTCTTGCCATTTCAAACCCAGTTTTCATTACAGCACAGAAAGTGCATTGAAGCTGTGTTTATAACCCCCTTTTAGATAACAAATCACATTTTCTTTTGGCTGGCAAGTGTGTAGAATTGATATTTTTTTTTTCAGTTTAATGGGTTTGTGTGTTCAGGAATGATCTCCATCAACTGAGAGTCTTTATTGTGTTTGATATAATGTCAGCTTTCATTATGCTCGGAGAATTACTGTGTTAAAGCACCAACCTTGCTGTAGAGCCGTTCTGGCCGAAAAGCAGAACAAGAAAATCATTCACAAAACCCCCGGGTTGCTGCCGTTCCCTCTTGAAAGCCAAGGATGGGGCTGGAGGGGGCTCCCCTCAGCCTTCCTCTCTGCAAGATGGACAGGCCACCCGTGGCAGTCCCATGGGTGTGACGGTTTGGTGTGGGGGCTGCTGGCTTCCCTCCTGGTGCTGCCATCCCATCCCGTCCCATTCCATTCCATCCCATCCCATCACTGGCAGAGCAGGGGGTCCCCGGCACCCACCGGCTCTGCACAGGTGCTGGCATCTCCATGGTACCTGGGTGCAGCGGAGGGGAGAGGCAGCCACATCGCATTTGAGGCAGGCTCAAAGGAGTGGGAGCGGATGGGAGATGCCGTGTAAAGAAGAATAGCTGGCGAGGCAGGATCAGATAAAACATCTTCTCAGGGAGATGAAAAAACTGTTGACGGGTCACTTAAATATTTCCCCAGCTCTGTCAGAGAGGCAGAGGGAGGAAATTGCTTTTAAAAAAAAAAAAAGATGCCAAGGCAGATTATGATGACTGTTTCCACCTGTCCTGGGTAATGCATACGGCCTCTGCTGCTGCATGGGATGTGAGGGGACTCGCCTGGCGAGAGCTGCAGGAGAGGCATGGTCCCCGCCAGCGCGGCCCTGGGTCCATCCAGCAGCCCATGGTGGCTGGGGCTAACCATGAATATTTTCCTCTTTCCGAGGAGTGGGGAAGGATTCGTCATGATGCAAATGGACAAGGGTAGCTCTAGCCCAGTGGAAATAAATGATTAGGCTCCTACCAAATGCTGACAGTGTTCATCCTGATGCCCAGAGCCAGGCATGGCTGTGATTGCAGGTTGGAATTTCACCCAGGAATTCATCCAGTCCTTCTGGGAGCCTATTCCTGGCTGTGGCCCTCACACTGCCCTGTGGCAGCTGGTGCAGAAACACTTTATTTGTCTTGATACACAGCCGAGAAGGCTGCTGTGCCTCTTGCAGGACTGGGAGAGCTTGGGATGAGCCCTCACGTGACTGGGACCTCCAGCCCCAGCTGCCAGCTGGGACAGACTGACCGGCACTGACCCGTACCCAGGCACGGCCATTAGCCAGTCCCATCCCGCTCCTCCCGATGCGGATGGGCTTGGCAGGAGCAATGCTACGGTGGGAACACACTGTGTCCCCCTGCTCGTCCCCTGCTGCCACCCAGCCCTTAATGCAGACGCAAGGCTGTGGGTGGTGGGAGGTGCATGACACGCTGCAGGCTATCCTCGATATGAAAGGTGCAACTATAAGCAAAATCTATTGCTATTTCTGCATGCTTAATGGTTCAGAGGCATGAAGAACTCCCTAAATGTTCACTGCTCGTTGTAAGTGCTGATGGCAGAGGAAAGATGGCCTTGTGAGCAGAGCGGCTGGTGCTGTGTGGGCATGCTGGCTTCCACGCGTGTTCTCCCCACCTGCTGAGATGCCCAGGCACAGATCCCAGTCACCTGGCTTGTCCCCACATGGGCACGCTGCGGGCTGGGATGCTGGCCCTGCCTGGGAAACAGGCAGGTACCAGCCTGGGATCCAGTTTGTCTTGCCCACCGCCTTCCAAGTTCCTCCTAAGTGCCTGGAAAGCAAATCACTGCAGGATTTGGCTCTTCCAGAGCCAATTAAATCTTGAAAGACATTTCTTGACCGCAGGGGTCACCTGTGCCGCTTGGAGAGATGAAACCTGCAGCCGGAGGGCTGAGATGGACCAAAATGAATGCAGTGCAGTGGGAGCTACCTGCAAAACTGCAGCATCCCCAGGGCATGCAGTCAGCAGGGTGACCCTTATAAAACGGCCGCAAGTGATCCTGCAGAGCACAAGAGATCCGTGAGAGAGGGATTAGCCAACTTGGGTGATCTTACAGACAAGCTGTAAGGGGAGAGCGAGTCGTGGCCCCTCTGCTGTGTCACTGCTGGCTGCGTGCTCCGGCTGGATGGGCTGGAGCAAGGAGCTGATGGGCCACCGGCAGCTCCTTCTGAGACTTTTTTGGGGTGGTGGCAGCTGTGTGCATGATGTGGTTTGATTGCCACCTCGTTAGACCACTGACTCAGAGGTTTGGGCCAGCACCCCTCCATCTTGATCTCGCCGGGCTGCAGCAAGATAGCAGAGTGCTGACCTTTCTAATGTTATTTTTAGTTGCTGTGGTTGTTTTAGGTGGAAAAAGACCTATTTTGGTGCTCTTGGAGAAGGCTGTGCAGGGGGTGGAGGGGAGGAGTGCCCCTCACTGCCCACCAGAGACCTCCTCTGTCCCTTCTTGTCACAGGCTTTGGCTCAAACCTGGCCAGGGAGCGCCCATGCTGGAGCACGGTCCTCCCTTGAGCTGCTGGCAGGGCTCCAGCTTGCGGCTATCCAGACACTCGCAGCCTGGTTTCGTTAATTAGCTTTTTGCTTGGCATTTTGGTGTAAAATCGGTGCAGGAGTGGAGCACAGGGCTGGTGGGGAGGGCTCAAGGGGGACAAGCAGGAGGTAGGGTCCCTGGGGAGACTCTGGCACGCAGCATCCCCGGAGCCTCATCCAGGAGGTCCCACCGGGGTCAAGCCCTGGCCGGGGGCTGCCCGGTGACACCAAACACAAAGGTTTGGTGCGGGCATGGCGGTTGCTTGGTGGCTTTGACGGAGAAGCCTGGGCGATGGCTTCAGCAGTGTTTGCAGAGTGGTCTGCCATTGCACCGAACTCCCAAAGTCATTTCCCCCTCACTTGCGGTGAGGGTTTAGGAGACTGAAATAACCCCGTGTTTATCCGCCAGCGACGCGGCACTGGCAGTGCCATTACGCAGATGCTGTTTGGCAATTACGGCGCGAGAAAATGGGCAGCAGTTGACACATCATCGAGGAGCAGCTACCTGGCATCTACCTCCCCTTCACCAAGTGCTTTTTGCAGGCTCGTTTGCAAGAGACGAGGGCAATGTTTCGCCCTGAAATCCCTCGACATCTTCACTCCCTTGTTTTCTTTATTGGTATTTATTCTGAAAGGCTCTAGAAATATCAGTGCTATTTACACAGACCGGGTGCTGGGTTTAACATGGACCAGAGGAGGAGGAAAAGGGGATTATGTGAAGGAGGCAAGCATGGTTTAAAAAACAAATATTAGGGAGAGGAAATTGTAGGGCCCCGTGTTGCCTCTTGGGAGACCCCCAGCATCTCTCTAGAGGGTCTCTGAGGGCCCTGTCCCTCCTTCCTGGAATAAATTGTCACTGGCTCCACTGGCCTCTGGATGCCAGAGATGTGGATGCCCTGCCAGCTCCCGCAGGCTCCCTTGCATCCCACAAGCCCCGCAGCATCAGCAGGATCGTGGCAAGGAGAGCGGAGCCTGGCATCAGAGTATGTCCTGGGGCCAGGGCCATAGTGACACCGACCATCCCACACGTGCCGTCTCACATGTGCAAACCTCAGCCGTGGCATGGAGAGGGGCTGGGATCTCACGCGGCTGCTCCTGGGGTTGTCAGGGCTTGAAAAAGTGCGTGGCAAGGGCTCTGTGATCCCTAGGGAAACCAGTGGGAGAGGCGTCCTTCCAGGAGGTCTGCTCCCCATGCCGTGCCATGCTGTGGGATGCTGTGCCATGGGAGCACTGGGGCCGGTGAAAGTAGGACCAAGAGACCAGCTGTCCTGCCCGAGTGTTACCTTGCCACCCTCTCCCCCACCGCAGGAGCAGGGCCACCACCTGTCGGAGGGGAGCCAAGCTTTTTGGAGGAGCCAATGGAAGATAAAATGAATAACAAAGCACCTTCTGGATGGCTGTTGTTAGTCACACTCACTTCTGATTAAAGATCATTAAACATGAAATTAGCTCGTTTGTGTTACCGGTCTCCCGGGGGTTCCTTTAATTAGGAAGTGCAGATGGCCGCAGACCCGGGGGGACGGCAGCACCGGCGAGGGGCAGGGGCGTCCGTGGGGCCGGCAGCGGTGCAAGGAGGGCATCCGAAGAGAAATTAATTTTTTTTTCCCCCTTTCTTGTTGTTGTAAACCCCTCAGCATTTCACAACAAATCACAGATAATTAATAAGTACATTCCCTTAATGACTAGGCTTTTTAATAGCAGAAATTGGAAGATGTTGCGTCAATTGGTGTTTTTTTCACTTTCCCCTCTCAGTGCTATCTTATCGCCGTGATTAGAGTCTCAGTGCCCGTGGCAGGGACCGGCCCCTCTGCCCAGCAGGATGCTGAAACTGCCCTTTGCGATCCCCGACCCCAGGGGATATTGGCCGCGCAGTCGTGTCCCCCTGTCACTGGTGCCCCCGAGAGAGCAGCATCCCCGCTCCAGGGGCTTTCCCACCTCTTGATGGCCTTGTGTCTTGACAGCCTGGGGAAGCAGCAGCAGCAAAGGACTCTTGGGAGCAGGGTTGTGGCTAGAGGATCATGCTGGTGAGGGGTCAGGGGCTGCCAGCTCCCGGTGGGGCCAGAGTGGTGGAGCGGGTGGTGTCAGCTCTCTGGCGAGATGCTCAGACCTGCTGGTGCCTTTCCCCGGCACAAGCCTGTGGCCAGGCTGGTCTGAGTGTCACAGTGCCACCATCCCCTGCATGAGCATGTGGCCAGGCTGGGCTGGGTATCACGGTGCCACCATCCCCAGCATGAGCCTGTGGCCAGGCTGGGCTGGGTGTCACAGCGACGCTGGCCCTGGCACGAGCCCGTGGCCAGGCTGGTCTGAGTGTCATGGTGCCACCATACCTGGCACAAGCCTGTGGCCGGGCTGGTCTGAGTGTCACGGTGCCACCATCCCCAGCATGAGCCTGTGGCCAGGCTGGGCTGGGTGTCACAGTGCCACCATCTCCGGCACGAGCCCATGGCCAGGCTGGATGCTGCAGGGGCAGCAGCAGAGCAAGAGTGGGGAGGACAGGGATGCAGTCAGCACTGTTAAAGTTTCAGCTGCGTTTCTGCTCTGGGCCCAGATCGCTTTCCTCGTTAAATAATAACAGCAATAATCATCCCGAAGCGCTGGCTGTGCATGCGGGGAAGAAGGCTGGTTTGCGGGGCGGCTGCTGGCGGCTGATTGAGTGGCAGACATGTTAGTGCCGCCACGGCTGCCGCTGCAGCGTGCTCGCATCCCGGCACGCAGAGACGAGTCTCTGAGTGCCCTTTAATTACCCCTTCTGATGGCACACGAAATGCTGTTGTGACAGCATTGCCGCTCTCTGAATTGCCTCTTTAAGAATTTTATCAGCTGCCTTGCGTCCTGACACGCGGGGAAGAGGAATCCAAGCAGACCTTTCGCCTAAATCGTCTCTAAATACCCCAAATTAATGATGTGCATTTCTCCATGGAAGCGAGGATGCTTTTCTCCCTGTTTCTGCCGTGTGGGGAGGGCCTGCCATGCTCCCCGGCTCTCCTGCCGCTCCGATGCTTGCAGCGGGACCAAAGCATGCCGACTGCAGGGACATGGTGCAGCCTTGCACCTGGTTGCAGTGCAGAGGTCACGGTCACACCGGTGGCACCGTGGCAGGGCTGTTGGGCCATGGGGGAGGCTGTGCATGGCCCCATGCTGCTGCAGCTGGGCAGCAGCCATGAGTGGAGGGAAGCGCAGCAGGAGATGGCTGGTCCTTGGGGAGAGGACGAGGGGGATGTGGGGTCCCGACCATGTCCCAGGGACAGTGTGGGGTGGGCAGGGTTCAGTCCCCCGTGACGTGGTGGCTACCAGCAGGGTGACAGAGGTGCCGAGGGGACGAGTAAAGGGGAGGGCCCCCTCTACTACGCCCATCCCTGCCCGGTACTAACTCAGCTTTCCCTTTTCTCTGCAGGAGGAAGACATCGAGTACTACGACTCCAAGGCCGACACCGAATATGTGAGTACCATCCTTGCTGCACCGCCAGCACAGTCACCACCCCGTCACAGCACTGAGCCCCTTGCCAGGGCTCTCCCAGCACCATACCAGGGGATGATGGCACAGCACTCATTACAGCTGGCGTAACAAGGCTCTGCGATGGGCAGCGAGTGCCTGGTCCACAGCCATGTCCCCCCTAGCCAAGCCATGGTGGCATCTGTCTGCCAGTGCTGGGCCCGGCAGCAGGCAGGTGGGCAGGTCGCTCCGCTGTCTGCAAAAGTTTCTAAAATTAAAGCTGGCATCTGAAATTCAAATGAAGAGCAAACCTTTTAATTAGAGACTGAATCTAATTCTCTGCCCCCCTCCCGGCACAGCTGTCCCGTGATTTCTGGCAATCAGTGCTTTAAATACAGACGCAACAGCTCCTCTCTCCTGGCGCTCCCAAGGGGGCTGGCATTTGCCGGCTCCTCCACGTGGTTACGGCACTCAGGTGCCACGCCGTGGGCGTGGGGCGCTCCGCCAGCAATGGCTGCTGCCCCGCAGCACCCTGCTTTGGTGACGGATCACCTGGCTTCTACCTTGTGCCGTGCCATGGGATCCTTCTGAAATAGGAGCTCACCAGGTCGATGATGCTCTCGGCATGGGTCCACTGGGGAGTGGGTGCATCATGGTGTCCTCGGAGCTGGCCAGGAGCCCCGAGCAGAGCCGGGTGGGGGCTTGGGGACAGCCCCAGCCAGCACCGGTGCCCCAGGACCGGTCCTTGCCCCGAGGCAGAACTGGCAGCAGCTGTGCCACTGGGGCACGGTACCACAGCGGGAGGGAAGGAGCAGCAGCTCATGGTGTAGGGAGCAAATCACTTGCAAACCACATGGCCTCATCCAAAAATAATGCTCAGGTAACCCCAGAAGCCTTCAGAAGGCCCTGTGCAGAGGGGAGGATCCAAGCTTGAAGGGGTCCCACCAGCTCCACGATGAACCCCACACCAAGCTCCAGCTCTCCTCTCACCCTGTCTTGGAGGTGATGCCCCAGAGCAGAGCTAGGGGCAGGCTGGAGCAGCGGATGGATGCCTTCAAAGCAGAGTTACTGTCAAACCACTGGTGCCATTGTCCCCAGGCGTGACAGTAGGAGGGCTCCTTGGCAGGGGAAGCTGGAGCTCACAGAGTCCGGGAGGTGGAAGGGAGAGGTCGGGTTGGTGCTGTGACCAAAGGGGAGGGCACTTGCTTTCGCAAGCAGGTCCCCCCTGCTCAGGGTCCCGCTCCTCCAGAGCAGGGGATGTCTCCTGTCCCTCCCCAGCCTGGGGGAAGCTGCCAAAGGAGGGAGGGGAGGATCCTGCTATCCATGGCAGCTCCGGAGAGGATGGAGCTAACGGGCTTAAATGCATTAAAGCAGATTTTGGATAGAAGCAGAAGAAAAACTGGCTGGTGGTTGAGGCAGGAGAAGACAGCCTGGGGAGCGGGGCAGATCCCTGCCTGGGATGCGGGCAAGGAGCAGGACTGACACATCCATCAGGCTGGGCAAGGCTCTTGCCATCACTGCAGGGGGCAGGGGAACTGGACGGCCCCATGCCCGGTGTTACCCTGACCGGTCCTGGCTGCCCGTACCCAGCCGGTGTCGGCAGCGGCCATCTGAGCTGGCACCTCCTGGCCGTTGGGATTAGCTGTTTCTGCAAGCAAGGAGAGCACCCTGCTTATATTAGGTAGGATTAGGAGATAGGAGGCCTTGACCTCGGAGCTGTGCCTGCCAAGTCCTCCTGGCACATGGAACACGGGAGAACCTGTGCACCGCAGCGTGGCACAGTGTCCCAGGGGACCGTGGGGCTCAGCTCCCCCATCCCCAGCCCTCCCCAAGGGAGGCAGCGTGTCCTCGGGGAGGAACAGCCTTGCAAATCCATATCGGCCACACTGACTTCAGTCCTCCTCTGGGGAGAAATCAAGCAAAATCGGGGGTGTCCTCTTGCCAAGCTTTGTGGGTTCAGCAGGGAGGGCGCTTCCCTCTCAATGCTGTTGCTGCTTCCCTGTGAAATCCCAGCAAATTTAATTCCAGCAAAAATAATGAAGAGAAAAGGTGATGCTGAAATAAAAAAAAGGAGGGAGATGATACCCGAAGGTCTGAATGGAACTAAATAGCTCTCTTGCCGCCTTTTCTTTATTTAGCTTCAATTTTTATATTTAAATTGAGCAGGATCTAGCTGAAATGGAGTTAGTTCTGATGGACAATGCCTATTCAACGTAACTGGGGCTTATTCACAAGCCTTATGCCAGCTTTAACTACGGCAAGAAAGAAATGAGCTTCCTATTCATTTTGCTTTCACCTCAGCTCTACTATCTGCCTAAACAGATTTTGGATTTCCAAGTGGTTTTTAACAAATGGGGACATCAGAAAATTTTCCTGGGGGTCCCCAGGGCTCTCAAAATGTTTGCAGAAGCAAAGTTTTCACCTTTCCCCACCAGCAAGGGCTGTGGGGTTTATCCGGGGACAAGCATTCAAATCAGCAGACGATCTCAGTTGGGTATTGCAGGCAGAACAACACAGAAATAAAGCGATTTTCCATCTTTAGTACTGTGTTTATGGCAGGGGATGATGCTTAAGTCACAGCTGAGGCCAAAATCCCCTGGGTTGTGCTGTTCTATGGTGGGAGCCATTGGAGCTATGCCCAGGTCCCAGCTGGAGGACCACGTTACAGACTTCATTTTCTGTTTCGCATCAGCCAAGGACCTGTTGGTTCCCAGGCTGTAACGTGATGGACGAGAAGTTTTGCTGTCGCTGCTCCTCCCGTGGTTGGAGATATGTACCTGGTGGCAGTACAGCATCCATCAGGGCCTGGCATCCACGCCTGGGGATATCCATGCAAGCCCTGGTCTTTGTCCCATCCTCCCTGCAGGACGCAGGGCTGGTGTGATGAGAAGTGGGATTATGTCATTTTGTCCCCCTCCAAACCCAACGTCATCGCTTCTCCTCCTCCGTAGGGACACAGTTTGCAGGTGAAGGTACCGCTCACCCCAAGGTCAGCCCCCCGGCACCCGCCCCACTGCCGGGGAGGTCCCTGGGGAGGGCTGGGAGCAAGGGGACGGTGGTGGGAGGCTGTGCACCAGCCTCAGCACCCTCCCGTGCAGGGAGAAGCACGGCACGGGTGCCGGCTGCAGGCAGGGGCTGCTGCTCGCTGCTCACCCTGCTGGGGAGATGTGGTGAGGAGAGGGAGGAGGGAGAGAAAAGAAAAAAAAAAAAGGCCCCTAAATGTCAGCAGCAGATGAAGGGTGTTGGAAAATTTAATCTTCCAACTTTCTCAACTAATGTGACATTTGGATTTCCTCCCGATAAGCTATCAGCCCCAGAAGTTTCTTTCTTTTGCCTTTTTTCTTTTTTCTTTTTTTTTTTTTTCCCCTCTTCTTCTCTCCTCTGGCTGGTAATTTAAAAATAAATGGTCTAGAAAGATCTCTAAACAGTACCTTTGGCAAAGATTAAAAAAAGCGAAGGGGATAGGGGAGCAGGCTGGCGGGAGAGGCTGATTGTTATTTATAACCTGGGCTGCTATAAAAGCAGGAACGTGGCTGGAGAACACGCTGTCTCCCTCCCCGGCATTAAATTGCCGCATTTCAGGAAAAGCTGAGATACTTAAGAAGGAGAAAGGCCCTATTGCACGGGCCTGGAGTTTCTCAGCCATGTGCCGGGTGCTGGCATTTGTATTCATTATTAGTAGCAATCACGGCATGCTGATAAGAATATTTTGCTGGCTTTTCCAGGCTTAGCATTTTCCTGGGAAATTTAAAAGGATGTGTTGGGATTTCGGTGCGATATATCTTTGGTCGGGCATGTGAGAGGCAGGACGTGGGATGCAGGGATGCTGTTGGGGTGCTGCGGCTCACAGGAGCTTTGCCGGTGCCGAGGGTACCGGGAGGAACACTGTAGGGGAAGGCTGTGGCTACCCGGCTTGTTCGGAGCTGCGAAACCCCAGCCGGCATCCCGGAGCGGCCACCGGCACTGCTGGCCGGATCAGCCCTGCGTTTGTGATCAGTGCTGCCATTTAAGCAGTCATCATTAGCTGTGATGGCTCGTTCCCATGGAGATGAGCAATGAACAGGGGTGTCTGCATCTGCGGGAGCTGCCTGGCCGAGGCATTGGTGCTGTGCCAGGTCACATCCCCGAATCGATCCATGGCTCCAAACCCCGTTACTGGTGGGGACCCCCCTGATAGCCCGTGGCCAAGCTGTCTCCTCAGCCAGCACCAGCCTGGATGCGATGAGGGGCAGGGACCTGCCAAGAGCATGGCAGCCTCCAGTAAAGCTGCTGGGTGGTGCCACTGGTACTCACTGGGTTTTGGGGCATCTCTGGGTTTTGCCCCCTGTCCGTCATTTTGGGAGACTCAAGAGAAAACGCCGTGACTGGCAACCCAGCTGCTAAAGCACTGAAGATGGCAAAGGCTCTCAGGGCATGATGACTTCTTGCTGAAGCAATAAATATGTATAATATTGATATATCGCCACAGAGTCGATTTCTAATGGTGTGTAGCAAATAATATATTCAAACTGTAGCATCTATTTGTGTTACATTGTACATATTGCAACAGATAAATAGATGTTTCCAAATTCTTTTGAAATGTGATGATGAGAAACGCTGCAAAATCTGGCTGGGGGCCTGCCGAGATGCTGGCACTTAAACCGGTGTAAATCCAGGAGAATTTGAATCATCTTTGCCTTTGCTCTAATATAAATTTAATGCAGAATTTCTTCCTCTGGCCTTGCCAAGGTGGCTCCTTGTAGCCCCAGCCTAGCACCGAGATGCTCCCATCCCTCCCTGGGCTGGTGATGGCTTTGCCTGCCTTCATCTGGCTGGAAATGACCCCATTTCAGGGGCCAAATTCAGCCTGGCTTAAACAGGAATAACTCAGTTGAGGTCAGGAGATTTATAGATAAAGGATAAACGTAGCTTGGATAACATCAGCTCTTTCCACGGGTCTGTTTGCCATATAGGTGTCAGTGATGCATGAAGTGTCCTACGTATAGATAGCTGTATATTTGTCTCCGAGATCTATACATCTGCCTCTTTACAGCTACAGGAATGAGAGCAGCCAGACAGCGCCCAACCTGGCAGAATACAAATTAGCCCCTCAGAAGTGGGTGATATAATGGAATAATGATAAACAGAGGAGTGGTAATTGTATACGGTAGTTCCAGCTCGGGTGAAGTGGGGAATAACCATGGGGGAAATAGGGAGGGATGGATTTTCCCGGCTGCAGGCGGTGGTGGGGGCAGCGGATGGGCTGGACCCCGGCAGGGTGCCCCGATGATTTGAGATGGGGAGGTGTCATCAGGACTTTGCTGGGCTTAGGGAAAAAAAATGTTTTAGTGTCAAAGCAGAGTTTTTGGTGCTGCGAGTGCCCTCGGGGCCATGGCTGTATCAAAAAAATGCCTGTTTTCAGCAGGTACCTCTAAATCACCAGCTGGTGCTCAGACAGGTTGGCAGGGACGAGGTATTGTGTGCACAACCACTTTCCCCCAGAGACCTGAGCCCCACATTGATGGCAGGCTTGGGGCCGGATCCACTCGTAACCCATGGCCCGGCATGCACAGGGTGCCGGCTCTGCGGCGGCATCGCAGCTTTGCAGGGTTCCAGTAGTCGGTTTTCTGCCTTTTCTCCGGATTTACGTGAAATTGAGAGTGTAATCTGGATTTCTATCTTGGCGACATGGCTCAGGGGAGGTGGGGACGGTCCCTGCCTGCCTCCCGCTTGGCTACTGTGGCTCTAATTGAGTTCAGCATCTTTCTGGGCGGCTGGAGTCCGTGCACCAAGGTCGGCTTGGCAGCGTGTTTACGCTCGCAATCCATCGGCTGGAATTAAATCCCAAACCTTGCATATCAATCCTGTTATTCTCCCGAGCTGTGGCGAATGGTTTGGCCACCCCTCACAATGTCAGGGGAATGTCACCGCCTTGGTGGCCAGCCGGAGCTGGCAGCAGGGGAGGTGGCTTCTCTCGGTGTCATCTGCGGAGGGGAAAGAGGGAGGAGGCCAGGATGGGTTTTGAATGAGCTTCAGAGTTTATTTCCCAAACACATAATTTTTCTTTAAATATATGTCTTTCCCCATGAGAAATTCAGATCTTTTGTCCCCTGGGTTTTGTCGAGAGGAGCCTGGCTGGTGGGAAGGCTGCTTATGCAGGACAGCAGGATGGGACCGTCCCCTACCCCTTGTCCCCGCTGGTGCTGGGGTGCTTTGCTGTGGGATGGCATGGAGCATCCCTCCAGGTGGCCATCCCCATCCCCGGCACGGCACCACACGAGCCCTGCCTGGAACTGCTCATGCTTCCAGTCACGTCCGCTGTCATTTCTGCGGGGCTGATCTCTGCCACCGCAATCAGACGGCCTTACACCGGCCCCGGGATTGGCACTTCACTTGGGAGGAGGCACAAAGGGAGAGGCACTGAGCTGCTTCTCGAGGGGAATTCACTCCTTCGCCTGGCGGCTCAGCAGCCGGATATGCTCCTACTCTGCCACACATCCCCTTCCCCTTTCCCTCCTGCAGCCAGGAGCAGGGAAAGGTAGCCAGAGCCATCCTGTGCCCCAGCTTGGGCTTGCTGTGTCCATGTCCCTGCCCGTGGATGGGGCAGGCAGCTCTGCGTCTCTGCCCCTCTTCAGCAGGGATGTTGCTCCAGGGGCACAAAGGGCAGGTGCTGCAGCATCCTCATCCTCCTCCCAACCCCGAGCATCTCACAGCCAGCTGCGAACAGCCTTCTCCAGCGGCTGGGCCCGTGGCAGGGATGCAGCAGCTCGGAGACAGGACCTTCTCCCACGTTTCTTTATTCCCAGTGGGATGGTGGAGGCAATTTCCCCAGCTCTGTATTACCCCCTGTACCGGCACCATACTGGCAGCAGGGCCCTGGTAAGGGAGAGAAGGGCTGGGAAGGCGAGGGAGCGCGTTCCAGTGCCAGCAGTGGGGAATTCACCATCTCTCCACCATAATTAAATATTGTTTGCATTGCTTATTGACAGAGCGCTAAGCTGCACTCTGTTTTAATTTGTTCTTTGATAGTTGCCTTTTGCTGCTAATTGATTTTCAAGGCTTTTTTTTGATTTGGGTTTTTTTTTTGTCTGGTTTAATACCTGCGTACTACCAAAGCTGGAGAGACAAGTGTAACCGGTACTCGCCTTCGTGCCCCCTGTTCCCGGCACCCGCTCCCCTGTGCCCCCGGGGCCGGCACGGGAGCCAGCAGTGCTGGTCTCTGCAGGGGAATGTTTGGTGACGGCCTTTGGGCGGCCGCATTCCCTGCGTGTATCCGGGTCTGGCACCCCCAGGTGACCCCGTGTACTCTGCTCCTTCCCCAGGACGATCCCGACGGGGAAGAGATCGAGAGGGAGAAGTCCAACTCCTTGAAGCTGGAGTTCACCGAGGACACCAACTTCAAGACCAAGGTTAACTATTCGTACGCTGCCGTGCAGATCCCCACGGACATCTACAAAGGCTGTGAGTGCCACTCCTCACCTGCTCCGCTCTGCGCTGCCAGGCCAGGCTCAACCTCCACCTCTCCTGCTCAGGGTGCCACAGTCCCAGGGACCATCACCCCAGGGTGCCCCAGCTGGGTCTCGGTGCTGGGACAGCACTGAGAAGAGGCAGAGTCACCATGTTAGGACAGAGGTGACACCGTGACCCTCCCCAGGGACCTTCAAGAGCTCAGCATGGGCCATAGAGGCAAATCGGGCGTTAGGGATTCTTGTGGAAAGGATGGAGACTAAAGGAGAACTGATAATTATGGCACAGGGTAAAGTTCTGCGGTGCCCACATGGCTGTGATCCTCCCCATAGAAGAGCTCAGCAAAGCTCAAGGAGGTTCAAAGCAGACGCCAGAGACAGTCAGAGGGATGGAGCAGCTTTGTGCAGGACCAATTACGGAGACAGCAACTCCCAGCTTGTAGAAGGGAGCGAGACGGGGCTGATGGGTGGGAGAGGGCAAAGCAGGGATGATTCCTCACTGGTTTCAGGCTGCTGAGGGTATGAAAAGGGAGGAAGAGCAGCTGAAATCCTGCAGGATGGCAGCAAGGGTGATTGCAGGACAGTGTGACTGGGGGGCATGGGCTGCTCCAGAAAGGGGGACCAGGTCAGTGGGCCAGCCAGGAGCGGGCAGGGAGGGATGGGCGGACGGGTGGATGGACGAGTGGATGGGACAGGACATGGCACACCAGCTCTCAGTCCCTGCCGGGAGGTGACATAGTCCCTGAGCTTCCAGAGCTCTCTCCTACCTCGCCCTGCTGCGGTGGCATATGGTGACAGTCGGTCTCCATTTCCCTCTAGTGGCTGCTCTGCACTGAGCTGGGCACCGCTCCCGGCTGGAGATCATCCTCCAGCACCCGCGGGACCCATCCTGCACCCGACCCCAGATGCTGCTGTTGGGGGGCACCCCTTGTCTCCCCACACCGCCGAGGGCACCGCCGTCCCTGCACCCCCTTGTCTCAGTGGCACTTGCCAAGGGCTCCCGGCTGCTCATGGTGGTGACAGGGGCTGAGCTCACATTCCTACTTGGGCTCATTACCGGCACGGCCGTGCTCAGAGCCGCATCGGTGTGACGATTTCACCACGGCGGCGGCAGTGGATTAGAAATTTGCAATTAGTTTTATTACCCAGCTAGTGCAGGCCAGGCAGCTAATGAAGCACATCATGCGAGCGGGGGTGGGCTCTGTGGGATGAAATATTCATTACTCCTCGCCCCTGCTCTCCAGCTGATGCTGTGGCTCATGCCCTGCCCATGCCACATAAATCACCCCACTCACCGTGGGATGGGAGCCAATTAGAGACTAATGTGCTCCATGGACTCACGACCACTCAGAGAGGGATGCTGGAGAAGGGACAGGGCAGTGGGGACCCCAGGGAGGGGAAAGGGGCCGTGGTGCCTGGGCACAGGGATCAGACCCTGCCCAGCAACACTGGGGTGCTCCAAAAGCCAGGGTGCAGGGCAGGGTGCTCAGCCACTGCAACCCAGAGAGCGGGTTTGGGGTGCGAGCATGGGGCTGCCTGTGTGCCCACTCCTGCTGGGGGACGCTGGCAAGCATGGCCGGTCTCCGCAGAGCCACGGGCAGGGAGCATCTCCCCAGTGGGACCCGTCAGAGAGGCACTATCGCTGCCTGGCACACTAATTAAAGCACTGTGGAGACGCCCTCCGCCGTCACCCCTCGCTACACACACAAATTACATCCTATATGTGTTTTATTTACTGTGCCGTTTTTAATTAAATCTGCAATCGCTCGCTGGCAGGGCGGGGCTGGGCTCACCCTGATGGGGACAGGGACGAGATGGGGACAGGGCCAAAGATGTCACTGGCGGCAGCGGGGCTGACAGCTCTGACCTTGACCAAGGGGGACAGGAGCCGTCTCGACCACGGGCACAGCCTCCCATCCGATGAGCGATAGCTCATCACCGTGCTCACGAGAGGGTAGGGGCTGTGTGTGTGCGCAGGGAGGGTACAGGGGTGGCGTTCACACGCAGGGAGGGTATAGGGGCTGTGTTCACATGCAAGGGTGGTATAGGGACTGCAGGGATGGTTACAGAGGCTGCGTTCATGTGCAGGACTGGTATAGGGGCTGTCTATGTTCACAGGGCACCTTTCATGCACAGGCACGTATAGGGGCTGAGTTTGTTTGCAGGGATGCTGTAGGGGCTGTGTTTGTTCAGGGGGGTGATATGGGGGCTACATTCATGCAGAGGGAAGGTATAGGGGCTGCATTTGTGCAGAGGGAGGATATAGGGGCTGTGTTTGTGAGCAAGGAGGGTATAGGGGCTCTATTTGTTTGCAGGGATGGTATAGGGGCTGTGTTTGTTCACAGGGAAGGTGTGGGGGCTACATTCATGCACAGGAAGGATACAGGGGCTCCATTTGTGCTCCCGGGTGATACAGGGGCTGTGTTTGCGTGCATTTGGCACAAGCCTGGTGTAGCTGATGAGCCCTGAGGGGCCTGGGGGTGCAGGCACTTCCAGGTCTGTCAGAGACATGTCAGTGACATGGTGCCTGGCCGGGACCTGCAGCACTGCCCAGGGCTGCTCCGGGCAGGCAGGAGCCTGGCAGCCTGCTCACGGCCCCTTCTCCCAGGAAAAACCACGTCCTGTGACAGAGCCAAACAAGAAATCATCCTAAGTGCCCAGATAACAGCGCTGTGTGCCGGCACGGCGCTGAAAAATAGTCGGGGAGATACGCTCGGAGTAAATCACGGTTTGAAGGCACAGCTGCCCGAGGGAAGAAGTCTTCTTCAGCCATGGTACTGGGATGGAGAGATCTGGGATTCACCCTGGGTGACACCTGCCCATGTCCTGCCAGCACCTCGGGGCTGTGGCGAAAGCTTGAATGGGTGATGACGGTGTTTCAAGGAGGGACACGTGTGGGAGAAAGCCTTAGGAGAGCTAAATATACTCCTCAAACAGAAGTCGGCTCCCCTGCAGCCCTGTATCAGTTGCTCTGCCCAATGCCAAGGAGAGGGGCTGCTCCTGGGATCTCCTGCATCCCAAAAATGCATTGGGGGTCCCCCAGGAGGGAGCCTGGCCTCGGGGTGCTGCCCTCTGCCCGCTCTCCCACGCCATGGTCCCGAGGTGGCCCAGCATGGGCTGCTGGTGGACACCATGGGGCTCCCTCCACCTGCCCAGGGCTTGGGGCACCCGTGGCATTTGGGGTGCCCCGAAGGGCCCTGTGAGTGCGGGGAGGTCCCGCTGTCCCCGAGGCAGCCTCCCTGCCAGCCGGGCAGCCCTGTACCTGCCTTGCCATGCCAGCCCCCCCGCGCTCCGCCAGCCCCCCTTGATTAATCACAGGCTGGGGCTGCCGGCAGCTTATCTTTTGCTTTAATAGCTGAATAATTTAAAACCGCTGTTTGCTGGCATCTTAATTGCTTTTGCGTCAGGTGCAGTGGCCAGCAGGAATGCAGAGAGGGGCCTGTGAGGCTCCGCGTGTCCCCGTGGGGACACAACTGCTTGGTTTCCCAGCTGGTGGCTGTCCCCGGGGAGTGGGGCTGGCACGGTGGCGGGAGAAGCAGGGCATTTTGCCGGGAAGGGGGTGAGATGGCAAGCTGGCTGTCCCCAGCGGTGGCTGTCCCTGCCCCAGAGCCAGGGGACAGAGATGGTGAGTGCTCGGGGGAGCCCTGGAGGGTGGCCCCTGTCTCTGGGGACAAGGGACAGCAGGCTGATGCTGGAGCCCCGTGGGAACGAGGGGGGGATACAGGAGTGGCTGCAAAGCCCCTGTGGGCTCCTCCGTGGGGAGGGGCAGAGGGGACACAGGGGACACACTGCTTCTCCCTCCCTGCCATCACCGTGGGGACACCACGATCCCTGTCACCCCCATCCCCTCCCAGACTCCGCTGCTCCCCGGCACCGACCCGCTGCCCCCGGCTCTGTCTCCTGCAGCCACCGTCATCCTCAATGAGCTGAACTGGACGCAGGCGCTGGAGGACGTCTTCATCGAGAACCGGAAGGAGGATCCCTCCCTGCTCTGGCAGGTGTTCGGCAGCGCCACCGGCGTCACCCGCTACTACCCTGGTGCGTGGTGGGAGGCAGCGGGGGGCGATTGCCAGGGTAGGGGGGCTGGCCGAGGGCAGCCGGGGTCCCTCTCACCGTGAGATGCAGGCGAGCATCCCCTGGCACTGGCCCTGGGAGCCACCCGGCACACATAACCATGCTGTGCCAAAGCCCGTCGGTGTGAGCTCCCTGCTGGAGCCTGCCACTTCCTTGGCTGTGGGCATCCCTCTGCCCTGTCCCCTGTGTCCCCCTGTCCCCCACCCTAGGACAGCCCCACTTCACTCACCTCCTGCGTTCCCCCCACAGCCACCCCGTGGAGAGCCCCCAATAAGATTGACCTCTACGACGTGCGCAGGCGGCCCTGGTAAGGGGGAACCGGGTGGGATGGGAGGGTCCTTTTGCTGGCCCTTCCCGGACGGGAGCAGCCAGCTCCCTCCCCTTTTCATTTCACACATGGTTGGCATTGGCAAACGGGCACCGTAACATGGGCAGGGGCATCCGACCTGTGGCTCTTGGCTCCCGCTCCCCTCTTCCTGGGAAGGCAGAGCGGGATGGAGAGATAAATCCTTGGATACAGATTAAGTGTGCAGAGCTGCCCTTCGCCCTGGTCCCACCTGCAGCCGTGGCTCTCAGCGCTCGGTCCCGGCCAGCATTCCCATCCAAACAGGAAAGCAACTGGCTCTTGGAAACCGGGAGCCAGGCGGATGGAGAGAGGCAGGCAGGCAGTGCCAGGTTGTGGTTAAGCGATAGCTGCAAGCAGCCATTTAGCCGCACACCGAGTGAGGCGGGATTGAATCGCTTCCCCTTAGCCCAGGTAGAGGTACCGGCTTGGCAGCCCGAATTATCAACTGCTAATTATCATGCTGCTGGGGGAGCTGCAGCCCCTGTTCTGCCCACGGTGCTGCCTAAAAACGTGGGCACAGAGAGGGAAACGGGCACAGGTCTCCGGCACGTGCCCAGGAGCCCTGTATCCCAGGGGATCATCCCCTGCCCTCCCCCTGCCTGTGCCGGGAGCTGCCCCCGCTCCTTCTCAGAAAATTAATGGCCCTGCTACTATGGTTAATTGTCTTTGATTGCTCCACATTAATTATTAGCTGTTCTCCACAGGGGCATCCATACAGGCTATTGGCAGAGGGGGAACTGGCAGGCTGTTTCAGGGGGGCTGCTGATGCATATGGGGGCTACCAAGCCCAGCTAGCCCCGTTGCCTGCCCACTAGCCAGATTGGCCACCCACTTGCCCACCCAGCCACAGAGGAGCAGCAGCACCCTTCATGCTGGGCAGCACCACACCCCCGGGGACAGCCCTTTGGGGTCCTCTCCTGCCCTCATGCCGGGGTCCGGTGCGGCACACAGCCCTTGCCGCACCACTGCCGGGCCCGGCAGGGGCCACAGTGCTGCCGGCAGCCCCAGCAGGGTGGCCCACACCACTCGCTGCCTTACCCTCCCTTGATGAATGGAACTATTAACCACAGCCTTCTCCTGCAGAGCCCGGGGTATTCATCTGAGCGGGGCAGCCGGAGATGGATGCGCTGCCACAGCCCATTATGGGCAGTATCTTAGTTGGGCTCCTTGCCACGCCGGCAGCCCGGTCCCGGGGAGCGGGGCAGGCACTGAGCCCCCCATCCGCACCAGTCACGGGGAAGCCTGCAGGCGGCTGCCTGCCCATCCTGCACCCTAGCATGAGGGGGGGTGTTGGCGGGGTGCAACGCCCATGCTAGGAGCACCCCATGTGCCAGCATCCCACATCCCACCTGGGTAATCACTTGTAATTAGGGAACATCAGGACCTGGGATTAGCAATCAGAGCCTGCCCCTTCCCCAGTCCTCCCCAGTAATGGTGAGTAATTGATACTAATAACACACTAATTAATTCACGTTAGGCCTGATCCTGATCAAGCCAATAATGAGGCTCCCTTGGACTTCAGCCATGGCAGGATCAGGCCCCCCGCAGTGGGATGGGGAGGCTGGGCTGTGCCTGGCCATCGCTGGGACAGGTGCTCAGCACCGTGCTGGCTCTGTCACACACAGACAGCAAGCAGGGCCGGGAGGGGGTGCTTCGAGGGGTGACGAAGGGTTCCCTAATTGTTTTCAGGGGAGAGGATTTACGTAGTATTATTATTTTTCCTCCTCGTTGCTAAAAATAACCTAATCAGCCTGGCCTTTGAAGCTACCAGGGGGGTAAATAGCATCTTAATATGGATGTGTGTGTCAGCATAATCAGTGCACAGAAAAGGGCCTGCGATGATGGAAGAGTTTAGCATTTAGAGCTCATTAGGCTGATACGGTACCGAGCAGCGGGTCGCTGTCAGTCTGCCGTGCTGTGCCGCATCCTCGCCTCTGCTGGCCTGCCACCGCCTTGTCCTTGCTCCTCGCTGCAGGGTGACCGCAGCCGTGGGGTGTGTGGGTGCTCATCACGGCTCCCCAGCTGCCCGCGCCCTGGTGCAGCTTTGCTCTTGGGCTGCACCCAGAAGGGTCGGGGTCATGTCCCCTGCCCCAAAAATAAGTCGAGCCTGCTGACCCCTCTCTGCACCCTGCAGGTACATCCAAGGCGCCTCCTCCCCAAAGGACATGGTCATCATTGTGGACGTGTGAGTACACGTGGGGGCTGTGGCTGGGCTGAGCCAGGCCAGGACGGTGGCACAGCTCGCCGGGGGGCCACTGTCCCACCGGTGGCCCCAGAGAAGCTGTGTGGGACATTACTGCTGGGGAGTCCCGTTCCCCCTCGCTGCTGAGCCCCCAGCACCCCTCTCTCCTGCCAGGAGCGGCAGCGTGAGCGGCCTCACCCTCAAGCTGATGAAAACCTCGGTCTATGAGATGCTGGACACCCTCTCAGATGATGACTACGTCAACGTGGCCTCGGTGAGTGCCACGGGGTGGGCGGCCGGGCTGTGGCCCCCAGGCAGCTCCCAGCTTAACATCGCGGGAGCCCTTTGCCCCCAGACCCAGCTGGCCAGGGCTCTGCAGAGAGAGAAATGTCTGTTTTTTTTCCTTCTGAACCACCAACCTCCGCATAAGCAAGGAAATGTCTACTCAGGACTCAGCAAACGAAAGCCACCTCTGTCATAGGGCATTTGGCAGAGATGCTCCTGGGGCGATCCCAACCAGCCACCAGCCAGTGACATCGTGCCCTCTGTGGCGATGTCACCAGCCCGTGACCTCACGCAGCACAGTGGCCGTGCCACCACATCTGTGCATCGCTGGGCACCCAGCCCATGCTGGCCCTCCCCTGTCTAGCCACAAGCGCGTTGGCGCTAATTAACGTGTCTGGCCCGGCTCCGTTAGCTGGATCGCTGCTCCTCTAATGAATGGGCCCTGTTGCCAGCAAATGAAGCCGTGAGCGAGAGGCAGCACCTGCTCCTGCTGCCAACACGGCACAGCACGGCCGCTTGCACGAGTCAGGGGGTCCCGCAGAAGCGAGGGTGCGGGTGAGCTGTGCCGGGCAGCTCAGTGCTGGATTTGCCCCAAGCTAAGCCCTAGTCTCAGCGTTGGCCATCCCTGGGACATGGGACATGGGATGCTCTGGCCACCTGCCACCCATGGGAGCTGAGTGTGGTGGGCAGTTTGTGCCCAGCGGGGGCTGCCTTTGGGTCCCCGTCCCGTTTCTGCAACCTGCTCCCCTCCCTTTTGCCTCCCAGTTCAACGAGAAGGCGAAGCCGGTGTCGTGCTTCAAGCACCTGGTGCAGGCCAACATCCGGAACAAGAAGGTCTTCAAGGAGGACGTGCAGGGGATGGTGGCCAAGGGCACAACCGACTACAAGGCTGGCTTTGAGTATGCCTTCGACCAGCTGCAGAACGTGAGCTGGGGGCCGGGCTGCAGGCTGGGGGGGACAGAGTGGGGGACCCATGGGTGCTGGGGGCGATGGGAAAGCTCCGAGCACCCAGCTGCTGCCCTGTGCCGGGGGCTTCGACATGCAGAGGGCTCCTTGTCCTCCCTTGAAAAGCCATGGGGGGGACATCCCACCCCCCAGCACGCTGTAGACAAGGTTTTACTGGAGCTGCTGCCCCTCTGGGTTATTAAAAGTTAGCAGAGGGGGCTGGATGCAGCCAGACACCATGCCAGAGGCAAAATAAAGATACATGGTGCTATTAGGTGCTGAGCGGCAATAGCCACAACATCATTTCCAAGCAGACAGCGTCCCTCCTCCTGCCCGTTCACCCCGGCCACCCTCACCCCAGAGAAACAGACGAGGAAAAAGAGGTGGGTCAGGGCTAGCCCTCCTGGCCCACCACCGTTCCTTCCTGGCCACATCCAGCCCAGTTCCCAGACACATCACACCCCACGCCTGGCACCACTCGCTCTGGGTCTGGCCTCAGGCGCCATCTTTCTGCCCCGCAGTCCAACATCACGCGTGCCAACTGCAACAAGATGATCATGATGTTCACGGACGGTGGCGAGGACCGGGTGCAGGACGTCTTTGAGAAGTACAACTGGCCCAATAAGACGGTGAGGGGCTGTGGGGCCATGTGCTGGGCTGGGGCTGCACACCGGGGAGGAAGACAGCTGCTCCAGCTCCATTGCTGGCTTCCGCCTCATTTGCCTCATCACCATCCACTCTCCCTGACAGTCTGCTCCTGCACTGAGCCACTGCCCTCGTAATGGGATGGCTGATGTGCCGGTGCCGTTTATAGCTGGCTCTCACCTTGGTGTGCATGGGACCAGGCACCCCATGGGCTGCCGGGAAGGGAGTGGGTCTGGTGGGCTCCCCAAATGCCAGCCCCAAGGGGAGCACACCCCAAGCATGGGGACAGGGCTGCTGGCGGGCCAGTGACCAACAGGAGGGTCCCCATTGCTGTCCAGGACCTGGAGACCCATGGGGTGGGGAGTTTCTGGTCCATGCAGGACCCTCGGAGAGCACATACTCCTCTGGGTGCAGTGATCCCCCAGTGCGAGGACTCCTGGCATAGGTGGCTTGGGCCAACACAGTGACGCTGGGGGACAGGACTGTCCGGGTCCGGGAGAGTAGAGAGGGGCTCCCTTGCTGCCCGCACAGCCAGCATTCTCAGGAGCCACCTTCTGCCCACCTGCACCTGGCTGTGGGCAGCACGGTCTGTGGGCCACGGCAGGCAGAGCCACACTGTTCCCGGGAGGTTGATGTTAGCAGGGAGCGCCGGGTGTGGAAATGGGAGTCACCCAGCGGATGGCCCTCACTGCTGCACTCTGCCGCAGGTGCGGGTCTTCACCTTCTCCGTCGGGCAGCACAACTACGATGTGACACCGCTGCAGTGGATGGCCTGTGCCAACAAAGGTGAGCGGGGCTGGCACCCAGACAGCACAGGAGGCTGCGGGGTGCTGGGCTCACCCCTCGCCCTGGGGCTGGCACCGGTGCACTGGTGCGTGCCGCTGCCGGCACGGCGCTGGCTGCAACCCTGGAGGGCTGGACAGCCGGAGTGCCAGACAGGCAGACAGCTGCCTTTCTCTTACTTTTCCAAGGTTACTACTTCGAAATCCCCTCCATCGGCGCCATCCGCATCAACACGCAGGTACGGCCGGGTGCCAGCAGGCAGGGTGCCGGGGCAGGCAGTGCCACCGTCCCGGGGTGTCCTGCCTGGGGTCCCCGCTGCAGAGAGCCCACAGGCTGGAAGCTAGCATGGCAGCGAGCTGGGGAGCCGCACCGAGCCCTCAGCCAGGCCTCGCTCTATTGAAATAAGTAATTCATGTTCTGCAGCTCCCCACAGACCTGCCACCTTTTGAGTGACTAATTATGAAACATCAGGCATTAATCAGCGCAGAGCAGAGCCGAGCGTGGGCAGGGAGCAAGCGCAGGCAGGGCCAGCCCCAGCAGCACCTGTGGGGCAGAGCCAGGCACTTCCACCCCACACCCCATCTCCCTGCCCCTTTTCTGCCCCTTTTCTTTGTCGGGTGCACACAAGGTGCCATGGTGGGCAGGTGACAGGGGTCCCCAAGCAGAGCAGCCCCTCAGGGCAGGGCTGGTATTGTGGCACAGGGGCTCCCCTCCTGCCCAGAGGTCTGCCTTGGCAAGGTGCACCAGGATAAGGGAAACCTGCCCCGGGAGAAGATCCCAAAAGGCTGGCAGTGGCAGGCAGGGAGACTGCAGTGACGTGGTCCAGGCGTGACGGAGCAAGCCCAGCCCCGGGGACAGCTGGGAGCCAGGGGGGCTCTGGCTGGCACTGCCTGGGGAGCCCGTGCCTTGCCCACTCATGGCTGATGGGGAGCAGCACCTTATCTGCACCTCAACAGGCCCATTCTGTTCCCAGCTGGAGCCATTACCCTTGGGTTTGGTAGCTGCCAAGCCCCCTCCCCTAGCTCGGCCTGGAGCTGGAGGATGGCACCAAGCACCCTATTAATAATCGCTGGGGCGTGTGTGGGGACAGGGTGTCACTGGGTTGGAGCAGGGAGGCATCTGGCTCCCATGTCATGCTTTCCCCCACCCTGCATCCCTGCAGGAGTACCTGGATGTGCTGGGCAGACCCATGGTCCTGGCTGGGAATCGAGCCAAGCAGGTTCAGTGGACCAACGTCTACCAGGATGCCCTGGTAAGGACCCCCCGCCCTGGGATGCGGATGGGGACACCAGCCCTGGGGTCCCGCACAGCAGATCCCATCTCCCTTGCCAGGGGTGTGACCCCCTTCTGATGCCCACCCCCAGCTCGGGGTCCTGGGGCCAGCAAGGGGCCATGGGACACCTTTCTGTGCTTGTGCAGGGGCTGGGCCTGGTGGTGACGGGCACACTGCCGGTGTTCAACCTGACGGAGGACAGCAGTGATAGGAAGGTAGGCTGTGGCTGCCACCACCCTGGTTGCACCGGGACCCCCAGTGTGGGGCTGTGGTGGGGTGGGGAGGGTGCCCTGATGCTGGGTGCATGGCTGCGTCAGGGGAGGACTGGCATCCCTGGGGTGCTGCCTGCTCTGCACCCCCTCCCTGGTGGGATACCAGGGGTGACTGCCATCCCTGGGACCTGAAATGGCTTTGGCCAGCTCTCCCGACTCAAGGGGGACAGCTGGCAGCCACAGGTCCCTGGGGGGTGCAGCGTCCCATGGAGGGTTGCTGGCAGGCTGGCATGTGCCCCTGTGGTGTCTGGATCTGACCCACACGTCCCCATAGGGAGAGGAGGTCCATCCCCCTGTTTCCCTGTCCCCGCGCTGGTGGTGACAGGTGACAGTCCTGCTCCCACCCGCCTCCCTCCATGCATTTCCTTCCAGAACCAGCTCATCCTGGGCGTGATGGGGATCGACGTGGCTCTCAACGACATCAAGAGGCTGACGCCGCGCTACAACGTGTGTGGGGGCCCCTTCCCCTCTGTCCCTGCCCTGCACTGCCTGAGCCTGGCGTGGGAGCCAGCTGCAGGGACCCCCAAGCTGCCCCGCCCCCGGCACCCCATAGCACCTCCAGCAGCACCAGTGGCAGCAGGGTGCAGAGCTGTGATTGCAGGCAGGCGGGCAGGGATCACAGCTGGGTGATGCTCTGGAACCCGGAGCAGAGCCAACACCCTTGCAGGGTCAGCAGGGAATACACCTTATCAGCCTGGGGAAAGGGGCAGCGGGCAAAATCCGGAGCTGGGGTGTGAGATGATGTTGGCCTGAGAATAGAAATAGAAAGGGCTGAGCCCCGGGGGTGGCTTGAGGGGAGCTGTGCCCGCAGATCACAGCAGCACAGCACAGTACGCCGCAGAGCCGCCTGCCCAGCCTCATCTCTCCTCCTCTCCTCCTGCAGCTGGGGGCAAATGGCTATGTCTTCGCCATCGACCTGAACGGCTACGTCTTGCTGCACCCGAACCTGCAGCCCCAGGTGAGGAGGGGCCCATCAGGGTGGCAGCAGCCGGGGTTAGCTGGGCCGTGGGACATGCAGTTTCCCGGAGTTGTTAGGAGCTAATTGGGGGAATTGTGATGAGTTTGTCTGGACTCAGCGGCAGCTGCGGGAGCCCTGAGCCCTTCCCCGGCTCTCCCTTTCTGCCTGCAGATCATCAATTTCCGCGAGCCAGTGACGCTGGACTTCCTGGATGCTGAGCTGGAGGATGAGAACAAGGAGGAGGTGGGCAGACCTGGGAGCAGCTCTTGGGGTTCAGGCTGGCCCCCCCTGATCTGCAGTCTGCCATGGGGAGCACCTTGTCCAAAGGCCCCCAGCACAGCTCACAACAGTGGGAGCTGGGTCACTGTCCCTTGGTGCCAGCATGATGAGCCCCCCCGAGGCTGCTCACCCCTGCACCCCGCGGGTCGCCAGTGCCACCCCACTGGGGTGGGTGTCCACGGGCACATGGCCGGGCTCTGTGGCCCTCAGTCGCCTCCTCCGTGTCCCCCAGATCCGGAGAAGCATGATTGATGGGAACGACGGGCAGAGGTTCATCAAGACCCTCATCAAGTCCCTGGATGAGGTAAGGCTGCAGGGGAAGGTGGTCACAGCCAAAACTATGGCCACGCTGAGCATCCAACCCCGGTGATGGGGAATGAGGGGCTATGTCAGGCACCAGGCTAGGAGCTGGGGGTCTCATGCCACCGCTGGCAGGGTCCTGGCGCCGCAGAGGCCTGACTGGCTCCCTCTGACCCGCAGCAATACATCGACGAGGTGTTCAGGACGTACACATGGGCTCCCATCAAAAGCACCAACTACAGGTGAGCAGCGCTGCCAGCGCACCCCGTTATTGGTCAGACCCGCACCAGCACAGGGCTGTGGTCTTGTGCCTGCAGCTCGGGAGGTCACTGAGGCCACCAGGAACGTGTCTCATGGGCTGCAGGGTTGCAGACATACCATCAGATCATTGCACACGTGCTCGAGGGCACCCCCAAAAGTGCTGCCCACCTGTATTTGGCACTGCAGAGCCAGGCAGCGGTTCCCAGGGCTCCAGACGGGCATGGCAGGGCTGGCATGCAAGGTGCCGGACAAGGGACACCCCTGCCACCGCCTGCCTGCACAGCCAGGGCTGGTGCAGGTGTCTGCCTGCTCTGGGGTGGGCGATGGTGACTCGCACCCACCCTGCAGCACAGGCAGTGGCTGAGGAGGGGGAGGACTGCATTTATTGCCCAATTTGCACTAGTTTGGACCAGCAGATGTGTACAAAAGACCCCAGCATCGTCATGACTATGCTGTCCAACTCATGCTGCTTTCATCCTGTGAGGAGCCATGTGGTCCCCTCGTCATACTCTCCTCCTCCTTGCCGCCCAGCCTGGGAGGGGCCAGCTAGGGTGACAGCCACCTCCTGGAGATGCCAGGTGTCCCCTGCCCTGCCCTGGTCCTGTCCACAATGGTGGCACCCCTCCAGAGCCAAGCAGTGCTGTCAAGGAGGGGACAATGACACAGTGACACAGCTGTGGCCGGGGCTGCACATTGATCTGTAGGGTGAATGGTGCTGCCAGGGGCCCCGTGCTCCCATGGCTCTGCACTACAGCAGGGATCTTCCCCAGGGTTCTCTGGGCCACTGTCAGCACAGGGTGCCACCGGCATTGAACAGAAAAAAGTCACCACCCTCCTCTTGCTACCTGTGGTTTGGGGTGCCACCACCTCTGCCCTCTGTGCTGGTGCCACCACCTCTGCCATGCTTGCTGGGGTGCCCAGTCTCTGCTGCCAGGTGGAGGCAGAACAATCTGGAGGGGTGACCTGCTTGGGGGGGGCAAGTCAAGGTCCTGGTGGCTCAGGTGCAGGTGTGACATCTGATGAGAATCAGGAATGTGGCCCTCACCTGCCAGTGTTCGCTTATCCCAGGCAACGCCTGGCCAAGTGGTGTCACCAAAGGCCACCAGCTGCTGCGGCTGGCACCAAGGAGCCCGACTCCCTCCAGCAGTGTGTCTCATGGGTTCAGAACCCCCAGCACCACCTCCTGCCACCTCCTTCCCACCCCCGTCCTGCAGCCTGCGTGACAGATGCCTGGGTGGTGGAAACCTCTCCTTCCTGGCTCACCAGTAGCCGGTTCCTGTGTAATGGTGTCTTCAGCCTCTCCTCGCTGGGAAGGTTCTTGACCCTTCTTTTGAGGGCTGTGTCTCTTTCCTCCTTCCTCCTTTACAGGGGTATCATGTCCCTCTTCCATGTGCATCTCCCTTTATTTCCAGCCAGGCACATCCCGCCCACCTCAGCCTTGGCTGGACAGGCTTGCCACCTCCTGTGCTCGGGGGTGGCCCTGGGTGCCCTGGGAATGACCCTGGGTGCCACCAGGATGACCCTAGGTGCTCTGGGAATGACCCTGGGTGCCACCAGGATGACCTTCAGTGCTCTGGGGACAAACCAGTGTGCCCCAGGATGGCAGTAGGTGTGCTGGGGATGACCCTGGGTGCTCCAAGGGTGGCCCTGGGTGCTCCAGGATGACCCTGGATGCTCTGGGGACAACCCTGGGTGCCACCAGGACAGTGCTGGGTGCCATCCATGGAGAGAAGGACACGGCAGGGTGTGCTGGAGGCCAGAGGGGCTGCTGGATGCTACGGGCCAGGGCTGGGTGCTTCCAGGGGGTGCCAGGCAGAGGCTGGGGGCCGGCCAAGGGCTCTGGTTGGGTGTAAAAAGCCTTACACCACCTGTCTCCTCTCCCCCTCCGCAGCCTGGGGCTGGTCCTGCCTCCCTACAGCACCTACTACATCCAGGCCAACCTCAGCGACCAGATCCTGCAAGTGAAGTGTAAGTAGCCCCTGGCTTTCCCCGCCACCCTCTCGCACTCCTGCTCGCCCCCCCGCCGGCCCGCGACTGCCAGGGGGAGAAACACGAAGCAAAAAGTTGAGAAAAGAGCTAGGGATCACTGTGAGAGGCCAAAAAACAAAGAAAGAAAAAATTAAAAACCAGAGAGGCATGAGTAGAGGTGAACGCACAGAGGGAAAGGAGCTGCCTGCCTGGGGTGCCCTGGGGTGCTAGGGTGTGGTCCTTACGCTTCGCAGCCCAAAACCCGAGCCCCAGGGTGCAGGCGGGGGCTGTGCCACTGCCCCTTCGCCTCCCGGGGACGAGGGATGAGGCCATAGCAGCCAGTTCATTTGCGAGCCTGGGAAAGTTTTGCATGGATCTCTTTTTTTATTTCCTTTTGGTTTATTACGATTCTTTGGTTTCAGTTTAAGCCATTTATTCTTCTTTTTATGAGTTCGGTTTCGGTTGGTTTCAATTTTCGTTTGGAATAAATCTATGTACATGTGTGTTAGCCTGCCCC
>VWZL01004009.1:479468-499903 GCA_013396915.1 Stercorarius parasiticus
CAGCGTGGTGGTGAAGTCGCTGAGCGCCGCCGTCCTCCTCCTCTACCTGCTCTCCTTCGGGCTGGACACGGCCTACGGGCTGGGGGTGACCCCCGGCTACCTCCTGCCCCCCAACTTCTGGGTGTGGACGCTGCTGACGCAGGGGCTGGTGGAGGAGCGGGCCTGGGGCCTGGCAGCCAGCCTGGCCACGCTGGGGGTGGCCGGCCGGCTGCTGGAGCCCCTCTGGGGAGCCCTGGAGCTGCTGGTCTTCTTCGCGGTGGTGAACATCTCGGTGGGGCTCCTGGGGGCCCTTGCCTACTTCCTCACCTACGTGGCTTCCTTCCACCTCGCCTACCTGTTCGCCATCCGCATCCACGGCGGGCTGGGCTTCCTCGGGGGAGTCTTGGTGGCCCTCAAGCAGACGATGGGGGACAGCACTGTCCTGAAGGTGCCCCAGGTCAGAATGAAGGCTGTCCCCATGCTTCTGCTCATTCTCCTGGCTCTCCTGCGGCTCGCCACCCTCGTCGAGAGCAATGTACTGGCCTCATACGGCTTTGGGCTCCTCTCCAGCTGGGTCTATCTCCGTTTCTACCAGCGGCACAGTAGAGGCCGCGGAGACATGTCCGATCACTTCGCCTTTGCCACTTTCTTCCCCGAGATCCTGCAGCCCGTGGTGGGTCTGGTGGCCAACCTGGTGCACGGCATCTTGGTGAAGGTGAAGGTCTGCCGCAAGACAGTCAAACGCTACGATGTGGGTGCCCCGTCGTCCATCACCATCAGTCTGCCAGGAACGGACCCCCAGGACGCCGAGAGGAGAAGGTACCGCTTGCCCTGCTTCCACGGGGATCACATTTATGGGCAGTGAGGGTCAGGTTTAGAATCCAAACAAGGAGTGTAGAGATTTGGGTGTGGGGTGGGCCTTCTCCAAGGGGTCTGCTAGGGGCTGCCCTCCTTGCTGCAGAGGTGGTGGGGAGCGTTTTGAGGGGCTGATGGGATGTTGTCCCACTCTTCCGAAGCAGAGCAGTGGTGGAAGTGCAGGGAGGAGCTAGGAGATCCTGGGGAAGGGGCAGGCGGGGTTTGGGGTCAGGTGTCCCTATAGAAGGGGGATGGCAGCTGCCTGGGGAAGTGCCAGCCACACACACACACCCCCCAGCTGGTGGCAGCCCCACACCCATCATCGTGGCACCCAGGAAGGTGCTGAGTCAGCCCCGTGCCCAGCCCTCCCAGTCTTGGCCTTCCTGAGTCCTGGCAGGACCATTTGGACAAGGCGTTGTCACTGCACCTTCCCCTACCCTATTTTACTCCTTTCTTCCCGTTCACGGAGCGGCCCGTGTGCCGTCTGACAGCCTCCGGGCACACCACGTGGCAAGAAAACTCTGCATAGGTTGTCAGGGAGCGTGGAGTGGGTTTCTGTAGAGCAGTCCCAGGCGCTCCCAGTCATTTCTGGCACTGCTGAATCCACCCTCTCCTGCCGGGAAGGTGCCAGGGATGGGCTTGCGCAGCACCCGGTGGAGCAGAGCCATTAACCCCTGCCCTGCCTGTCAGAGCCAGGGTTAACCCACCCATCTGCCCTTGCCCCGCAGGCAGCTGGCCCTGAAGGCCCTGAACGAGCGGCTGAAGCGCGTGGAGGACCAGTCGGCCTGGCCTAGCATGGAGGATGATGAGGAGGAGACAGCAGCGGCAGCAAAGGCCGACAGCCCGCTGCTGCCTGACCCTGGAGCAGCCGGGAAGAACACCGGCCAGGAGTCCAGCCTCATCACCTTCCAGGATGCCCCGTCCCAGCTGTGACCGGCCGAAACGCCGCCCCCTTTCCCCACCCCATCTCCATCAGAGAGCTGCTAACCCCCCTTGTGTCCTCCCCACGCAGCCAGGACGCTCAACGGGGAGCAGGGACTTCTCCCGCAGCAGCGGCAGGGGGGCTACCTCATTCCAATGCTTCGTTGCCGCTTGCAGCCAGCACTGGGCACCCAGGACAAAGGGCGGGGGGCTCCTCAAGTCGCTCCCCTCAGCGCAGGACAGGCTGTGGACATCGGTGCCAGCAGCGGGGGCTGTTCCGGGAGGGGGACGTGGGGCTGATCCAGCCTCAGGTGTGCCCCACATGCAGCCAGCCGGCCCCCTCCCCATACGAGAGCAAAGTCAGCAGTGCTTCCTCGCTTTCTTCTCTCTGATGGGGGTTGGCCAAAGTGCTCAACACTTATTTCCTCCTTCTCAAAGGTAGTTTTGTCCCTAACTGACAAAACAGGAAGGCTGGCAGGTTTCTTTTCTGAATCCCTTTCCCATGGGGAGCCTCGCCCCTGGCCAGGCAGGAGCTCACCGTGACCAGCGAGAGGTTTGCCAGGCGGGGGCACAGGAAGGGGCTGCCCAGCCCCTCTTGGTGGTGGTCCAGCACTGCCAGCTCTGGGCTTTCGCGTGGTGGGTTTCTCTCCTCCTCCCTCTCCCGCCCCCAAAGCCAGCCCCGCCAGGAGCCGGTGCCCTTGGCCGCTCCCCAGCTAATCCGTTTGTCAGATTACACTAGAAGCTGGAATTAATTTTTACAGTGGGGCTCTCACTGCTTCTTCCAGCAGCAGGTTTTCTTTCCTGCAGGTAGAATATGGGCTCCCCCTTCTCTTTCCCTCCCTCTGTGTTGGTGGGCTTTGTGTTTTTTTTCTGAATGGAGAGGATGCTCCCTGCAACAGCCTCCTCACAGCTCCTGATCCCCAGGCAGTTCCCCAGCCTGGGACATGGGTTGATGATGTTGTGATTATTTTTTTAAAGGACCACACAAGAAGGTTTTGTCAACTGGGAAAAACAGACATTTCGTTATGAATAAAGAGTTCTTTGAAAGAGCCGGCTCCTGCAGCAGAACACAGGCAGGGCAGGGGGGGCAAGCACAGAGCAGCCCCTGGGGGCTCATGCACAGGAGCCTGGGGAGGGGGTTTCTTCCCAGGTGCTCCCAGCACGTTGGAAAAGACCCTTTGCAAGCAGGGGGGGATATTTGCCTGCACCCCAAAAGCCCCTCCCTGGGCAGTAAACAGGGCTTGTCCCACTGTAGCTGCCTGAAATCTTTATTGAATAAAAGCTCTGGATACAGAGGGAATTTACCAGCCCGGGAGCCGCTTCCAGCTCTCCGGCCCTGCCGAGAGCAAGATGTGTGCCAAGGAGGAGCCGTTGCAGCAGATGGAGCCTCGCAGCGCCCAGCTGCCCCCATGTCAGGCAGGCTGGAAGGCTGTTGTGCTGGCAAGGCGAGAGGCGAGGAGGTTGCTTTCTGCCTTCCCAAGGGCTGTTTCGCAGGCTGGCTTGAGGGCTCGTCCCGAGCCCTGCTCCCACCATGCTCGGCGTTGGTCCCTGTGTCCCTCAGAGGGACAAAACACCTTCGCAGGCTGCCAGTTTGCATCTCAGCTTGGTAATTTGCTCTGTAAAATGACCCCCCACACACCTCCCACCAGGCTGAAGGTTCGCCGTCCCAGCCTGTGGGAAGGATTTGTGCGTGGTGATGGGTGCCCAGAGCCACAGCCATTGGGCAGGGCTGTCTGTACTGGTCCCAGAGAGCCCCCAGGTCTCTGCGCAGAGCTGCACTGTGGGGATGGACACTTTGGGTGCTCCCACCCTGCTTCAGCCCTCCTATGCCTGAAGCTGCAACCGTGCCTTGCGCTTTTACTGGCCAAGCTGCCTTTGTGACAGGAGAGGCAGTGCAGTGCCTGCTGTAGCCTCCTGGGCGAGCAGAGATGCCCCTGCCCTCCTCACCAGAACACGACAGCTCATGTCCTGCCTGCTCCAAAGCAGCCCTCGGTGGTAAGGGAAGGGAAAAGGAGCAGAAATCCTGAGTGAAGCCTCCAGTTCCCAGAACTGAGCACCAAACTGCTGTGGGGATCAGCAGCGTTACCTGTGCTGGGAATCATCACCACTGAGGCAGGCACGAGATGGGCAGCTCCTGCCCGCTCGGTGTCACGCACATCATAGCTGCTCCACAGAGACGAGACACTACAGACAATCCAGGACTAACAAGACACAAGTAGATAGTAATCTAGTTCTGAGGAGACCCTGTGCAAGCAGGGGACCCCCACGGGGGCCTGTGGGGACAAGCCCCAGCCTTGCTGGCTCACGCAGGGGAAGTCTGGATCCACACATGCCAAGCCCTCAGTGCTGGCTCCGCTTGCGGTACAGGTAAGCGTTGCTCACCTGGTTCATGATAACCAGGCTGGTGAGAAGGGGACACAGCATGGCAAGGTACCAGGAGATGCTGGTCACTGTGGTGGTGAACCACAAGGAGCACATGCCCAGCATCAGGCTGGCGCAGCCCAGCAAGTAGCCCACCAGCCCCGAGGTTGCGTGGTACAGCTTGAGCTTGGCTAGTGTCCAGTTCTTCATCAGCTTGGGGTAGAGCAGGAACACCCCCCCTGCACACTGCCCGCTGGCGTACAGCACAGTCAGCAGCCCCGTCAGGCCATGCCAGGTGACGAAGTGGGCCTTGCCGTTCAGGTGCTTGTTGTAGGTGATGATGCCCAGCCCCAGCAGGGCACAGAGGAGGGCCAGCAGCTGGAGGGCCCAGTGCACCCGCACTTTGACTTTGCGGGAGAAGGAGCGGAGCAGCGAGGTCTCCGGGGAGAATATCAGCAGGGCTTCCGTCATCAGGAACGAGAACTGGGAGACAGGGCGGGAGGAGGAGGGATTGGCACCGGGGGCAGAACCGGCAGCGGGTCCACCTCTCCCGGGGCTCAATCTCCCACCACCCACGGACAGCAGAGGGGCCTCGCCCTCTCCGGGAGGGAGCTGCCGGTGGCGGGGGAGGGCAGCCCGGGGGGAGTGGCCGCTTACCGGGGCGGCGGGACTTACCGCGAGGGCCATAAGCAGCGGGTGCCAGGAGAAGAGGCCTGCAAGGGAAGGGTAAGCGCTGAGGTGAGGGGAGCTGAGGTGAGGCTCGTCCCGGCCCGTCCGCCCCCCCGGGCCCCGCCCCAGCACTCACTGGATCCGGGCCGCGCCAGCACGGCCACGGCTGTGGGGAAGCCCAGCGCCACGAGGTGAGCGGCGGCGCCGGCGGCGGCGCGCAGGGAGCGGTACAGCCGGGACTCGGTCTCGGCTGTCAGGGCCATGGCGGCCGGCGGGGGAACGGCCGCCGAGAGGGGTGGGACGGAGAGAGGGCCCCCGATTGGGCTAGGCGGGCTGTCCGTCCGCGCTAGGGCCCGCCTCCGTCGCGTCAAGCCGCTGCTGAATGGCTGAGCTGCGCTGTCACTCAGAAGGAGAGCCCGCCTCCTCCGGCGCGGTCGTGTGACGCAGCGTCCCTCAGCACAGGCGCTACGGTGGCCGGCTCGGCCCGGGGCGCATGCGCGTTGCGTGGTGCTCCCCCCCCGCCGCCGCCGCCCCGGGGCCTGACCGGTCTGCCATGGGTGGCAGGATCGAGTGCGTCTTCTTCAGCGAGTTCCACCCCACGCTGGGGCCCAAGATCACCTACCAGGTGTGAGGGGGAAGGGCTGCGCCTGGGCCCGGAGGGGAAGCGGAGCCTGAGAGCACCTACCGGGGGCTGGTACTGGGTCAGGGCCCTGGCGGGGGCCCGGGAGCACCTTCCCGCTGGGGCCCTGGAGCACCCACAGGGGAGAATGTGAGGGGGCAGGGATGGAGGCCGCAGGGCTGGGGGGGCCTGGGGCTGGGCTGGGCTGGGCTGGGGCTCGGCGGGTGGGTGAGGCTGGAGCGGGGCCTTCTGTGCCGCTGCAGGTGCCGGAGGACTTCATCTCTCGGGAGCTCTTTGACACCATCCAGGTGTACGTCATCACCAAGCCCGAGCTGCAGAACAAGCTGATCACCGTGTGAGTGTCAGCAAGTGTTGTCCTTCCCTGTGGGATCCCCTGTCCCCACCACCACTGGGCAAGTCTCCAGCAGTGGGAGGTGACAGCCTGGTGATGTGATGGTGCCAGCCATCAGCTCTGGGTCACAGGGATTTCTGTCCCAGAGGTCAGCAGGTTCGTTATGAAGCCCTGCAGTTACCCGTGCAGGAGGGTTGGGCACCTGATTCTGGGGGTGGCTGGTGCTGCATGTGGTTTTCTGCCAGCCTGAAATCCATGAAATTCAAATAAGTCTTGAGAGCCGTGCTGGTTTTGAAAGGAGACTGTTTTCTTCTGTGATAGTTGACTCTTTTCCGCCTTCTTCAGACTGTGTATTTTGCACTCTGAGCATTTGGGATTAGACATCATTTTTCCTGCAAAGCTGAGAAGCCCTTGCTTCCAGAGCCAGCTGGGAACCAGCCTTGTGCAGGGCTCAGGCCTCCCTGAGGGCATAGGTGCAGGTTATACTTGTCTTCCCGCAGGACTGCCATGGAGAAGAAGCTGATCGGCTGCCCCGTCTGTATCGAGCACAAGAAGTACAGCCGAAATGCTCTGCTCTTCAACCTGGGCTTCGTGTGCGATGCCAGAGCCAAGGCCTGTGCGCTGGAGCCCATAGTGAAGAAGCTGGCTGGCTACCTCACCACCCTCGAGGTGAGGCCCGAGCCAGTGCTGGGGTAGGCGCCAGGTTTACAGTGAGGAGAGGATTGTGCTGGTTTCACTTGAAGTTTGAGGAAGGACAGGAGCAGAGACTTGTGGTTCCTCTAGCCAGTAATCCTGCAGGGAGGGGCTGACTCAGTTTCCTGCTCTCTTTAGCTGGAAAGTGGCTTCATCTCCAACGAGGAGAGTAAACAGAAGCTGGTTCCCATCATGACCATCCTGCTGGAGGAGCTGAATGCCAAAGGAAAATGCACCCTGCCCATAGGTACGGCAGCCGTGCCGTGCCGTCCCCAGCCTGGCAGCAAGGGCAGGAGCGGGGCAGGGCAGCGCTGGGAGGCAGCTGGGACACCCCCTGCCTGGGTTGTCGCTGCCTACACTGCTCCTGTCTACGCTTGGAGCTGGAGAGTGACCGAGCTGGCCTTGCCCTGGGTGGCTTTAAGGGGTGGGATGGAGTTACGGGCTGCAAACACCTTTCTCTGTGTGGTGTGGTGGTGTCCTGGGGCTGATAGTTACAAGCAGAGGTTTCTGTGGGACCTGAGCGCTCCCCCTTCCTTGGCCAGATGAGTCAAATACCATCCACCTGAAGGTGATCGAGCAGCGCCCGGACCCCCCCATCGTGCAGGAGTATGATGTCCCCGTCTTCACCCAAGACAAGGATGACTTCTTCAACTCCCAGTGGGATCTCACCACGCAGCAGGTCTGTGTGCTTGACAGGGATCAGTATGCTTTGAACAAGATCTGTTTCCAGCCTGCCCTGTGGCACAGGGGAGTCGGGCTGTCCTGGAGATGACACAGGGAGTTTTTTGGGCTTCAGGGTGATGCCTAGGGCTTGTCTGCTCTCTCTCCTCTTAGCTTTCCCCTCCTCCCCTTCTAGATCCTGCCCTATATCGATGGCTTTCGACACGTCCAGAAGATTTCCGCAGAAGCCGACGTGGAGCTGAACTTGGTGCGCATTGCTGTGCAGAACCTGCTGTGAGTGCGTGGAAGAAGGACTGGCCAGCCGCAGAAAGGGTGGTGGGTGCTGGCAGAGAGGGTCTCTCACATTTCCGTGTCCATCCGCAGGTACTACGGGGTCGTCACGCTCGTTTCCATACTCCAGGTGGGTCAAGCCACGGTGCATGGGGCCACAAGTGGGATTCGGGTGGTTGTGCCATCTGGGTGGCCATTGTAGGGACAATGGGGTTTGGGGTGGGGTGGGTCTGTCTCAGAGCCGTGGCTGAGCAGAGCTGGTTTTCCCTTACTTTCCAGTACTCCAATGTCTACTGCACCACACCAAAGGTCCAGGACCTGGTGGATGACAAGTGTCTCCAGGAAGAGTGTCTGTCCTATGTCGCCAAACAAGGTATGGTGACCCTGCATGGGGCTGCCGGTGGAGGCAGAGGGAGAGGGTGGCTGACTGGTGACTTGTCCCCACAGGGCACAAGCGAGCCAGCCTCAGGGACGTCTTCCAGCTGTACTGCGGACTGAGCCCTGGCACGACAGTGCGAGACCTCATCTCCCGCTACACACTGCAGCTGCAGAGAGTGGACGAGAGGTCAGAGCCAGCAGCCTCCTGCTCGGTCCCTGAGCGTGGCGGTGACTCCAGGGGTGGCAGGGTGAGCGTGTGGAAGCGAGGAGGGAATACCCAACCCCTGTATCTGTAAATGGGGAAACTGAGGCAGTGACGTGGTGTGGTGGAACCAGAAGGGAACGGGTAGAGCTGGGGCGTTTGAGGTCTCAGCATTGCGGTCCCAGTCTCTTCTCTCCTCATCCCCAGGAGGCTCGTCCAGTTCGGCTTGATGAAGGGCCTTATCCGGCGGCTCCAGAAATATCCTGTCAAGGTGGCCCGGGATGAGCGGAGCCACCCAGCCCGGCTGTACACAGGCTGCCACAGCTACGATGAGATCTGCTGCAAGACCGGTGAGGATCCAGGCTCCTCCGTGCAGCTCTCGGGGTCGGTGGGAGGCAGGGGGCTGCCTGTGTGCCCATGGCCGCCGGCTGGTTTCGGGGTCTCCCTTGCCCCTTTGGGAGCCTTCAAACCGCAGGAAGACGGGACTCCATGCTGGGCTCAGCGCTGAACTGGGCTGCCAAGCCCACGCTGCTGCGGGGAGGAGTTGGGGGACCCAGCCAGCCCCCTGACACTGCTGCCAGCCACCCCACTGACACCTCACTGCCTTGTGTCGTACCCCCCCCAGGCATGAGTTACAAGGAGCTGGATGAGCGCCTGGAGAACGACCCCAACATCATCGTGTGCTGGAAGTGACGGCGGGGATGGCACCCGGGGTCCCCACCCCCGCGCCCCCCGTGTGTGTCCGCGCAGCGCGGTGCCTCCCGCCGGCCGCCGTTGCTCCTCCGCGCCGCCAGGGGGCGGCAGAGGCTCCTTCCAGCCGCCAGTGGCCCGCAGCGGGTCGTCCGCGCTGCCAGGGGGCAGTAGAGGCTCCGCCAGCGCTCCCCGTTGCCATAGCGACGCTGACGCCGCCATGGCCGGTCCGGCGCCGCTGCTGCCCNCTCGAAGAAGGGACTCTTAAGTTTGATTTGTCCCCGTTGGGGCTGTGTGAGGTGGGGGGAGAGGAGGGGCCCCGGTGTGGGGGCTTTCCAGAGGCTCTGGATGGGGGTAAGGAGGGGTCCCAGATCTGGGGGAGGGGGCATCCACAGAAGGGCTAAGGGAGAGAGGAGAGACCCTGGTTTTGGGGTGTCTCCAGAGGGTCTGGGTGGGGATAAAGAGGAGCCCAAGAAGGTCTAAGGTAGAGAGGAGAGGCCCCAGTTTTGAAGTGACCTTAGAGGGTAAGGTGGAGTGCGGGGAGAGGAGGGGCCCCAATTCTGGGACCCTCCAGGAAGGGCTGGGAGAGAGAGGACAGTCTGTGGGGAGGGGAGGCTGGGAAGGGTCCAGACCTGGGATGTGCCCGGAGGGTCTGTGTGGGTAGGAGTGACAGAGAAGAGGACCCTTAGTTTTGGTGTGTACCCAGTGGGGTGTCTCACAGTGGGTGTTGCAGGAGGGCAGTGGGGCTGCCTCCGGTGGAGCTGCTGCCCCAGGGAGTGCAGGCATGGGGTTTGGGGGTGCCTGGCAGGCCTGGGGCATTTCCTGGCAATGGGGGTGCCGGGAGCAGGTTTCCCTGAATGAGGGACCCTCTCCAGGAGAGCAGCAGGGCCCAAAAGCCAGTGGCCAGAGGTCTCTGTCACTGATGTCTTTGCTGGCTGCCCTGCAGATGGCTTCGGCAGCACGAGTGTGTGGAGAAGCTCAATATGCATGCCATCCTGAGCACTTCCGCAGGCCAGGAGCAGCTCCTCACCGAGCTGCTGGTCAGCTACGCCAAGGTGAGCCTCCTTGGGTGTGAGGGTGATCCCCATTGGCAGGCCTTTAGCCTCGAGCTGGGATTGTCTTGCGGACAATGTGCAATTTTGGTATAAAGTGGTGAAGAATCTGCTGTATCTCTGGCAAAAGACGTTTGACGGGTGTTTTGCCAGTGTTGCTTTTTTAAAAATAATAAAGGTCAGACTGTGGTATTTCTGCTTGCTGGTCTCTGGTTGCTCTCTGGAGGTTGTTTTGGTCTCTTTTGTGCACCAGCCTGTCTGGTTGCGGATCTTTACCCTATATTCAAGGTGTCCCAGCCCCACAATGTGCCAGGCTGCACTGGGATGCGTGGTGCCCTGGACCTGCCCAGCTCCTTGGGGTCATCTTCCCGCTTTGCAACCCCAGAAGCTCCCTCTGGTCTGTTGGGGAAAAATTGTTAATTTCTGAGCTGGGTGAATACAGACTGTGTGCTCCAAGGCCACCCTCCTCCATGGGGTGACTCCAAAGTCTGCAGCTGAGCATTAGTAATAAAACTGATTCCTACTCCAGCACTGGTCTGAACGGCTTTGCTCCCCTGTCCCTTCCCTGTCTAGATTCCTGTTCTCATTGGGGAACTGATCTCTGTGGAGATCTGGAAGCACAAGATCTTTCCCGTGCTGTGCCGGCTGGAGGACTTCAAACCAAGAAGCACCTTCCCCATCTATGTGGTGGTGAGTAGAGGGAGCAGTGGGAACAAGCCTGGAACCTGGGCAGGCATCGCTATGCTTAAAAATAAATCTCACCCTGAAGATCTTAGAGCTGGGGTTTTACATCTCACCAAACTGAGAAGCTGCACTGGACAGTGTGACGCAGTGGGAAGCATCTGGTTTCTCAAAGCCGCGAGCGACAAGCCCATGTCCTTGCCCCCAGGAGGGACAAGGACCTGCTCCCAGGGGAACTCAGCTTTGTGCCCCTGCCTAATCCCACACGGGGGTTTGCCAGAGCTGCTGGGATGCAGCAAAAGCCACTGCTGGAGGCAGCTGTGCTCCTGGCTTGCAGCTCCCAGTAACGCAGTGCTACCCCTCAGTCCCAGGCAGCAACACCCCTGGGGTATTTGCCCCCCTCTGAGCACTGGTTTTCTCTGGCACCTCTAACCAGAGGACTCTCCGAGGTTATGTGCCTCTGGGTTTAGAAAAATTTAGCTTTTTCTTACTGAGCTTTTGGGAGCAGTGGTCCCTTGGGCCGTTTTTGGTAAGGGAGTGATCTTGGGAACTTGGCTGCCCCGCAGAGGGATGGAGCCCTTGACCTAAAGGAAATCTGCCCAAGGCTTGGAAGTGTTAGCCCATTTTCAGTCCAGGGCAACACCTTGCTGGGGCAAAATAGTGTGTTCCCTGGGCAGCCGTTTGTCGCAGTGTTGCCTCAAGGCAGCTATCTCATGGTTCCCAGTCTCGGGACAAGGCTGTATGCCCCAGTCCCAGGGGCTCTCAGGACAGGTGTGCAGAGCACTATCGCATCTTGGGCAGTGGCTCCGTGCCAGCACCAGGGGCTACAGCTTGCTCGAGGGAGCAAGAGCCCTTCCTGCCGGGAAGCGTGGTTCTCTATCAGCATGTTATAGTGTCATAGGCATGTTAACATAAATATTAATATGAACTGTATGAACTGGAGTTGTTTTAAAGATTACCTCACTTGTATTTGGCTCTTGGACTTGCATTTGGCCGCAACTATATGCGCAGCTTCTTAGAAGAGCCCTTTTCCTGGTCCCATTGCCTGTGTCCTCGGTGCCGGTGACCGCTCCACTGTTACCTCACTCTTGCTGTTTTCCTCCCTCAGCTGCATCACGAAGCCTCCATCATTAACCTCTTGGAGACCATGTTTTTTTACAAGGTAAGAGACAGGTTCAGCTTTTTTCAGTGTAAAGCGCCTGGGGGTGGAAAGCCGCAGCTGTGGGGGCTGGCCCTCTGTGAAACTCTTGTCGTTGTGAAGGAGATCTGCGAGTCAGCAGACGACAGCATTCTGGATTTAATTGATTATTGCTACCGAAAACTGACCCTGCTCACAGCTCGGAGCACCAATGGACAGGCAGTGATCCCAACAGAGCTTCAGCCTGAGGATCTGGCCAGCCCCTCGTCCATGCAGGTGAGGAGACAGTCCTGTAGCTCACTGGGTGCGTGTGTGATGGAGGATGTAAGCAGCTTGAAGAGTCACGGCGGGGGTGCTTCCTGTGGAGAACCACTTGGCTGCAACCCCAGCACCTCCTGCCCATCTCAGAGGGTGTCTGGTGCTGGTGCTCATCCACACCAGCAGCTTGGCTGGGCTGGCAGCTGCACCCACCTCCCTCCACCCCACAGCTGTGCTTCCACCCTCTCTTGTGACAGTACCAGCTTGAGGCTTCCTGTAGGACATGGTCTGAGCTGGCACTCTGAGTTGGGGGACACTGGACAGTCGACAGTTACGCAAAATATTCCTTACAGGGGTTTTGGCCATTTGCTCTTAAAAGCTGTGTGGGTTTGTCTCCCTGGAGCTTGTGAAACCACCTCAGCTCAGGCTGCTGCTGCAGCCAGCCAGGGTTAACCATGCGAGGGATCCCTTCCTAAACTGATGCATGACAGGACTAGGAATTGTCCTAACATGTTTCCCCCCAGCATCCCTTGGCTCTCTGAGATCTCTGTGCTGGTCTGAGCCCAGAGCTGTTCTCAGCCAGGTGTTTCAGGGTTACCGTGCACACCTTCCTGCTGTGGGAGCTCTCTCTGCTTCTGGGACTTTGTTTCTTGGCACCTCGAGTTTCCTCCTTAAACTGCGCACATCACGAGGAGTGTCTGGAGAAGCAGGGTTAAAGTTGATAGCCTGCAAGCCTGGCTGTACCTCCCAGCATTGCCTCCATCCTTTGGCTTGTTGCCCAAGCACGTGCTCCTCTTCCAGAAAAGGGAAGGAAGTGGAGGGCTCTGAAGCACAATAGGGATGTTTTCCAGGAAATGTTTTCCCAGCTGGGGAGGGGAAGGGGTGTCTCTGTTCAAGCTTTGACACGGTTCAAGAAAAAAATAAAAAGACCTTTTATAGCCAATAGGGTTCAAAAAAGCGCTCGTCTCCCAAGGAGCCTGGTTTCCTCTGATTCATTCCAGACCCTCCTGACTCTACATACAATAACCCTCTACTAAAAAACTGTTCCTGCCCTCTCCTGTGTTGTGGAGCCTGCTGTCCACAGCAGGCTTGTGACTGTGTACAGTGGTAACGTTTGGAGCAGGACCTGTTCTGCTGTCCCTCAGAAGCACAGGCAAAAGACAGTCCCTGCCTGAAGGTAGCAGAGATGAGGTGTGGATACCAGGAGGAGCTGTAGGAAACAGCCTCACTGGGAGAGTTTGGAGAGGGAACTGGGGGAAAAGAGCCTAAAAGACTTTCTTAGTAGCGTGTGGGGCACCAGCTTGGGGAGCACAGGGCTTCTCACTCAGGAATTGGGAAGGGAAAAATTAAAGCGGCGCTGTAGGGGAGTAGGAGATGAGGTCAGTGCTCTGCACACGAAGATGTGAGCTGCTGAGTGTCTGGGACTGGAGAGGAGAAGCTCTGCCTGGGCCAGGGAAAAGGACTTGGCACCTCTCAGCCGAGCCATCCCGATGGTCTGGAAAGGGGCTGAGTCAGAGGGGGGTCAGACTGTTAGCCTGAGCGTGTTTGGGATGATCAGGGTGACCACACTGCCTGGGAAGGGGAGGAGGCTGGGTGGCTGGGGAGCGTGGCATAGCTGCAGGCTGGGATAACCACAGGCAGATGTTTTAGCTGGTTCTACGCAGGCTGGAGGGGAGAGGCAGATCCACATGGGGTGGATGTAGGACTGCAGCTGTGCCAGGGCCAAGTTTCACCCTCCTTCTACAGTTCCTCTGCTGATCATGCAGCTTTCCCCTCCCTCAGCCTCACGTGTTTCATGGGCCACAAGATGATCCCACAAGGGGAGAGAGGAGCAGTCTGGGACTGGTCCCTGTGCAGGGCCGCTGCTGCCGGTAGCCACCAGTGATGTGTTAGGGGTAAGGAGATAAAGGATGAGCAACAGTGGGCTGCAAGCACTTCTGTGGCTGCCCTGGCAAACAGGCAGCACTGGCACAGTCGAGATGAGAAGCAGAGTTTGTTTTGCAGGGCTCTAGTTTCCTCCCCAGTCTGTGGTTATCCATGTGCAGCCAAGAGGCTGCCTCCCTGCAGCTCCTGGGAAATGGGGCCTGAAATCCTGAGGCTGTGCTTGTGCCTCCACAGGAGCTGCAGAAGCAGGCAGAGACAATGGAGTTTGAGATTTCCCTGAAAGCCCTGTCCGTGCTGCGGTTCATCACCGATCAGGTGGAGAGGTAGGTGCCCAGGAGCAGCAGAGGACATGCTGAGCTCTCCTGTTGCGATTCCTATGGGGTTGCAGCAGGCATCTGGACCCTTTTCAGCAGCTGGCTGTATCCATGGTGGCAATGGCACTGCGCCCTGGGAGGTAAAGGCAGCAGCGCTCCACCCTGCTCTGTGGTACTTGCGGGAACCCAGATCTTTGTTTTTGTCCTGCCTCTCCCAGTTGCCTCAGGGAGCGTTTGTATCTCTGCTGGCATTTGTCTGTGAGCACCATTTCACCCTTTCTGTCATATCTCCAGTCTGCCTGTGAGTGCACTGACACGGATGCTGAACACACACAACCTGCCCTGCCTCCTTGTCGAGCTGGTGGAGCATTGCCCCTGGAGCTGCCGGGAAGCAGGTACTTATCGTGGCTGTGGTACCTGTGGCACTGTGGTGGCGTGCTGGGACCCGCATCCGCTGACTGGTCTGCTGCAGGAGCCCTTGCAGAAAGCTGCTTCCCCCTCCCCTTGCTCCTCACTAATGCTCCCTGCCTGAAACTCTTCAGCTCAAAAGCAGCTGCAGCACAGCTGGGCTGGGGACTCAGCACTGCTACCAAAAGCTGACGCAGGGCTGTGTCTTGTCTGAGCTGATCACGGCCAGGGTGGGAGCAGGAGCGTAGCACATCTGCCAGCCCCAGTTTCTCTGAGCAGTCTTGTCCTGGATGCAGAAAGATCAGAGTGCCAGTCTCAGCCTGTCTGCACCTCTCTGGGACAGCACTAAGAGCTGGAGCCAGGCATGGGCTCTCCCACACAGCAAACTGATTGCCCTGAAGCTGATGGCTCCTGAGCCTTGCTCTGGATGAATGCCTCTGATGAGGTTGTGCCCATTGGCCGTCACCTGTGCTGTCAGCCCTGCCTCCTGCACCTCTGCAGCCCCTCAGCTTCCCTGCTGCCTGCCTCTGAGCAGTGGGGGGGCACAGCCTGGGGGCGTGGGAACCCACGCTCCACTCCCCAGCCCTGCACCATGGGAGTCACAGCGCGGGCAGGGGAGGAAGAGGTGCTGGGAAGCACGTGGCTCTGCGCCTGCCGAGAGCAGCCTAGCTGGATGTGGGAGCTTTCCTCCTTCCTCCGGCCAGGAAATGCATCCCTTCTCTCTGCCTGTGCTCTCAGGGTGTCAGAGGGAGCTTTGATCCAGGGCCCAGGGGGAGGGACTGGAAAGAAACAAGAGTTCAAAGGCATTGCCAGGCTGCGCAGATGCAGGGTTACATCCTCCTCCACCCCCCAGAGTAGCACAGTAGCTCCTGGAGCTTGTTTTGTCACTTCTGTTATATTCAAGCTACTTCTGGCTTTTGCTGGCAGAAGAACCTCAGAAGAGCAGGTATTGGCCATGCTGGTACCCCAAAACTTGCCTCTCCAGCTCTGTTGCTGCAGCACGGACTCCCCCACCATCTACCAGTGCTCTGCGCTCCTGGCCAAGTCCAGAGGGAGATATCACAGGGATCTTTCAGTTCCTGCCACAGCCCTATTGTTTTAATACACATTCTCTATGCTTTTCGTGCTCTCTAATATATTGTCTCAGTACCAAGAAGGCTGATCTGCTGAGCAAAAGGGGTGGGGAAACTGAGGCAGGCAGAAGCAGAGGGGCTTACCTGTGGTGGAGTGAGGAAGTGAGCGTAGACCAGCAACCCCATCTTTGAGCTGTCTTCCCTTGGGCAGTGCTGTCTCTCCCTGGAGCAGGGTGTTCTTCTGTCCCTCAGACAAGCTCAAGAAGTTTGAGAACGGTGCCTGGCATGTAGTGCCCCCTGAAGACCAGGTGAAGATGACCAAACTCGATGGGCAGGTGTGGCTTGCCCTCCTCAACCTCCTCCTCAGCCCTGAATGCCAGCGCAAATACCACTTTGATGGCTTCAACAAGAGCCAGCTCCTCAAGGTAGGACACTGCAGCACAGAGTGGGACCTTGCCAGCACTGGGCCCCTCCAGGCGTCTCTCCCCATCCTTGCTGTGGGCTCCTAGCAGCCAGTGGTGGGAGAGCAGTGGGGTCTGTCACTGTACCAGCAGCAGCAAAGCTTGTGTTTGCGAGTGCACCCCATGGGTCACTCTGACAGTGCCCCACAGATCCCTGCCCTTGCCATGCTGCTTCCCCAGCTCTGGCTCCCTTGTCTTAACCTCTCTCTGTTTGCTCTTCTCTTCCCCTCTGTGGCTGCAGCTCCGTGCATTCCTGACGGATGTCCTCATTGACCAGCTGCCCAACCTGGTGGAGCTGCAGAGATTTCTGAGCCACCTCGCAGTGACAGAGCCAGCTCCCCCCAAAAAGGATCTCGTCCTGGAGCAGGTATCCTGTGGCTCTTCCTTCACCTCTCCTGCAGCTCTGCTTTCAGCCTGAGAGCTCCCTACCCCCTTGTCCTCCCACCAAGCTCAGCTCTGGAGAGGTGATGCTGTGGTAAAGCAGCCAAGCACACAGTTCACTGTTACACCCTTATTGCCAGCAAAGTTGGCTCTCACATCATCCATGGACTTCTGCTACAGCAGTGGCCAAGCAGCCACAGCTAAAGGCATAAATGCTGGGTTATAAACAGCTCTCCAGATTGCCTTGAGTCCTTGGGGTGGTGGCTGCTGGCTTGTTTTTGCAATTAACTCTTTATTTGACATTTATCAGTGTTTTTCCTGCTGAATTCTGGACTCCCCATGAAAGAGTCACTTTTATCGCCCTGGCCTGAGGCTGCTTGGCACACTGTGTACATAGGGACGCCGAGGTCTGGTGGCAAAGACTGGAGTCAAACTGGTCCCAGCTGATGTCTGGGGCTCAAGAGTTGGGCCCTGAGGGTCTTCAGACAGTGTGGGGTCCTTGGGGCTTTTAATCCATGCAGTGGTAACCTCTGAAGCAAAGTGTTTCTACTGCCTTCTCGTGAGCTGGGGGGAGAAACTCGGGGGGAGGAGGGGGGGAGATCAGTGAAGAGGCAGCTGAGAAGAGCTGGGAAAGCAGAGGCTCTTCCCTACTGCTGAGGGTTCCCATGCCGCTTCCCGGAGCGGATGGGTAGGTCGGACAGTGTCTGCTTGGGCTGTGTGGAGGCCGAGTGTGCCATCCCCAGTGCAGTTGGCTGCGTGGCTGAGGAGGAGAGTGGTGTGCCACGGCTGTGGCTGGCTGCGGCTGAGCCGGAGACATGGCCCGTGCTGGGAGCTGGGGCTGGGGAAGGCTGCAGACGGTCAAGCCAAGCAGTTGGGACTGGGGATGGCAGCAGGGCGGAGGTGGTTATGGATTTGCTCCATGTGCCTTGACTGCCAGCATGTCGGTGGGGCAGGGACAGGCAGCTGCCACGCCGGGGACCTCATCCAGCCCTCGCCCAGGCTGCTGCCCTTCTCCGTCGCTCTGCTTTTGTGCTGGTGCTGCTCCTGCCTCTGCCAAGGGCTGGGGTAGAGCCCGGTGGGTGGGCAGGGACAGCCAGCTGGAAGCACACACGTGGGCGCTCTGCTCTGCCCAGAAAGCGGTGAACTCACTCCTTGTCACCAAGCCAAACTTTGAAAAGGCTTTTTTCCGTTTGGCTGCTTCCAGAGCAGCCTCCTCCCCTTCCAGGCCTGGCTATTTTTACTCTGCTGGAGAAGGCAGCGCTGTTTGAAGCAGCATCGTCCTCTCCAGAGCCTGAACTCCACGCGTTGCTCTTGGCTGGTGCTTTCCCTTTCGCGCCGGCCAGGCCTTCCCGAGTGTTCATCTTCGGGGAAGTGACGAGTGGAAAAATCTGCTCAGGCAAACAGCTCCAGAGCACGGGGTTCATGCCGCTGCCGGCACGCAGGGCCCTGAGATCCCAGGGCTTTCTGTGTGGGAGCCTGGGCCTCAAGAGCTGAACTCTCGCTCCCAATGGGACCCTGACGGTTTTGCCTTGTTTATCCTAAATGCTCCACAGTGAGTGGATCTGTCCCCTCCGTCTACCCAAAAGCACACTCTCACTCCCTGCACCTTCACCTCTCCATGTGCTGCCTCCACTCGCCCTCCCAGGGACACACACACACTCCTTGTGCCCAGGGCCGGCTGCATCTCCCTCCCCCAAATGCCTCTATACCACAGTGTGTTCGGTCTGGCTGCGAGCTCCCCTTTCTCCTGCTCTGCCTCTCCCACCAGGTTCCCGTCATCTGGGACCACATCCTGAAGAAAAATGCAGGGAAGTGGGAGGCCATCGCCAAGCACCAGGTGAAGCACATCTTCAGCCCAACCGAGGAGGAGCTGAAGTTCCAGGCACGCAGGTAAGGCCCTGGCACATGCACAGAGGATGCTCAGTGGAGCCAGTATCCCCGTTAGCAGGGGCTGGAGCTCAGCACTGGGAGGAGAGGGATCTGTGGTACTGGCTGGGGATGTCCCCTCGGTGGCAGGGTGCAGCGAGGACAGCTTGCTAGTTGTCAGCTGTTCCCCATGAGCAGCCTCACACCATTTCTGCCCACCACAGGTGGGCACAGACCTACAGCCTGGACATGATGGAGGCTCTGGCCCCCAACAAGCCCCGCTGCGGGGCGTGCGGCACGGAGGCAGCCAAGCGGTGCTCTCGCTGCCGGAATGAGTGGTACTGCACACGGTAAGGGAGCCCTGCCAGCCCCCACTGTCCCCTGTCACCCCTGAGCACCACAGACCTCACTGGAGGATGCTGTGAAAGGGCCAAGGGAAGCCAGGGCTCCCACTGCTGCTCAGCACCACTGGCTCTCTTCTTGCCATGTACCTCCCTGAGTCTTATGATGGGGCTGAGGTGCTGGGATGCTGGTGGAGGAGATGCTGGTGAGTGTTGTATCACCACTGCCAGGTGCTGAGCTGCCTGTGCCTGCAGCGATGGGTAGGGTTTCCTATGGTGACACTGTCTCCCTCCCCTGCACCTTGGTGAGGCAGGAGCGGGGAGGAGAGCGCCCATGGCTCTGTGGGTGTGGGTGATGGTCTGGGATGTGGCAGCTGGGATGGTGGCAGTAAATTAAATCTTCTCTCGTCCTGAACCATCTGGCAAGGTCTGGTTATAGCCGTGTTGTTAAACCCTCTTAGCCCCCGAAACGGGGGGCTGCATCCACTCACCTGTTAGGCTAATGCTCAGCCATACCATATTCTCCCAAGCACCTGGAGGAGTGCCGTGCTGGGCTTTGTCCTTGGTGCTGCTTTGCTCCCAGGGATGGAGGTGGCCCTGCTCCATCCCTGCTTGAGCTGCGGGCACCCTGCTTCGTGGACACGGCCCCTGAGCCGTGGCCTTCCCCTCCACAGGACATGCCAGGTCCAGCACTGGCAGAAGCACAAGGTTGCCTGCAACCTGATGGCCGGGGAGCCGAGAGCGGATGACCTGTAAAAGAAGTGGTGGCTGGCATCACCACTGTCACCAGTGGTGACATGGCATGGGGGAGGCAGAGGTGCCCCCTGTGTGCAGCCCAGCAACCAGTGAGGAGAAGCTGGTAAAGACCTCTTCTCGTGTTCCCAATCCCGAGCAGGGTCGGCCAGGCTCGGCCTCTCCTCTCCCACCTCCCCACCACGCAGCCTTCTCCAATAAACCTCCTTATGCACCCCACTGCTGCTCGGCTCCTGCTTTTTTTTTCCTACCTCAAGATGCTAAACCTCTTCCTCCCCTCCCTTGCACCCAGGGAGAGGGGTGTGTGTCCCTTTTTCCCTTCTGCAACAACAGAAATCCCAGAGAACCCCCCAAAAAAGAACCAATACCCTTGTGGTTACCAGAAGGGCCAAGCCCCCTGCGGCCAAGGTGCGTGAGCTGGGGGAGGCGGGGGGGGAGGAGGCCTCCATGCCCCCGTCTTATCTTTTGGCCGCCGTTGTTAGAACAGCGGGAGGAGGCAGCGGATGTGGTTAGCACGAGCACCTTGCTGTAAGCGAGTGGAGTTTCTCGGCTGTTTTGTCATCTGCCACCTCGCAGGGACAATTCACACACACACACCCCTCAGTTGATGTGACATTAGCACCAAGGGCTTGTCCCCCTGCCCACCAGCAGGGTTTACTGGGGGCCTGCTCTGCCTCGGGGCGCATCCACACCTCTCCCTGGCCAGCAGCTGCTGCCAAAGGGTTGGAGCTTTGGTGTGAGCATGGCTGGGAAAGGGTGATAGTGCATCTCCTGATGGGGAGCCTGAGACACCCTACACACACCCCAAAACAGGCTTTGCACCAGCAAAGCTGCTGCAGGAGCCACGACAGCAGTCAGGAAACCGTCTTGGTCCAGCCCTGGCTCCTCGTACGGGGCTGCGGCCAGACCGAGCATGGAGGCTCTTCGGGGGACCTTTCGCTGCTTCTCGCCTGCTGAAAGGCTCCCCCAGCTCCCTTCCCCGCTGGGAAACTGAGGCACGGAGTGACGTTCGCCCCAATCCTGGGAGAGGTGGTGGAGACAGCGGGGGCCCCCTTCCCTGGCAGCGGCTCCGGGAGCTTCATCCCCGCCTCCATCCCGCCCCGCCGGGCTTGCCGGGACCGGGGGCGGCGATCGAGACCCCGGCTCCTGCCTCAG
>VWZL01004010.1:0-88057 GCA_013396915.1 Stercorarius parasiticus
CCTTGTGTGTACACCTTCAATGGAAAGGGCAGCATTGCAGTGGGAGGCATGGGAACAGTCTCCCTGCTGTTTTGTTTAGAATTGTGTTCTCTATTTCCCTTTAGTTTTCTTTGTTAACTGTAGGTATTTATGTTCTATGTTATTTTAAGCTTTGTTTTGTCTTGTGATAATTTATTTTCACTTATTCACGTTGCTCATGTAGAAGTCAGATGCCCTGCAAATAAAAAGTTACAACTTGCAAAACTTACAGTTAATATCCAGATCCTTTAAACAGGGTTGTGTTTTGGTTTTTTTTTTTAATTGCCTTGACAGTCTTTAACATGAGTGCTGTTAATCTGGCAAAAGTTGGCATGAATATTTTGAGAAGCCCCGTGTAAATTTGGGTTTCGTACTGGCAAAACGTGCTTTAATTGTGCGGGTGATGCTGAGTGAAGTAAACTATACCAGCAAGACTGCTCTTTCGCTGATGTAACTGTATGTGCGCTAGGACTTCTGCCAGCTTGGAGGGAGAACAAATATTTCTCTTAACCAGTGTAACAGGAAAGTGTCTAGGTTGAACCTACCCTTAGGTTGCTTATTTAGATGTTTGAATAGTTGACTTGAAGCAGTTACTAAATACAGGCAAATGAATGTATTATAGATCTGAAACTTTCTACCTGCTCTCGGGAGTGCAGAGCGTTAAGCTGCTAAGAGCGAAATGTAGTTGCAAGTTGGATGGTCGCTCTGAGTGGTCATGGGATACTTCAAAGAAATTTGACTTCAAGAATGCTCGGTTCCAAGCCTTCTGGAAAAAGAAGCAAACTGTACCAATTAAACTACATAGGATAAGAAAATGATGTGGTTAAAGAAGTATTTTCTCTCTATAGAAGCACTATTACATTGACTCAGTTTTGTTTAATTGGTCCAACTCCAGTAAAATGGCAAGCTTTCACTGCACGCTCTCTTTGGACTTGTTTAGACTAGGATTGACGGTATATTTCTGAAACATGTTTAAACAATACCTTCATGCTGCATTTTGTTCGGGCAATGTCTTTTAATGTGTATTTGCTGGTCAAGGCAAGTCGTGATGGGGGAGGAGTGGCAAGGTGGATGGGACAAGGGGACAGCGTTTCATCTATAGCTCCTCTATTTGCAGGTGGTATTAAATCTTAGCAGTTAGTACTAAAACCATACTTTTGACATGATATTGTGGTCTCCTGCAATGCATAAACTGCATTCTGCTGTTGCTGTTCTGCAGGTAGATGTGCAGTTGGTGCTCCAAAGAATATAAAAAGAAATAAATACTAGATGTCATTCTGAGATGAGCTGTGGGAGAAAAAAAAAAACCAACAAAACCCCCCAACTAAACAAAAAAGAACCCTCCAACAAAAAAACCCCAAACAACCCAAAACAACGAGCCCTCAGTTTCTGTTCTGTCCTTTTGCACATGCACGTGCGAGAGCCTATTCTTCAGCCATCATGAGCCTGATTCTGATGATTTCATGTTAAGATCTCACATCTTGTCTGGGTGGTTAGCTGGTCAGTTACTGAAGAGCAGACTTGTTCGTTTTCCTTAAATGTCAAGTAAAACTAAACATTGTTGTAAAGGGCATCTTCATATTATAAAATAATCAGCAATTCAGTAATATGCAAACATCAGTGGTACACAAGGATTAATTCTTGCAGAATCTTGTTTTGTATTCCAATTAAAATAGATGCTTTTTGAGTAGCACCTGTTAGGAGTTTTAGGTTGCTGATAAACTTTGAATATTAAATATCCCAGTTAAATGGTCGACCCTAAGTATGAAGTTAACTGGGTTCAGGAGCCAGCTTGAATAGGGCTTGTGTGTATCTCTCTCCCCTGCTTTAGGTAAACAGTTGATTCCCATGAACACCTGTTGCTCTTATTGTATTGTGGTTAGCTGACTAAGTACAGCTCTTAATATAGTTTCCCGAGTGCACTTATCTCATAATAGGTATCCAGGAATAGGCATATTCAGTGAGGTTTCCATTTTCTAGCCGACTGGAATGTGGTAGGGGGGGAAAAGGTAGTTAAGATCTGGGTAACAGTGCAATTTGGTGCTTCGGGTCTAGTAATAATAGCATAACTTCCCATCGTATTCGTACAAGAAGAACACGTGTGAACAGACTTTTATTGAAGCATATGTTGAAATCTGTATTACGTAAGCTGATAAACATAACTCTGCTGCTAGAGTTGGGATTCTACAGTAAAGGTTAACTGACTTCTCTTAAATTATTATTTTTTTGTACCTAGCTCATTTTGTGTGCTAACTCCAATAAAAATAAATGAGCTTTCCAAGATACTGACTTTTTTTTTAATCAAACTGTACAGCCTTCTCTTGGGATTACTACATCCATTTCTTTGTGTGGGAAAGAATTGTTTTTCATTAGTGTGCTAGTCAGAAAGCAGACTGCTTAGTCTGGTTTCATTACCCAAGTTGCAGGAACTGAGAAAGAAACAGTAATTTTTTTTTTTTTTTTTAGAATTTTAAAATCTAGTATTTCCAGAGTCCAGTATATTCATTTGTGTTTATGATGGGCGACTATGCATATCATGTGTGTTGAAAGTTCCTTCTGTATTTAGATGGGGCGAGCAGCAAAATTATTATTATAGATTTTGCGCTTTTAGAAAATCATGTCATATCCTTATGTGTTCTCAAGATAAAAAGGTAGGTAAATTTGTGGTCTCTAAACCATATTACAATTTCTACTTACATTCAGCAGCTTTTCTGCTCAAGTATGTTGCTTTAGGATGTAATTCATGTTATCGTTTAAGTCAGTATATTTTGTGCCCGGGTTAGTAAGCCTTCGTTATATTTTAAATGTGCCAAGATACCCGATACCATACTCGCTGTTTTTTTATGTCTTCAATACTTGAGTGGAAGCCCTCGGCAGAAGTAACAAAACATGTCTTTTCATTAGGACTAGGAATTCTTGAAGGAACCCACACACGTTTCCTAGGGTTTCCAGCAAAGTGGGTATACAAGAACATTGTATTATTAGTGACAGTATTATAGTTCAGTCTATTGCAATAACCACAGCCATTTAATTTAAGGTAGTAAAATACCAGAATAGCAAAGCTACTAATTTCAATGGTGGCATTAAGTTATTGTGTACATCCATATATAGGGTAACACATTGGAATTGTGCCTTTGCTTTAGTTTTAATACTTGCATGAATAGTGTATTTGAAGTAGAAAGCTTAATTTAGTTGAGAAATATTTGACAAAATGTTGGAAGTGCAAGCAGGCAGTTAAACTAGACTGGATATGCATAACTGCAACCAATGGAGTTCTTAAAATTGCTCATATCTCAGGAGTAAAATCAGTGGTGTAGGCAGGTTTTTTTTTCAGGTGGATACAAGAATTCAGGTTACTTTCCTTGTTCTTAAGTAAACTAACAGATGGACTGAGTCATCTGTCTGATAGAAGTGCAGTCTTTAGCTAGCACTTTATTGGTGACAGTTGCAAATAATTTTTGGACGAGCCATTTCTGCCCACCTGGTATGGAATCTGACAACTGTTTTGCCCTCAAGGTCTCCAGATAGTTTAGTGAATTATTTTGATAGTAAAACTATAGGTCTTTAAAAGATTACCGTGTGAACAGAGGGTGCAGGAATCAGAATACAAATTTTTTAGAAAAAGCTATTTATGACCATCTTAGCAATTATGTTGTCAGCCTCTAAAAATTAGAAACAGTCTGGGAGTGTGTATAATTCAGGAATGCTCTTTGGAAGGGTATGTACAAGTTTTTTCTTGACTCTGATTCAGGATTTCATCTTGTTTGTTGTTGGAGGTCAGAAAACAAGACCAAGTTAGTTAGCGTCCCACTTCAGATCACTATAGCGTGAAAGCCTTTTTTCTACACTTCCATAAAAAGGAGAAGAATTATCCTTCCTGCACCTGTTTCAGCGGATGCTTTGCTAACGCACTTATGCCCGAAGTGACGTGTCTCAGCTCTGCCTTAGGCATGTGATTGGAAATACTTCGTAATGAGGACTGCTTCTTGCCATGCCAGTGCATTTCATGCAGAACTGTTATAGAAGCAGGTCATTGAACCACTGGATAGAGTCATTTGCTTTTGTTACTAGAGAGCAAACGTGTTTTGTGAAACAGATATTATTCTTTTCTTTACGTTGACTTTTCATCTAGAATTACTCTTGACAGTTCATGCCTGCTTCCACTCAGCGGTATAGAAATTCGTGTGCCAGCTCTCTAAACATACAGACACGTTTAGGTTTTAAGAGTGCTGTAGTGTTGAGAGAAAGCAGAAGATATGTGCTTTTTGTGTTCGATTCAAAAAAATATGACTTTTAGTAGTAGCTAAAAGTAGTCACGCAAGCCTTGTTGAACAGCTTCAATATATTTAAGTAGTTTTTAGTGGTGCCTACCTGACTCCCCCACCCTACCCCTGCCTTTCCCTGCCAGTCCTTGTGAATTGTATAAAACTACCTTGTTTTCTTGGGCTGTTGGCACCTCTCTTGGGATTAATACGTGAGCAAAGCCACTTTTGTACCTGTCAATATTTAAACCTGCCAGATGAAAAGTCGGTGTTGTATCCCTACTGTCCCTCCACTGCCCTAACTTCACATGTGTTCTCTCTGGAAAAGAACGAGGTTTGTGTATAGTTCTTTTTGTTTAATAGCACAGAGAATCTTAGCTCCCTTTTAGAAATGGCTGCACTACCTTATTTTAACTTTCAGATTTTCTAATGTAAGAAATAAAAACATATATCTAAGTAACTGAGTTGGAAGTAGTTTTGCCTCATTTTAAAATGCTCTGTACAATACAGGTTTTAGAGGAAAACGTTGAGTTTTATTTCAGATACTCAAAATTAATTGTTCTAATAATTGATAAGCCTCTCCCCTACTATGACTTACTAAAATTCTCCTTCACTGTAGCTGTTTCATGACTAATGTTCAAAAAGTTCCAAAAAACGTGAAAATCATGTTTATCACCTTTTGACAGTGTTAAGCATGTGCTGCTCCCAATGTTAGAGTTTTGTAGACACTTATGGGCAGCTTGTGGAACTGCTTCTTGGGAGGTGATGGTACATTTTTCTGTGTTTACTGCCCAAATGCTAGTGAGAGCCCAGTGGAGAAAATGAGACTGTTGAAGGTGATGTGAGATGAATTGTCAGTCTACTTTGGATTAGTATTTCCAGTTAAACTGCTAGTAGTAAGCACATGTTTTGGAAATCAATGCACAAGTTAATAGGAGGAGTTGAAGTAAGATTCTGTTGCTCTCCACGAGTAATCTTTAGGCAGGGCTCATTAAAAGAAAACATGATCAATATTCAAGGAAAAAAAAAAATCTGCTCTTAGTTTCACGTATTGAAAATTCTCCAGGCAAAGCTGGCTTGTATAAAGGAAGAATAGTAAAAACTGTTTCAGATTAGTCCAAAACTAGTATGCTTCTCTTAAGTGTGTAGGTTGGTGTTGTAGTTCTTTTTCTTTTTCTTTTTTTGTTTGTTTGTTTGTTTTTAAATTATGGTGAAGAAAGGCGCTGATACTCATTGAAATATAAGGCAGAGAAGTGGAAACTGATTGCGCTCCAGAGCGTGGTACAAAAATGCTACTTTGCTGGACTGGTGTGTTGCCAGAAATAACTCCCTAAACTCCTAGTTTGCAGCACAAACAAGATTGGAAGGATTCTGTTTCAAGTGTTCTTGCATTCTTTTGTTATTCTCCACAAATTTGAAACTTCTTTTCAGATTCCTGAATCAGGTTACAAAGTAATGTATACTTACTGCACATTCCTTAAAGAAGGTGAGGTGGTTGTGTATTCTGAGTGTACTAGCCGCCTGGTTTAAAAAAGAAAAAGTTTTAAAACTTGGAATTTAGCAGAATAGTAAAAGAAAAAGAGTAATCATTGGTTTAGGTGAAGCCTCTATTATGACTTAGTTGCAGCTTTATAGCAACTAGAGAAATATTTTAATTTTCTTTCTAGAGGAAATCAATTTCTATGTATGTGCCATTCTTAAAGCAACTTTCTAAAATATAATTTAATACTTAGATTTTTTTTTTTTAGGCCACTAACTGCTGTGACTTTATTGCAGGTTTTTGTACGGTCATACCAGATTTTTAATTGAAACACTTTAGAGGGTATGTAGTTAAGGGAATGTTTTGTTGTGGTCCTGTCTGGCTAGCGGTAAATGCTTTTATATTTCAGTTGTATAGACCAGTATATGTCTTCATATGTGATTATATTTGCTAGAATTATATATTTTGTGGAGACTTCCATGGAAATTGCATTTTTTTTTCCTTACTGTATGGGATTGAAAATGCACATACTAAATGGGAAGATGATTAGGATTTTGTCGTAGTTCATGTATTTCCAACAAAACTTTCAATACTGCTGTATTAGTGGTATTTTTACTGGCATTGGTGGAAAAAAGCAGTTGGTATTTTTAGGTTCCATTCAGATTCCTCGTTGGCTTTGCAAATCTGACTTAAACATATGCTCTAAGTAAATCTGGACCTTGAACCTGGTAGTGTTGCTGCTTAAAATTGCTAGCTCTTGAAGTAACTTTTGTTAAATATAACTTTTTCAGGTACCAAGCTTCCAACTCTAGCAAGATTTTTGCTTTTCTAGCTACTGTAGATGTTCATGTAAATAATGTGTTACAATGAACAATATACACTGCTACTTGTTTTGAAAACTTGTTTTCTCTGTATGTTTTCCTGTTCTATAAAAATCTTTCCCCTTCTTTGCTTTCTTTTAAAAGCTTCGGGTCTTTTATAAACAGTGCATCATGATGCGTACATCTTTTATTTCCTCTCCTGTGTTGAACTCTTGTTGATATTTGAGGAAAGTATATGGTCCTTTTGGCAAACCTTAGTCCATTAAACAGTGCTGACTCTTCTATAAAAGTACTCTAAGTTAATAGAACAGATTTTTTTTTTTTTTAAAACTTGTTGGATTTGTACCTAAAGTTGAACACAGTGAAGCTTTACTAGAAAACTCGCACTGTGTACTTAAATGCATTTACAAAGCCCATTTTTAGAAAACTGCAGTTGACTACTGTGGATTAAGTTAAATGGACTTTACAACTTCAGAATAAACATTGTTATCTATTGTGTGAAATAGATGGTGTGGCCAGACTGACAAAACAGGGAAATCTAATCCAAATGAACCTAATTACGGCAGAGCTAATAAATCAAAGTAGTGAATGACAGCACTGTTAGGAAAATGATCAGTGCTGAAGCTCAGCATTTGTATGTGTAATCTAATCACTGAATTTAAGAGCAGGCCTAGTTTGGTTTTAATTATGCACTACTCTAGCAAAAATACTGTTTTTTGTTTTTTTTAAATTAGGTTTAGAGTTAGTTTTTCCTAGTTCAGAATATTCCTGCTTTGATAGGAGTCTCTGAATATAATCAAAACTCAGGAAGCTACTAATATATTTTAATTTATTATCATGCACTGATGTATTCAGTGGAATCACTTTGGTGTGACTAGAGCAGGAGGATGGTGGGGGGAAGTAGCTGATACTTTCTATCTCCATTCAGTGTGTGTATGTATATGAAATAAATATGTTTTAAACATAGAACTGCCTTACTAGTCAGATACGAACCATCTGGTCTAAAACAGAGTATGGAGATAGTAGTCACTACTTTCCCCTTGGTTAGAACCTGCTGTTTGCGGGTTGAGTGAAGACGTGACAGCCCTATCCAGTTCAGTGTTCTTCTGACCAAGAGAAGGCTGAGCAGACAGATTAATTTTGGAAAGCTAGCAGGGAATCCATGTCCAATCAAGAGCAGAAGGAAGAACAGATGAATGGCTAGAGAGCATTTGAGTAATAAGTTGTTGCTAATAAACTTAAGTAGAAGTTGAATCCAGTACTTCAGCTGCTTCTTCAGTGTTACGTGTTCTGGAGAGCAATTGAGAATGAGGTTTCATAGCAATTCATTGGTATCGTTGGGATTTTAGTTACTGAGTGGAAATGTACTAGTGGGTTTCAGATGAAAATTTTTGCGTGAGAAGACCAAAGCATCAAATACGTAAAAGAAGTGAATGAAACAAATTTTGCACCCTAAAGATCTTGCGCTGTAATCTCAAGGATTGTGGTAGTACCATTGTTCTAGTTTCCACATATGGTGTGATTAGTCTAGTAGCTTTTAGTTCAGTGATCAGCTCAGTTAACTGCATCATATATTAATTATTCTCAAAATTATTATTGCTGAACTTTACATCTGACCTTACAACCAAGTTGTGAGGTGAAGAAATTTGGACTGCTGGGTTCAGGGACTTCATTTGATATTTTGGCAATATCTTAAGAGTAGTCTTTCCATGAAGTTTGGAAGAATGGTGCATCTCAGGCTTCTTGGTTTGGCATGCTACAAGGGCAACTTTAAAATCGGTGGATATTCCTGTGTGTTTTTTATTTTCTGTACATTTCTTACTCACTGATAGAATAGTTCTATGTTCCTGTAGTTGCCACCGTTTCCAACAGCAGCTAAATCCATGGGTGGATGGTAATAAAATAAATGCGAAGGTTGTCTTGCAGGCTATGAATACTGTTGCAGTAGCTGTGTTGCTCTAAGGATATAAACAAGACAAAGATTTTATAACGAGAGGCAATATCTTTTATTAGATCAACTGCTGCAGTGGTGGGGAACAGGACACGGGCACGCTTTCAGACATTCCAGTGCTGAGTTCCTGGGAAAGTTATTCAATTCTTTGGAGACACCATGTGGAGATTTTGTACTGTGTGGATTGTTGCAGGCATGTTGCAGATACAGGTAAATGTTGTGTGCTTTATTTTTTATGGGTAGCTCATAGTTTTGATGTCTGACCCAGTAGCAATATTTGGTATAATTCTTATTTCGAAGAATAAGGAATTAGGTGCTTGAAAACAGGTAAGCAGCTGTAGGATACTATTTAAATTGCTGTTTGTTTTTGCATTACTCTGCAAACATGACGTCTGCATAACGGAAGTGGAGATTGCATTGCAGAGAAAAATGTCAAAAAGTAAAACTGTGAAAATACTTCTCAAATGTTACTGTTACTGTGTAAAGTGTGAAGGTGTCTTTTCCTTTGAAGTATCTGAATGCTGGCAATCACTGGAAAAAATGCTTGGAGTGCCTCGGTTGAGGAGCCCATCTGTGTTATTTTTGTGGAGAGGTGGTCTTGGTCACCAGTGTGACTTGCGTATACTAAATCTGTAAGAAGTAAGGTAAAAGTGGATTGCATTGCAAGGGTTGCATCTTTAGATATGACTAATGCTTAATAATACTTAATAATGGGATTTTATTTTTGCCCCGTTGAAGCCCCTAGTTAGTCATCGCAGGATAGAAGAGTGTACAGTTAAGCCAGTTCTGAATACTCTGAATATCTTGCCTTCAGTTCATGTGTATCCTTTTCTTAGGGCAGATGGATGCAAAACAAGCAACCTCTCCTCTCGCACTCCTCCCTGCCCCGACAGTAAAAAGAAGACACAGTTCCTGATACGTACTGTTAACTAACCTCTGTGTGCTGCCTGTGTATGAAGGTGTTCACTTGTTTAGGATTCTCAATATTTTATGCACAATCATCACCTACGATCAGGTCTCTGATTTCTATCTGGTCCGTTCTGTGGCTTGCTAGTTGTGAATAAAGGAGGAGAGAATTGACTGTAAGGTATGAGAAATCCTTAGCTGTTACTAAGTCAGAACTGTTTGTAAGCTTGTTCGTTAATGGTATGTTTTACATCATCTAGGCCTCATACAGTAAGGCCTTCATAACTTTTTACCTTAAATTGTTCTTCTGAGTAAATTGCACATATTCTGTAAGCGACGTTAGGATGAAGACTGAGCTGCTAGTGTAACTCTTAGGAATGCTTTCAGGCTTGCTGAATTATGTAGTGGCAGTCTCCATTTTCAACATCCATATATTTGAAATCTTGCATTTTTTCCTTCTGAATTGAACTGAGCTCCCTGTCTTCAAGTGTGTCTGCAGCTGGGGTGGGTGTAGGGAGTGAACTCCCTCCAATGCCCAGTAATTAGATATTTTGTTTGTAACTCCCGGGGAGCTTACCATGGTCTTGTCTGGTAATGGGGAGGGTGTTTAAAAAAAAAACAACAAAGAAACAAAAAACTGAGAGAGAAATCTCCCCAATTTCATGTTGCATATTTTAATATACTTTATGATGTATCAATAGATCAGTTTCCCAACTAATCGAGTGATCATAATTTTCCTGTTCTTTGGGGAAGGGGGAGAGATTTTATGCAATTCATACTTCCTGACAAAAAAACTTTCTCTTCCATGAAGAGGAACACAATTTAAATGTCCATACATAGTTTAGCTTCAAAATTCATCACAGATCTTAAATTTCAAGTAGTTTGGGTTGATGCTTATTTTAATTTTTTTTATAAAACAAAACCAGCCCTCCAAACAAACACACACAACAGAAACAAAACAAAGCAGAAGTATTTAGAAATCAAGCCATAAGTTTTTCTTCTACAATTTTAGAGATTTGGGTTTTTTTACATAGTATGACAAAAACCTGGTATAAAATGATGAAAGCATTCCACACTTCAGAATGGAAACTTCATGTGTCTAAGAACTTTTTCTTGGACATTAGTGTAGAATTAAAATGTTGCTGGCCACATGCACTGTAGCAATGAATTTTCTCTCAGCAGCACCATACCCTGCAAGCATTTAAATGTACAGAATCATTTTAATGTAAAACAGAGTAAGTGTTGGACATAGAATTTTGGTTAGATAGGTGACGAGGGCAATCGTTATGCTGTGGATTTTCTGTTTCTCAGGAAGAAAGGGGTTAATTGTAGCTTGGCAAGTAGAAAAAAAGAAAGTTCCATATTGTTTTTCTGCAGTAGATTCCTGTTGCTATGCAACAAACAGAATGTCACTTAGTACAGGATATATTAAATTTGTATTCCCGGCACATATCTCTGCACGTTCATTTTATACGTTAAGAGGAGGGTATGGTTCTGACTTCCTGTAGGACTATAGTGTGAAGTATATATTTGAGTTTCTATTCTGGTGCTTGCTGTAGCTGCGGTGATGTCAGTATACTTGCAGAGCCTTTCTTTGTTTTCGCATGGAGGGGACACCTGTGCAATGCAATCAGGCTTCTGACCAGACAAAAAGGGGTGGTGGTGATCTTCCACGAGGTTGGGATGGTATTGCCAAGCAACGCGTTAAGACTTCAAGGGGGAGAAATTTCTTGTGCGGAAAAAAACCTTAGGCGATGAATTCTGAAAACCTTTAAATGTGATGCAGAGAAAGTTAATGCAGATGGCACTATATGAATCTTCAAACCAAAAGATCCAGTTAATTTTTAATTATTAGAATTAACTTTGACATTTGAATATGTTGACGTCTCCACTCCCTACCTCCCCACTCCCCCCAGTGCTAAAACCAACCAATCTCAACATCCAAACTATTTACATTTGCCCTAGGTGGATTCTGGAATAAATGTTATGGGTATGTTTGGGAAAATTACATTCTGTGGCTCTGGAACCAGTAATTAAGTAATGGACTAATGACAACATCTGGTAAGACATTATTTTATAATCTAGTTAGACTTCCGTAGTGGAAAAGAAGGCAAAAATAAAATTTGAAGGCTAGAAGGATGTTAATTTGATCTTTCCTTCAAAGGCTGTCATGCCATATAGATGACTGAAATACAGAAACTTGAAAGCTGCAGATTTTTAATACTGTGCTTTTAAGAATAAAATGCATGCATTGTATCTTACGTGCTATGACGTTTATTCTATATAATAATCTGTCTTATTTTAAGCAGTCCTCTGAATCTTGTTGTGGGATTTGAAAGCCAACTTACAAAATCTAAGCTGAAATTAAGTTAGATACTAAAATTAGCAGGTCAAATACTGTCATTTTTTCTGCTCTTAGAATTGAAATATGCCATTGTCTAACATATCTTTAAGTTATCCGTTTGCAGCAGATTTGCAAGTAGCAGGTTTTTTTTAATGTTATTGTAAATTTACTTATATGTATGGCTTCTTAATAAAGCAGAAGTGAAAAGGAACTTAGGAAAGATTTGAAACACCTCTCAGTACTGTTCTCTTGCTTGTTCTGCTGAGGAGATGCCTCTAATATATAAAGCATCATTAAAGGAGCAAGCAGCCTTGAATAATACCATTTGCTTTCTTGTAGTCTGCTGCTTAACTCAGAGCTCAGTGCCAGAGTGTTGCATGCCTGTTCCCAAGCAGACCCAATAAAAACTGTTTCTCTGTGTACACAAAGAGAACCTGATGCAACCTAAAAAAATTCTTATGGCATCCTGTATTTGGTGAGATCAAACCTGAGCTCTATTGCGGAGAAATGATTTAAAGACATGGATGGGTAAGCTTGAGGGCTCTTTGCTTTCAGTTTTGGTAAGATGAATCTTTGCTTCTGTTGGAGAACTGTTTGGCGAGAATGAGAATACTGCCTGTGGCTTTCAATGCTGTGATGACTTGTTTTAATGGTATCTTTTGGCACAGGAAACAGTAGGAATTTGTAAAACTACCTCCTCTTCTTGGGGGAAGGACAGACGACAGAACGTAATTTAATTGTGAAGCTAGCAGTTTTATCTTTAACTTAATTTAATTAACTTATTTTAATATGTAGAATGGAGAAGTTCTAGACTATGCACAGAAAATTGGGAAATTTGAGATACGAGTTCTAAGTAGTGTGTTGGTAGGCTACTTAGGTAAATCTTAAAGGAACTCGAAGTAGAAAATGGATGTTCTAAAACCACTCTGGTTGTAGGACAACGAGCATTTAAAAGTCAAATGCTTTCAAATACTAATAAATTTATTTTTATCTTCAGGTGTCTAAAGTAGCCCTCCACTTTTACCGAACTGTACCCTAAATCTGACTGTAATGTTGTGGGAGTAATCTCTTAATTTCTGTTATCATGTAGCCCTTTTTCCTCCAAGTCTGGTAACAGCTATGGTTTTGCTGACAGCATCCAGGGCTAAAGAAAATCTCCACAGAAATTTTCCAAGTATAACTTTGGGATGCAGAAGCAAACAATTGAGAGCAAAAATTAACAGCTAGGAACAAACACGGTTTAAAATACTTTCTTCCTTTTGCTCCCTCCGATCTTTTCTTCCTTACCTTTTTATTTTTTCTTTGAGGGGTTTGTACTGTTGTACTTCATAGTATAACGGAGTGGCAATGAAAAATGAGCAAAACGATGCATCAGGTTAAGCAACAATCCATTTCCATGTTAATGGTTGCCAGAAGAAAGTAATCAGTGTATGGGTAGTGCATACTGTTTTGATGATTATTTTTTTTTGAAGCTCAGGTGCTATGCTGCTATAAATAGGGCTATTACAAAACAGTCAGCTTTTCATATCCCTCATCGTCCCTCCAAATTGAAATTAAATTGAAGCAAATCCTGTAGATTTGGTACAAGTAGTCCAAAGTTCCGTTTGGCTGTTGAAAAGAAGTGAATGAATTCTTTATGTATGTGTGCTCAGTCACACGAGCCTACCAGCTCGTGGTCATTACTTAATACCTGTATGCATAAACTATATGCAGAATTATGTAAAAAGGATGTGGAAGCATGCGAACGATTATATGCTATTTTTCTTCCCCTGCAACAGAGGCTGAATTCTAGTTTGCAGAAAGAATTAGACTGTGGTTTGAAGGCTGGTTTGTTGGGTTTTTTTGTTCTATGTTGTCTTTCTTTGTTGCAGAGGTTGTGAAGTCTGTAATGAATGAGGTAGGGAACTGCTTGAAGAGAAGGTGATTTCATGGTCTCCCCTCAGTGTTTTCTGCAAGAACTGACTGCTTTTTATTTTTCAAAGAGTGTCTGTCCTTTGGTGCTGGTTGAGTTGTTCAGAGTTGTCAGGGATGTTCATTAGCTATGTCCTGACTTGTTTTTGTATTGACTAACTTAAGACTGTGGGCCTCATCTGTCAAAACATTAAATTATTCAACGTATACCTTAATACTTCAAAGCACAGAGAACATTATATGGCCACTGAAGACAAAGGGCCCTAGATCATCTTGGATTAAATGATCAACATCAGAAGACTTGGTACCAGTTATTGTGCTTCAGCTTTCCAATGGAGGAAACAACTTCTCATCTGTTTCTCCTTTAATTTCTAACTTGTGCTAATTCCTTAAAAATAAGTGTGTTCAAGTTTGAAGCTCTCAAATGCTGTATTTTATGATACTGTGCTTAAACTGTAAATAATTTCTGAATTTGATATTCAGAACAAGTTTTGATTAATCTGCAAAAAAGTCACTACGCATTGAATAATGAAGAAACCTACTAGCTGTTCATTTACTCCTCAGTCCATCTATCCTATGTCAGAGGTAGGCCGAGAAAAAAGGTGGGAGGGATGAGAGGAGTAACTATATAACTAAGATTTTTCTAATGATTTTACAACTGTAAGTCACTCTTTCCTCTCATAAGCGAACAGAACCTTTAGTCATTCTTAACTCTTGCACTTTCTTTAACTCTGGAGGTAATCTTTTTAACCATATTACAGTGTAATTTCTCATATTCTTTAAAAATGGAAATAATAAGACAAACACAATGTGCCCTAATATTTGAAATATGCATAGATTTGTAACAGCTAGATCTGAACTGCGTGTGCTACCTAAAATCAGTGTAACTCCCGGTAGTTCTTGTCTTGCTGGTAGAGAATGCATGTGAAGGAAACTGAAACTGATTACCACAGTGTGTGCTTACCAGAGAGGAAGACTGTAACTCCAGAAATCTGTGCTCTGCTCATAATGTACTTTATCAGAGTCACTAACTTCAACCAAACTAAGATCCATCAATATTTATCCATCAGTTTTTATGACAGAACTGGGAAGAACCTTGACACTTAGCTCATTGTTCCAATGTTTTGTGTGGGTTAGACCACGTGGCTTTTTTCTAAAGATGCTTTGAATTGGTCTATGTTGATCTCTCCTTTACCATATAACTAGAAGACAGGTAATGTCCACCTGTCTTATATGATGGGACAGTCCACTTAAGTGAATCCTTTTAGATACTCAGAGGTGCAGCTGCTCTGTAATGAATTATGGAATGGCTCGCTTTGATGTGTTTTGGCTACATGGCAGATGCACGCCTGGTTATTAGGGAGGGAGGTGTTGGGGTACCCTCAGAGCAGCAAGGAACAGATTCTCGAAATATCTGTACATGTTCTCTGACTAGATCTTGGAAGGCTCTGGGGAAAAATGATGTCAGGGAGCAATCTGGGGAGACAAATGTTTCTTGCAGACTCCGGTCTGTAGACTGCAGTTTGGGCACCTCAGTTAAATGTATCTTTAATCTGAGATGGTATCGCCTCTATCGGGAAACTTACTCCCATTCTGGAATACCTTTGGAGTTTTTGTCTCACTATGCGATCTGAATCTTTCTTTCTGTTTATTAAGGTTTCCATACTCACTAACTGTGGACAGTAGAGAACAGTTTATTCTCCTCTTTGGAGCTACCTCAGGTGTCCGTGAGGGTTTATGTTTCTCCTAAATCTTTTCCAGATCAAAATCACCAGTTTCATTAATCTTTCATTGTGGGCTGTTTTTTAGACCTCCTGCCAGTTGTTACTCTCCTCCTGGTCTACATCATTTGGAAGCCAAGGCTGATTGTTGTCTAGGGCATCATGTACTGATCTGTTCACTGGAATATTATCTAAATGTAGACCTGAACTTTTTTCTCCAGTCGCTTTTCCAGTATGTCAGTGTTATTCATAATTCTTACCCTGTTCTTTCTGCTTGCATCTTCTTCTGGGCTTCTGTCCTCCCTGGTAATGGGAAGCATATCCTTCCATCCCTTTGTGGTTTTGCTTCAGCACAGGCATTGCAAAACTCGCTTGGTATATTTTCTCTGAGTGTAGCATCGATAACTGCTGTCCGAATATGGTTTTCCAGACTCCTTTCTGCTCTCCTTACAGTAATTTTTGTGCATATCTCTCTTAGAAAATGCCCTGTAAATTCTGTCAAGAACCAAGTCATACTACAGCATCTGCTACTTGTCTATGGTAATTAGCATAGAACTCTAGAAGAAATTAAACTTACTTGACATTCTTAGTTCTTAAGTAACTTTGAAGATGTATTTGTTATCTGTTAGCAGGTTTTTACTAATAGTTTGTGCTGCTTTTTTTCTTAGGGCTTAAGTTAAACATAAGATCTTTGTAATAAGCCTGACAGCTTGCTTCCTTCCCATTCAGAACCTCGCATCTGCTGTGAAAGGTAACCACTGGGGCCATAGGCTTCTGCAAATCTGATCGATGTCCCTCCATGGTCTAATGTTCTGAATACTAACTGAAAATACAGCTTGGAATGGAATCTCTTCAGTTCTAAGCCTAACAACGACAATCTTCTCAAAACTGAGGCTTGTAGCTGTGACATTCAGAGTTTTCTCATGGGGGAAAAAAATCCGTAGTAAATGCGGACACAAAGTATATAAAAGCAGTCATCTGTCGTGGTTGAAGCTTGTAAATTTTTACACAGTTGAAAACATGAGCTTTCTAAAAAGCAACATGGAGCAATCTGTTGCTAGCATCACTAATAGTGTTGCAGAGAAAAAACTAAAGCATGAAGAGTGAGAATGGTATGAGATTTCCTGGTAACGTTCAGGGCATTGCGACGATGAGAAGGATTACCCTCTTGGGATCCAAGCAGGGTGTAGCAGTTCATAGAGTAAGATATTGGGCTACAACCTAAGGATAATAACCTAAAAGAGGGGATGGAGTTGGTTTTGCAGGAATAACCCTCTCTTTACCATAAACTCTTGTTTTGCTATAGCTACACAGCTGCAGAATGCTTCAGATTTTGTTCCCATACCCGTGTGTTGCAGGTGCCTGATTAAAACCCTTTCAGTTTGACCCGGGCTGCTGTCTGCTACAGTGCATTGTAGCTGAGCTCTGGACTGAATCTAAAATGCTTGAGCTTGCTCTGACTTTCATGAGAGACTTTAGGTTTTCATCAGAATGAAGTATATTGTTCTAACAGGAATCTACACAGTTTAAAAACCTTCAAGGAAGTCTAGTGCATTAGAGAATATTTTTGTGACCACTTATAGTCAGTATGCTCTTCTCCTGCAGTACAAGCTAATTGTTTTTAGAGAAAAATATTTTACTTGAAAACAAATCTCTAATTGAAATGGTTTTGTTTTGTACCATGAGAGTTAATTTTGCTGAGATGTAATTAGCAGGAGTTGTGGCTTCTGCACCTAGCAAAAATACTACCTGAAAAGGTAGGTGCAGTTTGCCTTCTTTGTACATGAGTTAACTTCTGTTTCATAGCAGCCTGAAAGTGCTGGAGATACTGCTACACAGTGTTACCAAATACTAATTTTCTGTGTAGCTAGTTGGTATGCTTAGGGGATAAGCTCTTAAACTGGTAATCATGGATTACTGACTTCTAGAAACTTGCTGAATTTTCTTTAAAAATTATCAGTACGACTACTTCTGTCTGCAAAATAGCTCAAAAATGGAAAGCTTTTCATTTTACTTTCCTTTTGTATTGCAACAAGCTACTATTTGTAGTTATGGAGTTCCTTTAATCTACTGTACGCTGCTGAGTATCTTTAGGTGTGAGTAACTTCATGCTGCTTGTCCCCCTGTCGGCTGTTCGGCTTAAAATGCTTCACAGATAATGTGGAAGAACAGATCAAAAAGGGAATGGGAGTGGGGAGAGTGTCCAGTCTTTTTATGCAGCTGTAGCAAATGCATGTACTGAAAGAATTTGACTTACTGTACTATGTAAAATCCAGAGGTGTGAGGTAAGTGACCATTTTTCTTAGCAGTAGCATCACATTCCTTTCAAAAAATGAGTGCTGCTTTTCACTCTCACCTGTACATCTTAATTAGCGGGGCCAGCAGAGGCACAAATGAAAATCTGAATAGATACTTGCATTTTAAACCTCTGTCAGTGGAGTTCTTAACAAAACAAATGCTTTCTCTGTCCACTTGGCAGTCAATGTCTTTCTGTTAGCTCAGTGTCCCAAGTGCACTTTCCAGACGATTACTGTAGGGTTATAGATACCTGTAGATTGGATGATCAGGAGAACATCCACAAGGCAATCTTTATAGCTTGGGTTTGCAGCCCAGAGGTCCTGGAGCAGCTGCCAGAAAATTTAATAGGGCCAAGAGGTCTTTTTTATGTTTTTCATGAAACTTATCTGATCTGTGCTTTGTCTAAACTTCAGTAAATGCTGATAAGCAATGTCTAGCACTCGCTAAAATTGTAGCTCATTGTGAGCTTTGTGGAAATTAGAAGCAGAATCGTATTTTTGGTCTAAAAGTGCATGTCTGCTGCTTTGCAGTTATTCTTGTCTTAAAAGTTTTGAAGTTAATTGAACACTATTGTTACTATTGAACATTATTTTTTGTAATGCCATTTAAAACTATTTTTAAAAATGATGGTTTACTCTTATAAAGATTTTTTTTTCTCTTCTATGATTGGGATTAACTGGACAAACCACACCTGAACTATCAATCCTAAATTTAGTTAGCATTTTTAAAATTTTTTGATATGTCTTGTTTACAGAACAGGTTCTTGTCTAAAATGGGAGCTTTTGTTTCCTACCTTTTAGAATGTCTTGATCTACAGTTTAGGCAAATCTTGGTCAGTTCAAACTACTTTAGAATCTATTTGCTTACACTCATCTTCAGAGAGTATAATTTAAAAAGCCATTTTTAAAAGTGGCTGCAGGCTATAGAAGCCCCAAGACTCCCTCCGGTATTTCCCCCCCGTTTGGGGGGAACTTCAGTGAAACAGCCTCTGTGTTCTGTGTGACCATGGCGAAAAATGCTGGGATTATTTGCAGCTCTATTTGATCCGTGGAATGCACCGCATCTATTGTTAGCTCTCCAGCTGAAGCAAGAGCAGGAGTTGTTTTTCTCTTTTGACATTGTCTAGCCAGACCTGCTGCACTGCTGTATTGGTCTTGAGTAGTTAAAGGTGATGGTATTGGCAGACTTCCCATCCTTTTAGTAGCTGTGGGGGAGCTGAGATGCGGGAGACCATAATTTATGTGGTTGGTTTTGCTTTTAAATTCTTAAGGCTGCAGGCAGTATATCTCTGGAAGCCTATAAAGTTCACTGTGTTCAGCTTTCCTATTCGATTTAGAGTCTTTTGCAAGTATAAGCGCTCTTCCTGGATAATTCCTTACCATGGAGATTAAACACTGTGTTTGTGTGTGTGTCTGATAGTAATGAGGACAAGATTGTTCACATCCAGCCTGTAAATACAACAGAGTCACTAACCCACATATGCGTGTTTCTTTGCTGTTGCCTGTTGCAGAAGAGATCATCATCTCTTTTTTTTTTTTTTTCCCCCTTCTGCATAAAATTTGGATACTGAATGCTTCACAGTTTCATTATGGAGCGCACACGGATCTGTTTGTTGTCTCGAATTCAGTCTTAGCCTGCGTTGTGCTTCAGCATGTTGTCTTTTTAAATTTCTTACATCTGATAACACGCTACCAGAGGGGCATGTAGCAATGCTTTTTTGATGTTGCCTGATGACTAGAGAACAGGGCTTTTAGATAATTGATTTAGGTTGATTGGTTTGTTATGAAATATTAGATAAGAATATATCAAAAGTAGTGTAACAATAGATTACCGATGGAATCATGCAACTAGGTTTGAAAGCAGTTATAGTTAAAATGAGTGTCAGATTAAAATAAGAAAGTTTGCAAAGATTTCCCCAGTGTTCATATCTGGGCAGTGTGGCTGTTTATTTAAACCGGGACTTCCTTCTGACTTAAAACAATAGAAAATGACTCTTAATCTAAAAGACTTTGCTTCCTATCTTAGATATAATTTCCTTGATAACAAAACAAAGAAAATGGGTTGTATAATTCAAACAAGGCAGATTTCAGAGTTCTAGGATTCCTTGCCTGTGGAAAGTGCTAAGGTTTTGTTTGAATTAGAGAGCTCAATATCAGAGTAGTGTTAAAAACAAGAGAAGTGTCCTGTTGGGGCAGATCAGTGGTCGATCAAGTCCCATGCTCTGTCCTGGGGAGTAGCAATAGGAGAAACTGCTTGGAAGGAACTACCTGCAGCCACTTAGCAATCCCTTTTCCTGCTCTCTGCCAGCACCCTGGAATCCATTGTCTAATCTGAGATGTTTTGGAACGTGCCTGTTGATTCTTTTTTTTTTTTTTTTTAATTTTTTTAAGAACCTATTATCCGTGAATTCTTCTAATCCCTTTTTAGCTTGCTGATGTTATCTGCCTCCATAACTTCCTGTAGCAGCTAAGTCCAGAAATTCACTGTCCTTGCGTGTAACTCTCTAACCTTTAGGGTGGTAGGGATTGATGTCAAGTCAAATCAAAAGTTCAAATTTGGCAACTGGTTTCACTTTTCCCCCTCATTTTGAGTTATGCTTCTGTTAAGCAGTCTGTTTTATGGTATGTAGTACAGTATGGTGAATATATTTCTTTGCAGGTGGAATGAAAAGGAGGAGCAGTCATGTTGCTTGTGCTACTGTAAGGCCAAAAGGGCATTGTTAATTTCTCTCAGTGCGGATGAAGTGGATATGCAGACGTAGTAGTTTTGACTATCCAAATAGCACCTTCCAGTTTTTTTCCTTTTAGCAAATAAAGGTCTGCACTAGTAAGGAAAGATCTTTCTAAACATTTTGACAACTTTTTGACAGGTTACTTTAGTGATTGCTCTAGCAGTTTTGTAATATTTTTATGAAACCGTTGCTATAAAAGTATTCTTCGTGTATGTAGCGGAGAGGCAGTACGTGTTGCAAAATTTTCATGGCTGGAGGGAAGAGCTTAAAACTTGTACAGCTCCTGTGTATGATTTACGGTATGCAAGAGCAGGGCTTCCTTGCAGCTATTGCCTCAGGTCACAGTCCTGCTGCTGCACCTCGCTTGTTACTCATCCTACAGGTCAGTGTAGTTTTGCTTAGCTTTTTGTATTTTTTTTTTTTTAGCTATACCTAGGTAGCTGTGTATAGAGCAAAACACAGAAAACTGAAGCAGAAATCCTATGATATAGAAAATATCTATATCTATGATATAGAAAAATATTAAATTTGCAAGTTTAGACCTGCAATCCTAAAGTGTTATTAGTACTAAGTCTTTTTCAACTTTAAATCCACAGATCCCTTGTAGGTCAGGAGAAAAGTCAGTAGGTTTTTATGGTGTAGTAGTATCATTTGACTCTTTCACATTCCTTTCCTCTATCTCTGTGTTATGAGAGTTGTAAAACCAAACTGGAGAAAACACGGTGACCTCAGAAGATAGTTATGGTGGCAACACTCTATATAGTGTGACTTTGATAAGTGTTTCACTTGACACTTGAGGTTTTCGGTGTAAGTATTTATTGCCTGGAAGAAAAACCCACCATCTATAATATCACAGTTAAAATCTAATGAAATGCTTGAAATTCCTCCTCTTTCAAGTTGCATGCTGGCTATTACATTCTTGTTGCTTATATTTGTGGGTTGGCATAGTTTGTATATCATGAATGTTAGGGTTACTCTGGGAATTTTAACATACATTTCTGGATGTTTTAAGTCTTAATCTGACTCTAATGAAGGTATGGGGCTTGATTTCTCTCTTATATCCTCCATTATCATGAACAGGAGAAGTACTTCAGTGATGGAAGGTGGAATTTTGTGGGCTTTGGGCGTTGAAGAGGTTAACAGTCTAATGTTGAAGTACAGGCAAGAAACTGATGAGTAACTCTTCCTGCTTTGTTCTGGGGAATCTGAAATGCTGTTTAAAAAGTTCACATCTAGTGTACACGCAGAAGGTGTATTTACAGCAAAAATTTTTTTTTTTGGTCTGACAGTTGCTAGCTGTAAAGAATGAACGTAGCTGTATGTAAGAAGACGTAGTTGTGTTCTAGTTCATTCAGAATTCAATTACGTTTCCATGTCAGGACCAAAAGCTGTCTTTATTTACACTTGTAAAGCTCTTGTTGAAAGAAGGGCGGTTATATAATTTAAATTGAGGGCAAACTAGGTTCTTCTGGGTGTTTTGGAACAGTGAATGATGCAGAAAAGGCCTTGCTTGTCTTGTATCTTAAAATTATGAAGAGGTAGCACCTAGTGAGAATATATGCTGACCACAATGAGATGCCTTTATAAATAACTTGCATGGAACTCCATTTTAAGGTGGATAACTTTTTTAATACATAAAAGCTCTGCCTTTTCTTTCCTTTAAAAACTGTGGTGAACTTAATGGATTATCTTTTTGATCTAATTAAGATGCTAAACTTTGTATTTAACTATTTTGTTTCTCTGCAGTATTTTTGCAGCCAGCCAGCTGCAAAAATTAGAGTGTACTCAGATGTTTCAAATGTAAGTTCTTTTCATGTGCTTTTTTGTCCTGGGAGATCGACCATATTGACTGAAAAGGTGTTCAAGGCTTGGTTATTTTTTTGCTTCTTTGTTTTTTAAATAAATGAATGTGCTATAAATGTTCTGATAATTGTTTTCGTAGACGTATACCATAGCCTAGGTTAAAATACAAAAAATAATGCAATAAATCAGAATTCCTACTAAACTTGTGGTGACAACGGATTGGTAATGAAATTCTGTTTATAGCAACTTGCTATAATAATTGAATCATTTGGTTTCGGTTTTATCACTGGAGTACCCAAAATTGAATATTGATGAAGGATGGACATGATTCTGGCTGGCATTGCCCTATAAATCTTGCAGAGGACAGCATTTCTTGGCTGTTGTGATTCTACCTTGGTGTAGAGAAAACAAACTGGAAAAAAAAGTGTTAAGCACGAACTATTTTTCCAATAAAAATAAAAATTATGGGATTGTTAGTTAAATGTAATTATTGAGATTTCAGGTGAATTAAATCTAGGCTACATCAGGTAAACTAAAGCTAGACTGCAGTACTAATCATTGCCGTACATATTAATTTCATGCTATGGCTTTTTCTTCAGAGAAAGTGCTGGTGTATTGAAATTCTTTGTAAGCGTTCCTGGCTGTTAGCAGGCTTGTTATCAACCAGAGAAGGGGTCTGGAGGGGGGGCTTTCAGTCACAAGAGCTGCCCCACCCAGGCTGCTGAGTTTAGCTGTTAGGAAAAGTTTTAAGTGGATTCTGAAATAACTCACTATATAAGTAGACACCAAACTGTACAAAACGTGGTGTACTGATAGAAGTCAGTGCTTTGGCTTCTGATCATCAAGAAACTTCAGTGACATCAGAAACTGAGTGCAACTCTTTGTTTAAGATATAGGACTTCATGGAAAAATATTTTAAATAGCCTCAGAATCAAGAATGTGGGGCTTTGTAAGCCAGTTTTTTTCCTGCCAAAGTTCTATGGTTTTTAAGACTGGAGCCTGCTTTATAATAACAAGTGATGTTGTGATATCAAAAAGTATTTGAAATACTTCTAGAAGTTTGTGGAGAGACAGTTTTCTTTATTTCTTTAAATTAAAGATTTATTTTTCCATTACAGCTATGGTCATGCAAACTCAGAGAATATATTCAGTGATTGAAGCTAAAAATTGGTATGCAAAAAATGAGGACCTCTTGTCTTTCAGACTTCATTTTGAGTCAAATGATGTGCACAGAGCAGAAATTTGAGCAGGCATTCTGCAAACAGACCTTGTGTACCTTCTGATTTATTTTTTTTAATGCAGTTTGTTAAAAATGTAACCTCTCCATATATGCTGGAGTCAAAACTTTCAAACACATAGATTTGCTCTGTGGATCTTGATGACTGCAAATATTGCTGATATATGCAAGTTTTAAGTCTGTTGAAGCTTCCATTAGCCGTTATTTCTAAAAATGTGACTTTATATACAAAAGGGGAGCATGGATAGCACTAACCAGATTCTGGGAGAAAGAACATTTATGCAAACTTTCCTACACACTTTTTTCCTGCTCTCTTGCAGACAAATTCAGACCAATCTATTACAAAAAGCAGGAGAGAAAGTTCTGCATTTCCTTTTCATCCTTTTTACATATTTATGCACCTAGCATGAAAGGTCATTCACAGTGGCTGGAGCTTTGGAGAGCAAGCAGCAGTTTTCAGAACCAACACGAAATACCACAAACCTTTTTTCGGAAGAGCAAGTTAATAGTTATTCAACCTTCAGCGGTCAGTTGTTTGAATCTAATTATGAGAGTTGTCGCAAGGTGTTAGAATTTATCCAAATACTGTGGAATTTCAGAGGCGAACTGATGCCTGGCTTCTCAGGGATGTTGGTAAGATTGATTGAGTGTTTGTTGTTACTTATTGCTATGGCAGTAGTAGCAGCTAGAGGATAAACATCTGAAGTTATTGGTAACTGAAGTTAAATCAGACTTAAATATGGGCTGCAGCATCTGAGAAGCTAGTGCACATGTGCTTCTGCAGCTCTGCTGGAGAGACGGCATAACCTCTGGTAAGGAGGTGAACAGATACTGAATTGCCATAGTTGAAATTGCTGGGCACCTGCAAATGCTCGGGCTGGCCAACATCCTTGGGTTTCTAGAACAACTCAAGTACAACAGTGTTCTGAGCATTTTACTACATGTGAAGAGAAGCTGTACACACTTAGGAACTTTGGAACCATCTGTACTCCAGAACTTTTAAAAGAAGCAGATAAAGACACAGACTGTTTGAGGGGGAAAACTTGAATTTTCTTATCAGCTGGAACAAACACAGTTTGAGTGATCGCAGTGGAATGAGTATCACCAAGCACCTTTATAATCTGAAACAACTGAAACTTAAGTAGAATAATACTAAAACCAAAACGATCAATTTTACTATATTAAAAAACATTGGGAACTGCAACTAAGAGTCTGTTCCTAAGCTATTTAGGCATTGGTTGTTTCGTTTTAAGGAAAATTATTTCTAAAGGCTAATGGGCTCTAGAAATCAGAGAGACAGATAGCACTTGATGTTGATTATTCATCCTCACTCTTCTCCTTTTCCCAGCCTCCCACCATTTGTGAGGGCCATCCATAAGGTTATGTTACAGTGTCGTGTAGCATATCTCCTGGTTCTCAGAACAGTGATGTGAATGCCTCCTATGAAGGTGAGGGAAGGATTTCTGTTTTGTTTCTTCCCCCCAAAGAAGTTACCTCTACACGTGCTACCGTATGTAATATTTGAAACTTGGAATGAGAACATTTGTCTCTGAAACTTGTCTGAAATCTTTAGGACTAATGCTGCTTTTTGACCTTGAAAACATACAGTTTAGCCTCTCCATCAGCATATGGGAAACACTTAGTTAGGACCATTATTATGCAAGTACTGCTCTCTTTTTGGGGGGAGAGGTTGGTTGTCTGTCAGCAGCCCTGAAGGTTTTCAGTGTATCTTACGGAAGGTGTATCTAAGGAGGCAGAACATTCTGCTTTAACCATAAAGAGCTCATTCTGTGAATTTGTTATCCTGGGACTCCGGATTAACCGGATGCCAACTTGTAATTCACCAGGAACATTTCTAGACACGACGACTGACGACGACTGCAGTTGAGGGGCTTGTTTTATGGGCAGATAAGCCAAATACAAATCAATTGGAGAACGGTGATAAAAACCAGTAAGAAGGATATAAAGCTGTGTCTCACTTGTGTTGATGAGGTATTCTGAATTCACTGTGTGGTTTTTTTTTTGAGAAGACTTTTCCATTTCCTAAGCTACTAACGTAAGCGTTAGTGCTTAGATCTTTCCTCAGTTAATTTCTTACATTTAACTTTGTCTCTTGAATGTTAAAGGAAGTTGGGATATTCTGGGCATCCGGGTTTTTTACTGCCACAGATAGTGAGGGCTGTGATGCAGAGGCTCAAATGACACAGCACAGTGTTTTGGGTCACCAGCTGGTGCTGTAATTGCAAATTAGTTGAGCTGTAGCTTCAGATCCTAATAAAGTTATGCGTGCTCCTTGGGTGTTTCTCAGACATGGGACTGGAGCCATGGTCTGGGAACACCTGAGCCAGATTCATTTGGCTGATGAATTCTTACTCCATACCTTCTGGAAGAACAGCCTGCTGATCTGAAAATGATAAAACCAGCACCTGCTACGTGCTGCAACACATTTAGTAACTCTGCTGGATCTTGACCTTACTTTGCAGAGAGCCAGCGTCCGGCTCTTCTGTGGCAGGGTCCATCGGCAGCAAATACCAGTGAGCTGAGCGCGCTGGGGTGGCAAAGTCACCCACTTGTGTGGACCCCGCAGGCAACACTGCAAAGGGGTTCTGGCCCTCCCTGCGGAGGTGTCAGAAACTTCTTCAAAAACTTGCAGTTTCTGCCTGGATGTGTGCTCTGGCCATTGCAAGGCTTAAGGGCTGCCTACGCACACAGATGCTCCTAAAATACAAAGTTGAGAAGCAAGAATCAAATAAACTTACCTTGATGTGTCTTAAGTTTTTTTTTTTTGTTTGGGTTTTGTTTTTTTTTTGGTTTTTTTTTTTTTCCTTCAGAATCTTCTGTGAGGTTTCACAATATTTCTAAATAGTGTCTTCATGTATTTCATTGCTGTTACTGTTAGGGGAATTTTCCTGTTACTCATTCTTGTTTATGGACAGCGTTGTTAGTACACTCCCAGATTTCTCCATCTGCAGTGCATGATTTGCTCTTTTATTTTGTGACCCCCGTGTCTTTTTTGATGCACTTCTGCCTTCCCAAGTGTTTTCCCAATTTGTATGTCTGCTGTAGTCCAGAGTGTACTACTTCGTGCTCATGTTTTTAGAAAGCTAATTGAAGTTAATTTTTCCTTATCCTTTAGATTTTTACGTCTACCTCCATTTTACTAATTATTTATATGGTAATGTTTTAGATATCAAAACCATATAAAACCATATACTTAGTGTGCAGTGGTTTGGTGTTTTTTTCTTTTTTTTCCAGACTAAGTTGGGTAGTGATGAAAGGTAGTGCCTCTCTCTTCTACATGATCTCTTGTCCTTCCTGGTACCAAGGTGGCACTTTGCATAGAGTCTTCTTGTATGTGACTGCGTTACCTGAGCCAGATTATTACAAACAATTCCCAAATGATCACTAGCAGTTACAATTTTTTTTTTTTCCGCATGCACTATTTTATGACAAGCTACTCATAAATAGGTTTGTTGCAGAAAAGGCTGTAAAGTACTAAATCTTACATTCCACAGATAATAGGTTTTTATGAGCATGTTTTCCATACTTGGGGGTAGATTTGCCTATTGATAGGAAGTTCTTGCTCTTGGCAGTAATGATACTATTTGAATTGTTTTGGCTAACTTCTCTACATCTTAACAGTGTGAATGCTGTTTACTTAATGGAGGTGAAGAAACTGTTTTATGCATCTATTTTATACAGTTCTTTTTTAAACTTTGTATAAAGGTATTACCTGTTGGCTTATGCTGCTGTGTAAAAGACCTAATTTGTATTTTCATGAATCTGTTTCATAAACTGGACATCTCTGCCTGATGCAGTAGTAGTTCTGGGTAGTTCAGGATGCTGCTTCACCTCTGTGAACTGTTTCTTTAGCTGTTGAGGTGAAGGAAACAGTGATGCTCACAGTAGGTCCCACTGTATGCTGTGTTTTGTGAGGAATTGTGAATAGTATTTGGTCCATGCCCAGACTTTTTCCAGTTGCTTTGAATGCTCACTTAAAACATGTTGACTACTTTTCTTTTCTGGCTGTTGTTAGGCAGGAAGAGGTAAGACTGCATGCTGGTGCTTGTTATTGTATTTTTTTCATTTGAATATTTTCTTTAAAGTGACTATCAAATTTTTGGCTGTTTTGTGTTGGTTTTGGATGGTTGGTTGGTTTTTTTTTTGCGCCAATTCTTGTTCCTGTGAACATCAGTGTGCGCGTCTACTTAATTTAATGGATATCAGTTGTTAAAGGACACTACCTGATGTCCCTGCTAGTGAAGAGAGCTGTGTTGCCATATCTAGATTTACATAAACTTTGTGTCCTGCTTTGAGTGCAGATGATGCTATTAGTCTGACCGAGTGCCATAAGGAAAACAGCTACTGACATTCAAACTACTGTTTTTAACAAGGCCTGGATTTGATTAGACTGCCTGGATCACTGGCAGCCTTTGATCGCTAGAATAAAAGCTGAAGTAACTGGTTTCTAAACCAAACCAGAACTTTGGATTATTCAGTGGATTGTGCTGACGGGGTAGCTAGCCAGTTTGCTGGGGCTTCTTTTCTCCTACGGTCTGAAACGGCCTTTCTGTGGCTTTCTGCTTTGTTCACTCACTGCTGGCAATCAGAACCTTGAGTCCCCCCCCACGCTTGTTTTTGCTTTGTATGAGTCCATTAGTCTTAATTTTAATTTTGTAAAAAGCCATGAAGCGCTTCTGAAGGAACTTGTGTGAGGATGCAGAAGCGGAAGAGCTGCGTGGAGCAGCATGTGCTTCTAATAGTTTATGCTTACATTATCCTCGCTGGCATGTGGGTAGATGGATTCAGAAGTAGTGTGCTGTCTGACAAAATATGATTAGTCTGCACTTATTGGTACACGTAGTGTCTGGGAAACCCTGATGTAAGTCTTGAAAGGCTTTATCTCAACAGTCTTGCTTGATAGCCTTTGGGAGCTTTTTTTTCCAAAACAGATGACTCACAGCCCTTAGGTACTTCATAGATGCAGTGAATGCTGTTCTTTGTACATAGGAGGAGGGAGAACAAGCAGTTTACCTCTGTGCTTTCAGAGATAATGATAAACTTTAAAAACAAAACAAAAACCCCACAAGTAATATGCTGATGTAGGGGAGAAAAAAAGGTCATAATGGAAAAAAGTTTGAAGTATATAATTTTCTAAAGTCTATAATAAACTTAGTGGCTGGAACATTACCTTTTCATTTTATGCATACAGATGTGTAAACTAAGTTTTGTTGACTTTGTTTCATGTTACATTAACCAAATTTTACTGTTAACATTTCATCACATGCTTCTTAAAAAGTGAATTAGGACAACTGAATATGCATGAATGGAAAATGGATTATACTATATCAGGGACTAGCTAACTGAACTGTGGTTGTTGCGTATGCCCACATTTGGCATAAAACTGATAATAAAACTTCTTTTTTCTCTGTATCTCCCCACAAAATACATATTTATGGTTGGTAATGCAGTCTGCCCATTTTTGTTTGCTTACCTTAAGTTTGCAGCTGATCACATAATATATTGCAGAACATGAATGCTTAGCTAGTCTGAAAATGCAGTATCATGTTAAGCCCCTGGTCTTGTGCATCGCTTACCTAAAAGAGTGCTTTTGTGGGGCAGGTAACAACTGAAGATAACCAAGTCTTGTTAAGTGCATGGCTGGTGTTACCAGGCTGATGTGTACGCTACAGCATAGTGGTATATGACTGTAGTTTGAGTTAAAAACAAAATAAAAAAAATACCAATCCAAAAAACCCAAACAAACAAAATCCCCACCAAAAAAAAAAAAAAATTAAAAGCCCAGAACTGCCTCAAAATTCTTGTTTGCAAGCAGAACCTGAAGGCCCTGGTTAGAGAGTGGGACTCCCAAAGGAATGGGAAAGGTAAGAGGCAAGATGCCGGACACTCCCTGTATGGTTTAAAGATTAAACTTCTGAATGTACTTGTTGGAAGGGTGTCATGACACTGGAAAAACCCAGCCTAGAAGTGAATGCTGTAAATAGCAGAACTTTGTCCTGTGGTATGGAGCTTAAGGTATCTTAGCACTTAAATGACAATTGCAGAGAGTAACATAATAACGTAAAATGCTGATTAAAATAATGCAAGATTGCCTGGAAAAGGTGATTTCTAAAATGAAGTTATAGCTGGAGAGGAAAGATAATACAATGGTCGGACTGTTGATTTAGAGTAATGAAAGCCACATTAAATTTCTAGCTCCGTAACAGCCATCTTGTACAATGAAAGAGGCCCATGGGATGCCAGCTGGATTGTGCTGCTTTTATACTTTAAAATAGCATTTTCCAATAATTACTGCTGGATTAGCTGAACTAGTGAAAATCCTTGTTCAGATAAAGCTTTCTGGCACTTGCAGTTAGCACAAACCTAAACAATGGATATGCTGATAAGAAGTCTTAGTTTTCTAGTGTGAGCAAAATAGTTCTTCAGCTCACCTTTGCATTATAGTTACTCCACTAAATACTTCATTAGCACAAATAATCAATGAATACATAATTATGGTTTTAATTATTCTTCTTCCAGTTGGAGCTTACAAATTTTTTTTTTTTCAATTGGAAAGTGGTGATTAGTATAGGTCTCTAGCTTTTTATTCCTCTGCTTTATTTTTAATACTTGTAATATTAAAACTGCAGAACAAAAGCCTGAATTGGCTGGAGCTGCTGTTCTGTTTGGGCGGTTTGTATTGGTGCTTTCTGGACCACATTTTTACTTTCAGTTTAATGAGAAGTGTTTGCTTATGTAATGATTCACTGAAGACAAACTTAGGTAAGAAAACATTAGGAGAAAAATTTAGTACAAAGTAGTAGTAGCCTATGCGCTATTATCGGTTTAAATACTGGGCTTTCAATGTTAGATAAGGTATAGTGAGTTACTCTCCTTAAAGAGGAGGAGATAGAATAACTGACATCTGATTATAACTGATGTTAGAAAAAAGTATCTAAACATCTCTTCCAGTTTTGATAGTAATGTAACAAATGCACTCTTCTTAGATCAGGTTTTTTTGATCTTATTGTTGTTTTGAAAACTTTATTTTCCTGTTTTTCTAGTAAAGGAAGCCAGTAACTACTTTTCTCCCTGCCCTAAAAGGAAAAAATATTTTTTGTCAGAACTTTAAGGGACTTCCCGAGTAGTGTTGATAATACCATTGTGTATAAAAGACTTTTTTTTAACACAATGGAATGTTTTAATGTAACGCATTATGTATACAATATAACATATGAAAATATAAAAATCCGTAGGCCTTTTTCTTTCGAGTAATGTTGTCCGCAGATTTAACCCACTCTGGAGTCAAATCTTGTGCCCAAATACAGATAGAAATTTACATGCAGAGGTTTGGATTTGTTGAGTAATTATTTGTGCTTGTTCATGCAGATATACTTAAGAAAGGTATGAATTGTCATGTCTGGGAAGGTTTTAAAATGAAAGGACTCTGGGGAAATACGATCTCCTTTTGTTGCTGTCACCAGTAGATGTGATGCAGATTGTTCTAAAACTTGGGGGTAGAGATAGGTGGTATTGCAATGGAATAGAAGTTCTTCAGGCGAATGTGGATATGTCCCTGTTACTATGGATCTTGGTGTTAAACAGATTAGCATATTTAAGATTAAAGTTATTGTGAAAGGGGGTTGACTTTCCAGTCTTAAAATTGCCATTTTGTCTCAAAACATGAACATTTGCAAAGCAGGGGAAACAACTGGGGAGACAGCTAAATTGCCTAGGAATTGACACCAGGAAAAGGCAGCAAACACAATTTCTCACTGTTTAACTTGGTAACTGTTTTTGTGCTGTGAAGGTTGATCTCAGTGACAATATTTGAGCAGCTAATAAACAAAACATCCTAAAATGGGGGAAATAAAGTATTGCAATCTTAGTCAATAATTACGTTGCCAAGAGGTTTGAAATAGTAGAACTGCTCTCTGGAAAAGCAGTGCATAATGTCACAACAAAGGTGTTGATCAATTTTATAACTTCTGTGAACTCGCATCATGTTTTAGTAATTTCTTATGTGTGTGTGTGTTTTCTGCTCTGGGCTAAGACTGTTCTTTGGTTTTTGTTGGTTCCCGCGTAACCATTTTTGTAGAGTTTTGATAATAGACCTGTTTAAGTGAGGCAAGATATGTTGAAAAATAGTTTTTGCTTTGGGATAATAATTCAGATGTCCATTTATACTAGCTACTCTGCATGGATAAAAACCCTTCAAACAAGTGTTTAGAGCACACATTTGCATGGATATGCTTCTGTTCAAGGGCTGCCTGCTTACTGCCACTTACAGAATTATAGAATGGTTTGGGTTAGAAGGTTCACTCTATCCGCTTAATTTTTATTGCAAGAGATGCATGAAATAGCTGACACCGTGAGAAAATCAAACAGCTTCTACTCGGTGGTTTGCGGTGCACCTAGATCATCCCTTTTTCTAGGGCAGAACGTTAGATGTAATGAATGCACAAATGTTAATGTTAATTATTAACTAGATTGAATTAGTTACTGCAATCGTCTGTTGGTGTTCAAAGTTAAAAGTGGGTCACCAAGACTCAAAGTACTTTTGCAGTGAATTCTAGCATTGATTTTCGTATTTCTGCTTATGCGGTTCTTTGGCTACTAGTTTGGAGAGGACGAGTAGAACCTTCAAGCCTTTGGCTTACAGCCTCATAATTGTAAAAGTAACGTGTTGCCTTCTGTTAGAATTATAGTAGTGCATATATTACAGGACAGAATCATCTGAATCCCTTCACCAGCTACTGAAAAAGGATTCCTTTTTAAATCAAGCATCGCTACCATAACACAGTGGTAGAATTCTTAGATCGAATCACATTTACTACCTTGTCATTAAAATCATTAACTGATAAAGCCAAACTTCGGACTTCAGGAAATGCAAAATTTTTTACTGTTTGTTGTTAAATAGCACTGTGTGAAACAGACGAATAATGATCACAGGTCTGAATTATTATAGGTTAATTTAGGCTGCATTTAATAGAAGAGTATATGAAAGAGGGTTTATACCTGAGGGATTAGATTTTGAAAAGACAAGCCTTAGTACCTTGAGGGAAGCATATTAGTAAAAATCACTGGAATAAGTGATGAATTAGGGTGTGTGTAGGGTGGAATTAGGACTATATTCAAGTTAGAGGTTAAAATCTTGACTGACTTGAAGTCAAACTTGGAAGAACGGCTTCTGAAATAGCTGTGTGAGTAACCACTTCAAAAAGGACATTGCTAATAAGTAGGGCATAAGAGGAGTGGAAAAAAAAAAATCACTCGTTTAAAAAGTGACATTTAGCGATTAAATGATCTGGGAAGGAAATCAGAGTTATTCAAAATAAGGTTGAATTAGACTTGCCAAAAAGTAATTTGGATCAAAGAAGAGAAGAGTGAAAGAAAAATCTGCTGTTCACTGAATAAATGCAGTAGTTTGGCATGAAAGTTGAATTCATACTTTAGTATAGGTGATAACTTTGTGTTCAAAAGCGAATGTAAATAAACCATAATTGAAGTGGAAGCAGAATGCTTCCAGATTGGGTCAACTTGATGATGATAACCTCTCCTTGAATTGTGGTGGAATTTGTACATGGAAACCCATGCTCAAAGCAGGAGCAGAGCTCTACTGTAGAGAGGCGTGTAAGTGGAAATGCAATATTCCTTTGTTCTACAGATTATCGTAAATGTCTGTATTGAATACATAACATGAGAATGCTCATGAGATCTTCCTGTACAAGGAAGCAGCTGTAGCTAGAGTAATTTTTACAGATCAGTGTTTGCCTAACACCGCGACTGGTGTTGGGTAGCTTAAGAATTCACTTGTTTAGAGTTGCTGGAATAAGGCCCATAACTTTGCCTTACCCTGGAGCCCTTGGAAATGAGGACAAGATTGTAAAGACATGTGTTTATATTTGAAGTATTTTGTAGTACTAACTTGTTAAGAGATTTCAGAAATTCATTAATCAGTCTTATGTGCTTTGTTGGGAGGAAAATGTGCAAGAAGCAAGGTTTATTGCACAAAAGGCTGCATCTTTTTGTCTTGTTGACCAACCAGAGGTAATTTTATCACTTTTAGTTTTCTTGGAAATAATTATTGAAAATGGTAAGACTCTGTTTAATGTGAATTTAGCCTAATTTTTTCTGTTTAAGAGATTTCTACAACATGTTAATTTACTATTATCAGTTATTTTTATTTCTAATATTTCCTTTTTTTTTTTAAGGTGACTTTTGTGAATAATTGATATCAAATCTAAAAAGGGAGGTGTGTGTATTGAAGATATATGTATGTGTGTGATATAAGGAACAGGCGTGAATATTAGAATGGTTTACTGTTACCTTACTGGTAAAGTGCCAGGTTAGGAAACTTATTTGTCTTAAGCCTTTCAAGTAGAGAAAATTGTTGCCTCTTGCATATGCTTTAAAATACATGTATTGCTTTCTAAAGAAGACTAAGATGGAGTAGAATAAATATGGCAGAAGACTAAGCTTTTAGCAGTACATTTATTTTAGGGAACAGAAAGTATTTCAAGATTGACTTGAGAAAATTGAGGTGTTGCTTTGTCTTTATTGTTGCTGCTTTTTGTGAAGAATAGAAAATAGCTTTGTGCTGTGTATGGTATACCTTCTCAGAATATTAGGTTTACTAACATGATGGATAGGTCTCTAGTTTTGCAGTTGCCTATAAAAATGTTAGTAAACTTTTTGTTTCAGGAACTTGAAACTACCCCAGGTTTTTTTTTTCTTCCAATTTTATAATGGCTTTAGAAAATGCTAATAATCTTTAGGAAGGATCTTCGTCATAGTCATAGGCACATCTGTAATGTTTAGTAAGTGTCAACTAGCATCATTGCTTGGAAATTAAATCATTTGAGTAGGATACTGTCTGCTTTTGAGGTGTTCACTGGGCTGGCTGGAGATGGCTTTGTAAAACCACACTTTACTTTTTCTGCCTTACTGCAGTGGGATTACTGATTTTGATTCCTGCCTATGCATCTGCTGGGTGCTTTAAAAAGGGGAGGTAGGGGGGACACGGTAGAAGAAAGTATTTCATGTAAAATGTTTGGAGTATTCCACTTTACTCTGAGCAATGTCTTGATTGAAGTAATGTGCTCAAATTTCTGTGTCTCACTTCCCTATATCTCTAATAGTTTCATGGGGTATTTGGTTTGGGTTTTTTTTTTTTTTTTTAATAGTAGAAAGAATTATGAGAAGTTTAGGAAAAGATACAAAGTGGTGAAGAATGAAAACTTGGTTGGTTTGATTTAGAAAGGAAGATACTGAGGGGTCTGCTTTCTCTTGGATTTTTACCTACCAAATCCTTGAGTTCAGTGGTTTTTGTTTTGCTCTCGCTTATTCCATCCATAGTTTAAGAACTGCAGGGTTTTGTTTCCCTTTCACAATCAAATTCAGTAAGATACTTTGCTAATCATGACAATCTAAAATAGAGTAGTAAAATGCTAGTTTAAATATTCTGACATTTATTTTGTAGTACAGGTCAGCAATATAAACGCTATGTAGTTTATTTAAACCTCTTACTTTTCGACATTGAGCATTAGAACTACTAGTGTTCAAGATCTTTATTTATAGGCTACAGAAGGAGAGGCTGGTTGAAACTTCAAGTGTGAAATGCATGATGCTATTTTTGGGAAGAACATTCCAATAAAATAAGGTGCTAAGGCAGTAATTGTCATAAATAAGGTACTTATATGTCTGCAATTCAGTGGGACCGTCTCAAAGGGATTTTATTTCTTCTAGAGCCGTAGAATAACTTAGTCAAAGTGGGAGTTCTTGGAGCTCATCTGCTCCTGTCCCCTTGGAAGAGGTCATCATCTAAGTTAGGTTGGGTTACTCGAGACCTTGTCCAGCTGAATTTTGATGTCTCCAAGGATGGAGATTCCACAGCTCATCTGGGCAGTGTTTAACTGCTCTCTTGGTGCAACTTTTTGTATCTGGTTGAAAGCTCTTTTTGTGCAACGTTTGAGCATTACCTCTCATCCTCAGTTGTGCACTTTTAAGAAGATCCTGACTGTATTCTCTGTAATGACTTACTGAGTGGTTGCAAATGGCAGTTACATTCCTGCCTTAGCTTAAGACTGAACAAACACAGCTGTCTCAGCCTCTCCTCATGCGTCTTTTTCTTTAGCCCCCTTAATGGTTTCTTGTTTGATTTGCTCCAATTTGTCAAAGCCTTCCTTCTTCTGGGGAGCCCAAAACTTGGCACAATATGCCAGATACAGTCTGAATAGAGGGGAATAGTCACCTTCTACAGCATGGTAGTTATGTTGTCCCAGGTGCAAGTTTTTGCTCTTGTCTTCAAATTTCTTGAGGTTTCTGTCAGCCGGTTTCTCCAGCCTGCTGAGACTCCTCTGAACAGTAGCTCCACTGTCCAGCGTATCAATCTATCCCAATTTAGGGAAAGCCATTCACAGACTTGCTGAAGTTGCATTCTATCCCATTTTCCTTGTCATTAACAAGTCCATTAAACACTATCAGAGCTGGTATTGACCCCTGAGAAATTCACCAGTCATAACTTCCCAGTAAGCCGTTGGACATCTAACTGCAACCCTTTGAGCCTCTCACTCCCCGAATCTTGGTTCTTGCACTGCTGGAAGATGGTCACGACACTTGCCGTTTTGAAATTGCCAGTAACTTGTGTAGTTCACCTTGTAAAGATGTCAGAGTGGCCTCACGATGCCACCACCTAGCTCCCTCCACCCTTGTTGGGTCCATACTATTCAATTCAATAGACTTTCTGTATCCAGTTTATCTAACTGAGGCCCCTAACTTAATTTTCCAGTACCACAAGCAGTACTCATGTAGACCTGGGAAGTCTGAGAACAAAACGTGCCAGCAGAGACCAAGGCAACTACATGTAACCTTTTCTGTCCTTTGCTGCTAGATAACCTGTCTCATTTCTGCAGTGGACCCAGGTTTTCCTTGATTAATTCATGTTAATGTCAACTCGGCGTTTAAAAACAAGTGCTCAATTAACAAAATACGATTTTCTACTTTCGTGTGTTTTAGGTGAAATTAGGTTTTAGAAAGACACTTCATACAAGAATCTTTTTTGTAATGAACTGTGAATTGTATGTTCATATATTAACACTGGGGCTATAATGTCTCAATCAAAGATCAGCCACGTTCCCTTTACACATCTCTCTACATCAGAGGCAGCCATTACATTAAATAGGTGATGTAAAAAAGCTACTATCTCACTATTCCAGGAGGAGTTGGGCATTCTTTATCTGAAAGTAAAATGAGTTACATGATCCGTAGCGATGGTAATGTAATGATGGATTCTGTTGCAGTGTGTGTTTGGGAACTCAGATTGCCCAGGGAATCTGGGCTCTGAAAGCTGTGATTTGTACCATGTGTCGAAAGCTTAAGAAATAACAGAATAAGGTCACTTTTTGTTAAAATATATATAGAAGATAGGAAATGTATGTTAAGTGTTTTTTCACAGGAAAGCATCAACTGTCTTGTCTAGTTGCTGATGATGTTGTTTTTCAGGAAAGCAACAAACCATCAAAAATAGACTATTTTTAGGAAAGAAGTAATGTATATGGCTAGCTTTTGGCCCTGGTCTTTAAGAGTTTTAAGTTAAAATATTTGAACTTTTAAATCTGTGATCATTGTTCCTGTTCAGTAAAAGTGTTAATTTTATGGCTGTTAGCTTTGTTCAATAACAACGTACTCTGGTACTTAAAAATTGGTTCGTTCCCAGATAGTGTCGTAGAGCTTGTTTTCCATTAGCTTTGTTAAAAAGTAGACAAACTGAGAAACTGATTTTGATAAAAATCTGTCTTGAAATGGTGAAAAGTCATGGTAGGAGTCTTCCGCTCCTGTTCTACTGTCGAGTAAAATCACTATCCAGGCAGTATTAGCCTTACTGTGGCAGAACCTTTGGTTTGCAATGCCACTGTATCAAATCTGCATTGAGGAAATGTAATCTATTTAAATTACTGCGTAGATTCTGCATAACCTTTTAGTATGAGTAAAGCAGTAAATGCCCTTGAGAAATATGTTGGAAGAATCAGTGGAAAAATGGATTTCATTATAACAATGCAGGATTTTCAGGAAAGATATCTGGATAAATTAACAAAAATGCCATGTTTAAGTGAACACCCTGTGTAAGAGGATAAAAGAAAACAAGAATATGGAGGAAGCATAAACTGAATTATCTAATTTCATGGATCTATGGAGTCTTACATTTAGACTTTATTTTAGCAGTATAAGAACAATGGCTAGGAGGATCTCCCTCCTCCCGACCCCCAGTGCCAATGCATTATGATGAAATAGCCAGCTACTGTGTAGTTCTGATCTTAGTTTTTTTCCAAAACATCTGTTGGAAACACTTATTGAGGAAAAAATTCTTGGTGATCCTCTATAGGATGAAAAATCTAGAAAATTCTAGAAGAAAGTGAGAAAATATCACTTTTGTCGCTTGCAGGTTGCTTCATTGAAAATCTTATCTCAAAACTAAATAGTGAAGGCTTTTAATAAAGTATTTCTATAAAGTTATCACTAGATTTGCATACGAGGCAAGGACCAAATCTTGTGTATAAAATTCCAGCATATCCAAGCTCTTACTTCTGCATCTCGTAACTTGCAATTTTAAGTAAGAGGTGTTTTTTTTTGTTTTTTTTTGTTTTTTTTTTTTACAGTAAAGTTTCAATAAACTTTGTAATGTCTGATTGTTCAAAGTAAATTCTTCACTGAGATTTAAAACCTTGTATTTTTTTTTTAAGCATTCAAAGTATTGTCTGTACCAAGGCTGAGCATGCTTTTTGGACACGTGTAACATTCTAGTGCTGCATTTTTTCCAGTCTGAATTGGTTATCAGGAAAACCTTGAACCTGAAGTGCAAGCTGTGGAAAAACTGTTCCCCTTAACCGACACAAAAATAGATAAATATCTGGATAGTATGATAATACAAACTAGTAAAGGAAAAATAATCAAGGTTAGCAAGCAACCTGTGGGAAATTAAGTGATGAAGTCCTGAGTTGGATCATGTGTTTTTAGATAATAGTTTTGAGCATCTCTAGTTTTATAGAAGAAAGGCAATGTGTACTATGGATGATAACAGTTAAGAATATTATTCTTCCTTTTTAAAAAACAAGACAGCAAATGGTCATTCCTCTTGTTTGCTGAAGTCATTGCTTAAAAAGCCCCTCTTCCTTTGTGTATTAAATTATTTTAATTTCTGTTCCTGTTTGAAAACTGTTACCTGGTTTTGAGTAACCATACAATCTCTTTAGTTTAAGATTTGAGAAGTGACTTCTTGTACTGGTTAAATAGTTCCTTACCTGAAACATTTCATTGACATAATCAACTTAAGTCACTGTGGAAACCTTCTTCTGTTTTTAAATTTTGCTTAATCTGTCCGTAGTGGATGCAGTAGTCAACTTTTCAAATGTGCACAAGCTAGGTATTTTAATGTCATCTTCTGTTTGAGATGAGAATTGGAAGGTTGACTTCAGCAAATATTTATGAATTTAAGTTTGGGATAGAGATAATAACTAAATATAATTAGTTACATATGTATAAGAATATATAATATAGCATATTATATTACTGCATATTATATATATGGTTAGACATTATTAGGATGTCTAGCTTCATGCTATTCAGAATCCATGGGTTTTAGTCTGCTATTATTAATTCCCATCAATCCTTTGTTTTTATTAAGGTTCGTCTCTGTAGTGTGGCTATTTCCTGGTGTGACTGTCGTCATATTCTCTCTTAGATATCCCTGATTCCCTTTGAGTTTGACTAGATTAAGGATTAGCACTTACTGACATCAAATTACTCTGAAGTCCACCTATAACTCTTACAGTGGACCACCAATAAAACACCAGTTGATATGTTAAGATAGTTCAGAACTTTACAGTATTCTTCCTGTAGTGAAATGATCAGGTAACTTCATAGAATCAATAGAATGGTTCGGGTTGGAGAGGACCTTAAAGATCATCTAGTTCCAACCCCCTGCCATGGGCAGGCACACCTCCCACTAGACCAGGCTGCTCGAAGCCTCATCCAGCCTGGCCTTGAACGCTTCCAGGGATTTGCCACTCTTTGCACTGTCTGTGACTAGAACTTGTTCTTTCTTCCCATTTCTTAAGTGTCCCAGATTGTTTCGGCTTGTGTGCTTTCTCTAAGGGTTATTGTCCATTTAAAAAATAATTTATACAGAAATTTTAAGAAGATGAGTATTTCTAGGATGCTATTCTAGATAGTGAGCATTCCAGTCTGACTCCAGCATGCGTTTTCAAATTGAAATAACGTTTCCTAATGAAAAAATAGGTGAATTTTTTTGTGAATCAGCGTATGACAAACCTAGAGACAATATTGAATTGCCGACTCAAAGCGTCTTTGTCTGTTGCATGAGATACTCTTACGTTAAATACGGCACGTGAAACAATGTTGAAAAAAAAATTCCTGGGGTTATAAGTTGATAATTCTATATGAAAAGTAGACTTTCATTTGACATCAAGCTGTTATAAATAATATTTCTGCCTGAGTGTCCTGCAGTGATTTCCTTCACCTGTTTGATATTCACCTGCTGCTATGGAATAAACTACAGCTGCAAAATTGTGAAGGAACAGATTTATAGCAATAAGAGAAGTTTGTTGTATAAATTGCACTTGTTCCAAGAGCAGACTGCTCTTAGATTAATGTTAAATACTTTTTATACATGAGATAAAAAGCAATTTGCTTTCAGTGGAAGGTGCTCCTTGAGCAGAGAAAGTGTAGCTTCAGTAAACTGTGTACCAACTAAAGCTCTGGAATGGAGTGTTGCAGAATTCTGTGTCAAAAGCAAAACACCTTTCATTTGCCAGCTATTAATCCCAGTGTTTAGATTCAGTTTCCCCTGCTCCTCAGCATTTGTAGTTTTATTTCTAGTTGGGACTTTCACATACAGGGTTTCCCTCTGGTTTCTGATGTTGCAGCAAATCTGTATTCTGAGTAATTCATGAGAAGAAAAAGTGGGAGAGATGAATGAATGTCTCAGTTATCAATCAAAAGTTTTTCTAGGCACAGGCAAGTACTAACTCATTAGCAGGAGAGCTGTTAGTGAAGCAATCTGGAACTACTCCCTCCGCATTCACCTCCCATTTGAACAGCAGCTCTTGTCCTCAAGGAGGGTTAGAGTGTCAGAAGAACAATCTGCATGAAAACCAGTCAGACAAATCAGCTGGTCTCAATTTAGTCTTCTTCTAAAACTTGAATAGCAACCAACTTCTCTACTAGCTGAAGTGTTGGAGTGGGCAAGCTGCATCATTTGAGGCTGGATGCAAGTAGCATAGCACGGCGTGGTTCCTTGTGCTGTGTGAAGCTCGTGATGTTCCCCTGCAGCAGCGTATTCAGCTAGGTTTTAGTAATGCAGAAAAAGCGGAGGTTCTTACCTTTCGACTGAACATGAGTTACAGGGAAAATTAATTTATTGTAAGAACTACTATGTTAACCCTTGCTGAGGACAAGTGGAATGTATTTTTTGTGATGTCCTGTTGGTGGTGTTGATGCCGGTTTAGTTGGCAGAAGGAGATGGTAATTGTTATACGTGTTACGTATTTGCTTTTGGCCGAAGTGCCAAAGTTCAGAAAATGAGTAAAATTATAGCAGTGGATTATGAATTAAAAACTTAAGTGACCTGAAGTTCTTCCCTTCTACCCACTCACATCCCCCCAACAAATCCAACCCCCTTCCCCTACTCCCAAAAATAAATGCTAATCTCTGTAGTTGAGTTCAGTCTGGTTCTCAGCAGACCATAATGTGAGGAGCATGTTTGAGGGTATTGAAAAGAGTTTTACGTTAACTTTAAGATACCAACAAGCAGCGTAACTATTGAGTTAAGCCATATGAGCAAAGTGTCTGTTCTAGTTAATAGAAAACAGTGGTACAGTCATGGTACAGTACACAGTATGTTGTGGGATTTTTTTGTTGCTGTTCATGTTTATTTTTTTAATAGTGAAGTGGAAAACACACGTTTTCACTGTGATGTGCCAGTCGGGATTCAGGAACAAGCAGGGAAAAACATCGTACAAAACACTACGGCCAAGATATAAAACTTGATATCTGGACCAGTATTTAGCTGCTTTTTAAAAATGTGTGTTTTAAGATGTTAGTATTGGAAATGTTTGGAGTTTCTTTCTAGCTTTGTGCCACATGGTTTGAAAATCCTAAAGAGGCGTTTGATGAATCAGCGTCTCTTTCCATTCCTTCTGTCCCACAAAGACTACACACTTAAGAACATGTTGTTATGTTTCTGTAAATTGAGAACATAGCAAAAAACCCCTGAATCACCAGCAGAAGTGGTAGTGGGATATGATTTTCAAAAAAACCTTGTTGTTAGAACACTGACGAAAATACTCAAGGTTGAGAATCAGAGCAATTGCAGTTTTTCCTTGCTCTTGTTAGTATATTTAAATGATCTTTTTTGTGGCTGCAATTGTGCTGTTTTCCATATGAGTTTGATCATTTAAGTCTCTTTATCCTTTTAGTTCTTGAAAGAAGAAAAGCAAGCATGTACTTTTTGGGGAGAGAAAAAAAAAAAGAATGAGGCTTAGGTCAGCAGACTGTGCATTGGTGTCACTGTGCATTGAGCTTAAGAACTTGGGATGTGAAAGAATGAATACATTCCATCTGGGCAAGAGAGTGATGTCTGTTAGGGTTCAGTTTGCTGTGGTTTTTGAGCTTTCCGTATGATCTCATCATTGGAGGAGGAAAGTATATTCTCCCGTAAGAATAATCTTATGATTCATTACTACTGTGTTTTTTGTGTGAGGCTTTTGAGTGCCAGACCTCCCCCCACTCTTCCACCCCAAATAAAAAACCACCACCCTGTCTTTGGCTTTGTATGGTGTTGCTGTAGGTGGACTTATCCAGAATAGTGGTTGGCTTTAACAATGAGAGCCTTACATCTTTGTCTAGAGAAGAACTCGTCCTAACATATATTTATCCATCTATTTGTCAAGCTTTACACTTTGAGAAGAGAGCTTGTACACTTTGTTTCCTAAGGTTTGGTAAGCACTGTTTTGCACGAATCTTCCCTTTTCTGTATTTTCCTTTTTCTACGTATAATTTCATATACTTGGTTTGGTAAGGTTACTTGGGACGAGGCAATTTCTTAATTTTTCTTAGTTAATATTTAGATTGTCACTTTAGTCCCCCAGCCCACTGCCCTAATAAGTTAGCAATCGCTTCTTTAAGCAGCTGTGCATTTTGGCAGTAGCATTTGAAGCTGGAGATGGATCCCTTCACTCATTCTTCCGCATCCCCTAATGAGCTCTCATGTTGGGAAGGTGCAGGCTAAACAGTGTGTAATGGTTTCTGGAACTGTTACATCAGTACAGCATGCCAGAAAAAGGAAAATTTGTAGGTAGGCAACTAAACCCTGTAGGATGCTTTTGAAGGCCTAATGACATGGCGAACAGATTAAGACCCTTTTCCTTTTTTCCTGCCACATGACTGTAGACAACTTGTTTATTTCCCACTAGTGCTAAAGCAATCTGTCAGTTAAAAGGCATTTGTGATCAGACCAAAGTGATTCTTGTGCAGTGAATGAAGTAAGTCATCTTCTAGCATCTTACAGTCAGTTCCTGCAGTCTAAGGGGACATGTGTATTGCAGAAAACCCTGTGGACTCTGAAGAGCTCGTGTATAAATTCGGAGATCATTGAAGACCTGTCTCCTGTTAGAACTACAGCAGGGAAGTGTAATAAGCTTGAAGAGCAATAAATATGATAAATGACCCCGTTCTGATTCACTTGGCTCCTGCTCCTTTGAACTGAAGTTTAAATTCATATATAGTAGAAGAATACAAAGAGCACTGGCTCAGGTTCTAGTAACAGCCTGTATGTTAAATTCTGCATTTTTGCTAGGAAAAGGTGGATCATGGAAAGAAAACTAAACCTTGTTTTTCATTAGACGTGTCAAATATAGTCATGAGCTAATACCATGGATTTTCGATTTGGTGTAGCCCTTTGATGTTAGCAGAATTCCAGTATGCATCTTATTTTTAAAAAGGGAAATGTTTTTTGAGACTTATGGTGTCTAATATTTGAATACAGTATATTACAGCAACTAAACTATCAAATGGTCATTGGAGAGCAGACCTAAAGATTCTTCTTTACTAAAGCTCCTGCCTCCATGCTTTTCTTCAAAACAAAAAATAACCACTTTAGAGTGCAGAACTTTTAACCAAGAAAATAAAGGGAATTGATGTCCCCTATGTCTAGTAAAGTACAATTATTGAAGCCTGGAAAAAGGCTAGCACACTGTGATGGTTTAATTTGTTTCTGATAGTGATAGCTTCATTTTTCCATCTTACTGCTGCAGTGTGATAAACAGAGTGATGGGTGGTGGGAACTGTCTGCAGGAGGGGAGTATGTCACCTTCAAATTGTTACCTGGATATGAAAATTATAGACCTGGAACATTAAAATTTTAGTTATAGGATTTGGGTGAAATGAAGGCAGAAAGCTTATTGTGTAATGATTGAATAGGTCAACTGGCAATTGTTTGTATTTGTCATTTTTTAAAGTATGTGAATCATCTTATATCTTGATACGGTTAAGAATAATCCCCTGCTATTAAGAAAATTCTTTTATTTTAAATGAAGCATGAAATATTTGAGATCTAGACATGCATAATATTTCCAGTTATAAGGCATAGCCTGAGAAGTGGAACTAAAAATAGTTTTAACGGTTGTTAAAAGCTAGAAATTCTGCTCAAGGTCATCTTATTTGCGCTTAGGAATTGTGCCACTTGAATACCAAGTAGTTGTAAAATGAGTAGGTGTTTATTCTTGTTATGTTAAATAAAGTCATGTAAAACCAGAGCTTTTCTAAAAACTTAGGCTTGTGGAAGGACCGTGTTAAGGCAAAAAGTAAGAACGCTCTGAATAAGAATGTCTGAACTTGGTGGTCTGTCCTGTTAATAAAGTCTTCTGATCACTGTACCGTTACTCAATCACTCTTTGGTTCTACCTTCATTGTAGTTGCAACGTGTTAGCTTGTACTCATAGCCTCAATTTTTAATAGAATCTAAATGATTTTTTTATCTGTCTGACACATGATTGAGATGAAGTTATTTTTTGGCAAGAACCCTGCAAACCACATGGCTCTGCTTCCAAATCAGTATCTAGGTCCTGTCAGCTATGGTTTACCATGCCTGTGAGTGATCCAAATTCAGAGGCAGCAAAAATTTGTTTTGGGTTCAGAAATTGTACATGCATTTTCTGTAATACTGTTACACATTTTAGAGAGAACACTGCTGTTTGTTCTGTACTTTGTGAACGGTACAGAATGTTTCTATGTTTGAACTTTGATACTTTTGTGTCAGAGTGGTCTAAAGTAATCCAGTAGGTTCTTGCATTGTCCTCCTCTCAGATGAGGGAACCTTCTTATTTACCTGTGGCATGTTTTTAATGGGATTGTGAAACACCTGAAATTTGTAACTCATTTCATTTTCTTTGCAGCTAATTTTTTTTCTTGGATCAGATGTGGTCCTTTTAGTCTAAACTGTAAACTGTAAGATGAACTATGCTTAGAAAAGAAGCATTGTATATGTGTATATTATAATTTTACTATCCCTATATTGAACTGATCTCTGGCTAGAGAAAGGGTGGTCTAATTGGAGATTGTTATCCCATTCTGATCTAGTTGTTGAATAGGTGATGAGACTAGAACACGTGCGTTTTAAGAATATATTTTCTTGTCTGATCTTGAATCTCTTGCATGCATAACAGACATGATCTCAGTATTCTCTCTTCTCCCCCAGTCCTGAAAAGCATCCCAGTGTTGAGCGCTTTCCTAATTGTTGGAGTGCCATGGAAATTGTGACAGAAATTGATGCTCTGTTTTCTCAAAAACATCAGTATTGAAAGTTAACAAAACAGCTGGATACTGAATTTTCTTGTGCTGGAAATAAGATAGTGGGAAATTCAGCATGATATTTTTAGAAAGACCCCAACAAACACAAACCCCCCAAAACCAACCCACAAGAAAAACCAAGAAGGACTGTGACTGACTCGTCTTTTCCCTCCTTCATAAAATATGAAGAAATGTGTCATTGCTTTCCTTTTGTAATTTGTGAAGAATGCGTGTCTCTCCAGCCTTCTCAGTTTTCCAAATGGCAGGCCGCATTCCTTGCAAGCTAGGCATCATGTGCTTTCTATAATATTGGATGTGCTGGAGTGGTATGTTCAGAGAATTCGACTTACTGATAAGAAATCATTCCTTTCTATTTTTATTTCCTGTCTGCATCTGGACATTTCCCATAAAGACAACTTGCATAGTATCACCCGCTTCTCTCCTAATAAATAGTGTGTTTATGGTATGTTCTGCTTTCTTGTGTTTCTAATATGATGACATTCATGATGTGCTCCCTTTTAACTTTAGGCTGTACCTTAGCTTCCAGATGCCTGCCATAATTAGGAATTAGCTGCAGATGAAATGGTGGTTTTCAGTAATCAATAGAACCTTTTCTCAGCAAGAAAATGTTACATCTAGGTGCCAACTGTTGTAAAATATGTCAAAACCAAAAAATATTTCATTTATGAGCAGGTGAATTTTTTGTGCTGAACTTTATTGTGTCTGCGTGTGTTCTATATATGTTAAAAAGGGCAAGGGCCTTTCAGTCCGTATTTCTTTTGGAAGTAATTGCTGCTGGAAAACGTAAACTGTATGAAGCTAGTGCAACTCCAGAATCTTTGTTCTCCAGGCTTTGTGGAAAACTTTGTATATGGTTATGACATTCAATTAAACTTCAGGGTTGGTGATGAGGAGAAAGGGCAGGGGGAAAACCTGGAGTTGGAAAAAGTGGCGGGGGAGGAAGGAGATCTTTCTTTATCTCTTTCATTAGTAGTTAGGCCTGTTTGTTTTGACCACAACTTTTCAGAATGAACACCTTTAAGCAAAAGTCAGCGCTAATGGTTTTGTATTTAGAAAGGTGGATGTTTCAGCAAGTTGCAAGCAGTATTACTTTAACATTTTGAGGGTTTTTTAAAAAAAATTAACCTTAAAGATGATGATTTGCCATAAATCATTTTATATTCTCCTCTAAAATACTTGTGTTTTAACAGTGAACAGAGTATCTGCCAAGCACGAGCTGCTGTAATGGTCTACGATGATGCCAATAAAAAATGGGTACCAGCTGGTGGATCGACTGGATTCAGCAGAGTTCATATATATCATCACACAGGCAACAACACATTCAGAGTAGTGGGCAGGAAGATTCAGGATCATCAGGTAAGCAAATATCTGGAAATTTCAAATAGCAACCTTAAGCTATTTTTGTGATTGTTTTTAACATTAAGAAATAAGTCTTCAGTAAAATTCTGGGAACTGTAAATAATAAGTTGACTTTTATTTTGAACTGAAGTAGCAAAACTGTATTACGGCTTTTCCCCCATAAACTAAGCGCTTTACATACGTCCAAGGCGATAGTCCTTGTGCGCTCTTTACCATTTCTTCCTACAGACAGGTATACAGGCTTGTGGTGTACACAGAAGTCATCTGATTCTCTTTAAGGCAAAGTGTCAACCTAAGAACTTTTCTTTTTCCCTACTCTCTGCTCTTAGCTGCAGTCTACGTAGGTGCCAATAGTTCTTTTGTTCTCCTATATTATGAAAAGTTGGATGTATGATTTCTCATTTCCCCAGATCAGTTCATTCAATAAAAAACTTCTTACATTTGGTAATGCTGATCATCTACCACTTTGAGAAGTTGAGAAGGGACCAACAAGGATTACATCTTAATTTCCTTGATAAAGAAGTTATTAGATCATGATTAAATGTGAAATTTAGCACTCTGTCTTGAAATATGCTTTGCCTTGTGATATTTGGGGTGGGGTTAAAGTCCTAATCTTTTTGTCTGAGGAAAGCTTCTGTATCTGTTTCCCTCTCTCCCAACACTTCATAAAATTCTTTTGGTCTGTTCTTGGTCATTTATCACACACCTGAAGCATAGACTGATAATGTTCTGTGTGATTTGTCAGTAAACGCTTATTCCAAGAAGAAATGATCTCTGTGCATTCATCTCAGAACAAACCTTTTTTATTTTTTTCCTTCCGTTATTCAGTGGAAAAAAGTGAGAGGATACAGTTATCCAAGTGCAGTGGGTTCCTCTTAGTGGATGGCTTGTAATTAATGGTTGTCCGCTTAGCTAGAATTTATCACCTTTAGTGTAAGCCATAATGATCTTGGAAAATGATACCTTGTGATGCACAGTAGAAGTCCACATAACTGCTGCTGAAAACATGTCAAGTGAAGGGGTGCAGCAGCCACGGTGAGAAGGTGATAACTGGGATAGAAAACAGAATTCAAACAAGCCAATGGAAAACTGAGATTCTGAAATCCAAACACGTATTCACATCAAGTACTCTGCTACTGAAAGGCAGAATTGTTGATACGTTGCTGTTGCGAAACATCACTGCATCTTTTGAAATAAGAACACTTAAGCTATAAAAGTTGATACAAAATATCTCATTAGTCCCCTCGTGTATTCTCATCGCTGATTTCATACGCCATTGGAAATAAAATTGAAATGGCTGTGTACTTCAACGTTGTGATCTTGTGGATTGTGGGACTGTAAGTAAACCACGTGGTTGGGGAATAAAATCTACATGAAGCTGAAACTTGTGATGAAATAGCAATTTTAAACATAAGTGATTTTTTTTTTTTAATGATTATAGGTGGTAATAAATTGTGCCATTCCAAAAGGGCTGAAGTACAATCAGGCTACACAGACCTTCCACCAGTGGCGTGATGCTAGGCAGGTGTATGGTCTGAATTTTGGCAGCAAAGAAGATGCCAATGTCTTCGCAAGTGCCATGATGCATGCCTTAGAAGTATTAAATTCACAGGAAGCTGGTAAGAGTCTCTTAACTTTTTTTTTTTTTTGAAGAATGATCAGATGCAGAGATGGAAAAAATCAAATGTTTATGCATAAAAGTCAAGAAGTCTTGTTTCTAATCATGATTCAGCCTCTAGCCATTTTAATTACTTGGGTGTTTTGTCTGCCTAATTGCTGCTGCTTAATAGTGATTCTCAACTTGACTGCCATCTGTGTAAATGCAATTTCTAACAGGTAAACCTATTTTAATGTTATCTATTATGTATAAAAACTTACTGGCTTTGCTTTTTTTTTAGGAAACAAAAGCAAAACACCTGACCAACAAATGTGTAGCTCTTAATGAGGGTACTTTTCAGGATTTCTAAAGGTGTCCGGTGTTCTTTAATGTGCTGTTGTGGTTTAACCGCAGCTGGCAACTAAGCACCGCACAGCCACCTGCTCGCTCTCCCCTAGTGAGGTGGGGAAAGAATCAGAAGAGTAGAAGTGAGAAAACTCCTGGGTTGAGAGACAGACAGCTTAATAAGTAAAGCAAAATATGGAATTCATCTGCTACTTCCCATGGGCAGGCAGGTGTTCAGCCATCTCTAGGAAAGCAGGGCTCCATCATGTGTAATGGCTATTTGGGAAGATAAACACCATCACTCTGAACGTCCCCCCCTTCCTTCTTCTTCCCCCAGCTTTATATGCTGAACGTGACGTCACGTGGTATGGAACAGCCCTTTGGTCAGTCGGGGTCAGCTGTCCTGGCTCTGTCTCCTCCCAACTTCTTGTGCCCCCCCCCCTCCAAGCCTGCTCACTGGTGGGATGGTGTGAAAACAAAGCAGAAAAGGCCTTGACTGTGTGAGCACTGCTCAGCGCTAACTAAAACATCCCTATGTTAACAACACTGTTTCCAGCACAAATCCAAAAGGTAGCCCCATGGTAGCTACTGTGAAGAAAATTAACTCTACCTGTCCAAATCAAGCATGTGTATATTGGTATTTTTCCTTCTCATTGAGTACTAGTTTATTATGAAAATGTTAGGTTTTTTTCCTCCGAACTTTGGAATTCAGATCATCCTCTTTGGCATTTCTTAACATACAGAGTTTTCTGGCTTGGAAACCTTAGATCCAGGGGTACCATTCAGATGAGCACGTATGACTTAGACAACAGATCTATCATTTAATTTGTTCGGAGAACAGGATGACATAGAGGGTTTAAAGCGTTGGTGGAAAACGTAGTGGCTTTCAGTCTTCAGGTGGTGTCTGTAATATATTCTAGATAGCCTCTACAGCAAATTGATCAGTGTAACACTGGGACACACACAGAGGGAGGTTTTATTTTAAAAGAGTTCAAGAGACTTTTGTGTTCTTGTAACCAAATAGAATTCTTTTGTCTTCATTAAACTTTAAAGATTGCCCATGTAACAAGAGATAGTACTTTTGTGCCAGGTTTTCTTTCTCTTGTGTAGAAGAGAGGCTGTAGATAACCTTATTAGCGCTGTCTCAACTACAGCAAAAAAGAGTGACTTTATAAAGCTGCTTTTTATTTTGATAGTTGTTTCAATACTTACCTTTGAAACTACACGATCTAGACCAAGAAGGATGATAAATTCTGCAGTGCTTATGCTGTTATGCAATGTACAAGGCCAAAATATAAAGGCGTATAAGGCTTCTTCTTGCCATCTAAAATAATCCATTTGTGTATCCCATTCTCCTACCTCACAGTTGGATATTTTGTCTTCTAAATCCCTCAGTTCTCCTTTTCTTAAGGGTTACTTGATTGTAAATATTTAATGCATTCTGACTGTTTATTATCTATCTCCCAACCAACATTTGGGGACATGTGAAGCATTGGTTTCTACTCATTTGATGTAAAGTCTGAGAAGGCCTGTTCTATGATAATCATGACAAGTTTGAGGGTTTTACGTTGTTTCCTGTTACCTGTACTTGAAGAGTTTGGTACAACATGTTTCAAATAAGGGTGTGGGTGTATATACACATATATATTTTTCATCATTTAGTATAACTCCTTCTCCTAACATTAAAGCTGAGCTACTAGAGAGGCTGAAATGACAAGCAGGCACGACAGTGCTCATTTTTCAGTTGGTCAGTGTCTGTTTTTTCATTTCACAGATTATTGTAATTTGTCTAACAACTAGTTCTCTTGTTGTTTTATGCAAAGTATATGTAGGCTAACAACTGTGTTGTTAATATTCTTCAGTAGTAGAAATTTTATTGAACTAAGATGCCGCTTCAGTTTATAAAGACTCATTATTTAGATTAGGACAAACTAAAATTGTTTTAAGGGGGTTCCTTGAATGTTACTTTAATAATACAAAATGTCATTCAAACAATAGCCTAGAATCAGTATAATTCCACAGGAGCAAACAACTCAATGAAAATAACTCTTTCTGTTGCATCACCTCAGTAATTTCTTAAATGAATGGGGATAGAGGAGTGGAGCTGAGCTTTGCAGTTAGTCTAAAAATCACTGTACTTAGGCTTCAGTCCTCTGCCTATCCCAAATACTGAGTTCTTCCAGATCATTCTGCTGTAGTCTCTTCGTTGATCTCTGAAGTGGCCCTTTGGTTTGAGTTTGTCTGCTTCATTCAATGTGATGCCAGTTAATCCCTGATGATTGGGAGGTTGTTTTGTTTTCAGGTGTTTTTTTGCGTGATTCATGAAATGAGAGTTGAGTATGACTGTAATATTGCGTCCCAGTTGCTGGCTACAGTGCTGTAGTCTACCTAGTTTGTTCTTAGTGGCTTCGGGGTGTAGGTCAGACAAGGACATGAATTAAGTTGGGTAATTATGTTTGATAGTGACTGGTTGTAACCTCTAAGTTTTCTGAGTTGTGAGATAGTCTCTTTGTTTCTCTTTCTTGTGATTTGACTTGGTAGTGGTAGGTACAAGTCAAAATGCATTAATTAGCTGCATCACAAACAAATGATGGACACCATCAGCACAGGAGGAGATAACTGTTCTTCTGTAACTTCTGTCAGCCAAGAACTGTGGCTGTTTAAGGTTAGCTATCGATCACCTGTTTAACAGACATATAGGTGCTCTAGCTTCCATCAAGACGAAATAAAAACGAAGCTTAACGTTATCAGCGCCGCTTCAGCAGATGTCTGGAGATGAGTAGTTTTGCACTGAAGCTTGTAAAACAAATTCATAATGGTGCATATAGAATCACTTTGTAAGCTTGTTACCATTTCCAGACAATGTTTAAAGATAAATGTTCATAATGTATCTGTGTTAGAATACTGTCAACAAGTTTCCTAAGTTTTATCAGCTGGGAGGTTTGACAGTGTATGATATGCATATTACTTAATTTTTCTGACCTGTATCAGTGTAAGAAGTAAAAAAGGTCCGGTATCTTTCTGAATGTGCCTGCTTCAATAATGGAAATAGGATACTAAGTAGCTTGCAGTTTAGAAACAAACTAATTGGATTCCTTGCTCAAAGCTTAGTGCATTTCTTTTCTCTGTGGTTGGTATAATTTCCTAAAAGTACAGCTAGAAATGAATCCTTGGTGTTAATTTTTTTTAATCTTTTTTTCCCTAGCATCTCTGTTGCCCAGAAAAATTGTGGCTGCCCCATCCCTGGAGGTGTTCAAGGCCAGGCTGGATGGGGCTTTGAGCAGCCTGGTCTGGTGGAAGGTGTCCCTGCCCAGGGTAGGGGTGTTGGAACGAGATGGTCTTTAAGGTCCCTTCCAACCCAAACCATTCTATGGTTCTGTGACATAGATGACTGTTTACTTAGATCACTGGCTCAGAGGCTCTATTATTAGCTCTTCATTTTAGGAAATGGACTACAGCTGCCACCCCCTTTTTATAAACAAATTAGCCTTTTTTTGAGAAGGTGTTGAGGGTTATATGTTATGAAAGGAATTTGTGCTTATATGTGAGGATAAATACATTATATATTGATAGTTTTATTTCTTTCAATTTATCTGCTAGACTTCTAAAAATTTCTAACACATGCAGTCCTAGTTGGTATTCGTATGACACTGCTTCAAAAATCTGTACCTGAAGAGGACAACTTGTCTCTTAATAATTGATGTAAATTGCAGTGTTTCCTAGTATACCTAAAACAGCATATAGGATCTCCAACTGAAATAAATTAAAGAAATCCTATATAGATAGCTTCCCTTTAACTGTAGAATTGCTTACAATTAAAGTTTGATTCTTGCAGTATCCTTATTTTCTGCTGTGTTGTCACATTTTGGCAATTTCTTTTATTAGCTTGGTCATTTTACGTTGTATTTTGTTCATAAAAGGAAAGCAGTTTTAATGTTAGGTGAGCATACTGTTAGAAATTCATAAAACTAGATGAATTTTAAATGTTATGTGTTCAAGGGTTCACAAAAATCTAAATGATTTCTGAGGAATATTTTGTAAAGGTCATTCTGTGGACATCCTTTTGGTTTGCAAGTCAGCTGTTACTTATGGCTCTTTCTCACTCTTTAAAAAGAAAAAAAATCGTGTCGTCTCCTTGTCTTGCATATATTTGAAAAATGTCATCAATCTTGCTTCCAGTTGGCATCTTCACCTGTTGTATTGCCGGTATAATTTGAGAATGTTTAATTTAGGATCTCCCTCTAGTGGATCTGCAGCAGCAGAGGGGAAGACACTGTGTGTCTGTACCACTGAGCACTGACGGATGGGCTTTTTGTCATTCTAATGAGTTCGGAATGCAGAATGAAAGTGTTTGAAGTTGGAGCAGAGCAAAGGCTTTACCATAACTGGCAATTTTCTTCTAAAAAGCAGTACAGGTTTGTCTCAGGGGACTCTGAACTGATGGCTGCCTTGTTAGTGACATACCTGAAATACGCTGTGTCTCGATTTTATTTTTCTCGCCCTGATTTGCAGTGCTGATCACATGATCGCCCCAATTTCTCTTATGCTGGAACCTTTAACATTTAAGTCAATGTAAAAGTCAAAGTGTTTTCACCCTGTACTGGTTTGAATGATTGTATTAGCCGGTAGCCATGCAACCAGACCCTATTTTCCTGCTGCCTGCTGGCTTGTTGAGCAGATTGTAGGCCACCTGCAAATCCAGAAGAGAAAGACAACAATGCAGGACTGTGCTTACTCTTGGAATTTTAAGGTAGCCTATGAATGCTCCAAGTTCTTGCCCCACACTGTTTAGGAGATGTATTAAAAATGTACCGAGATTTGTTTCTGGCACTCATTTGGGAAAATTTTGAAAGACTCATTAATAATTGTCTGAGGTGGTCAAAAGTTACACCTTCATCAAATGACAAGTATGTGTCATCAGTTTAAGAGGTCATTTGAAGAGGATTTCTGGCTTTAAGGCTGTGTGCATTGTGTTCAGATATTCAGGTATTGGTCTTAATTGTCAAGAGTAAAGATGACTGCTTTCTGCAAAGATTTTGCATTGAATTACAAAGAAAATTTTCATATCTGCATTAAGTAGAGCTCAGTGTTCTGCAATCAAAGTGACTCTGGAATGAGAGAAAAGCCTCAGTGAAGGGAAATTAGATGTCTGAGAAAATTCTCTGATGTGTGAGAAAATGGATTATTCCTTTGAAGGAATAAGGGCAAGGAAGGGGAGGTGTGCGTTGGGAGATGGGAGGAACAAAGGGGTATCATACTTGGTTTTGCTGCAAAAAGTACCTTCTAGTTCAGCTGGAATTGGCATTTTTTTTTGTGTGGCATCTGTCTTCAGTCACAGGAAAGCCTTGATAAGAGAATAAGAAACTAAGTATGAGATTTATATATGTGTAATTTGCATTTGAGGAGGTACTTTGAGTTGTTCATTGCAGAAGATGAAAACGGCAAAAGAAGAATTGAAGGATGTCGTACAACCGTAAATAAGCCTATTCTAATTCTTTCTAATAGAATTACATATATGTAAGATTCATGGTGGTTTTTGTCGTTATCTTTAACTGTTATATATAGGTTCTTGAAAAGATTTTGAGATATTCTGTATATAAAAGCAAGGATAGGAATGGTTTCAGTGAAGCTGTTCTAATATTGTCTTAGATGACACTTTAATTCATAGGAAAATGGTGAGGAGGAACAAAAAACATAGGGGCTTTTTGTTTCCAGGGTCTCTTTATTTTGTTCATCTAATCTTGGGGAAAAAGACCTTGAGGTTAAATTTCTTTGAAATTATTAGTAACCCTAGAAGTTCAGTTGTCCAGTTATTAAATAATTGAACCTTTGTGGGGGAAAAGATGCGTGCTTTTTCCACTGAGGTGGGGTCCTTTCTCTTAGAGCAAAGATAGTTCACTAAATCCTTGCTGATGGGGGAATGCACTTACTCATATCATAGATTGAATAATTTAGTATCTTTGGGAAAACCAAACTGAAACAAAAGCTGGGGTTAACTAATTGGGATGTATGTAGAGACTATAGGAGACTGAAATATGTGGGGTGGGGGGAGATCTCAAATGCTCCTCCTCGTACTGTTGTGCTTCATATAATGGTAAAACTTGTTTTGAGAGAAAAATTATTCTACTGCAATGAAGTAATTATGACATACCTGTACTCCTGGCAAGCCTCTGGAGCAGGCTGTCAGCACTTCCTGTCAGCATGGGAGTGACATGATGGGCTGTTACCTCTGTTGTAAGAAGTCGGATAATATCTCTCTCTTTGCTAGTAAGTTTTTTATTTTCCTTTTAAATGTGGGATTGATTAAAGAAAGTATTTTTGTAGCTACTAGATTCTATAATAGGTAATCCTGATTAACTGATCCTGATTTATATGCAAGAATATTAACCTAGCGGAAATTTTAACTGCTTGTTGGACAAAATACTTCTGTTTCATTGTAATTGCACGTAACTGTATTGAGAGCATCTTTGGTTTTAGTTGTGGTATTCGGAAGTGAAGGGAGAATTGCTAGGTTTTTGGAGTTATACTCACTTTTAAACGTTGCCTGTTCGGTATTTCTGATTTGTGTGGTTCTTCAGGATTAGCGTTGGTATTGGGTGAAAGAATTAAACTTTGGGTGGGCGACCCAAGGAACATCTTTAAAATTTGGTAGTTGGTCTTAACTCCATGGGAAGCACACAGAGAAGTATATTAATTTTGTGGATAAAGTTTTGTTTAATAAACATTGGGGAATGTTAGTTTATTTTTCTCTTGAGGGTTCATATTGTTGTCTTAAAAAATATTACCAGTAGAAGTTGTAGCTATATTAAATCTACTGCCTTTCAGAAACAGGGTGTTGTCATAGAATCGTGAGAATAATTGTGGAAGTACAGCTTTGTTAGGCTCATTTCTTTAGTATTATATGCAAAAAGTGAGAGTCGTCATCTATGGCGTGGCTATTTAGACAAATTTTGACAGAAGTAGGAGGAAAAAAAAGAAATATGCTGCAGTAGATGGCATTGATATATTTAACTTTTGATACATGCTTTTTTAAGATGGTGGTATTGTAGTTTCATTAAGCAACTGTAGTACTCTACTGTCGAAGCTGTCTTCTCCTGCATTAAAGGGTGGCAGAGGGACACTGCAAGCCTGCTCGAGGTCCCCCAGCAAGCTAGTGCTGAGGCAAGCCTGGCACCCAGGTTATCAGCGTTCGGTTTCCAAGGCTCTGCTGGCATTGATAGGAGGCTTATCTCTACTTAAATTCAAACGTATTTTAATGAATATTTTTGTTATTCTCGTCCCCTTCTATTACCTTTATCAGGTAAAAGTGCTTGTGAAGTGAAATAGAAAGCATTTACTTTCAGTATAGAAAATGCAAAATAGTTACCACTCTGCTAAAGTAAATCAAAGCGATGAGTAAATGAACTCAGCCAATGGTACTTAAAAAACGGTAGCCAAGTATGAGGAAACTGACAGTTGAAGGAAAGAGAAGTCTTAGCTGGAAGATGATTTGTCCCAATAGAAGTACTAGAGAATAGTTTTGTCACTTGTTAATGTCCTGGTTTTTGACCATCATAGTCTTGCTTATAAATCCATAGTGCAAGTTCAGGTCTAGAGGTGCTGTTTTGTTTCTGCTGAAGGCTAATGAGCAAGTCTCCCAAGACTTTGTTCTGTACTGTCCTAGAGCAGGCCAGGCTCTGAACGGGAGGAGAGGGTGCTCGAGATGAGTGAAAGAGCTTACTTCTCCATAATAATTTCTCTTATTACTTCCTAGCATAGATCTCTGAAAAAGCCTACTATTCATTCATTCAGAAAACTTTTAAGCATTTAGTAAAACACTTTTTTTTTTTTTAAATATGTTCTTACAGTCTATAACACAAACGTATCTTTTTGCTGTGGTTTTGAACCCTTGCTTGGGGTGTCGTCTTTGCTTAATAGGTCAAGGACAGTCAGACTGTCCTTAACGAAAATCTTTTCTAAAGATGATGATTAATCAGTGCACTTAGCTTTATAGAATATGCCCATATAAATTAACTTGCTGTCTGCTTTCAATCCATTTTTTTCAGTCATACTTTGATTCAGTCAGCCATACTTTGATTTGAATATCAGACTCTATAATTGGAGTGTTGCTTAGTTTTGGCATTAACATACTGAGATATGAAAGAGCGGGAAAGCTTAATTACAGAGTTGTTTATATAAACTATTTCTCTGGAGTTAAAAATTGAAATCTTCACCTCAAGCTAAAATTGTTATGTGTGATAGTTGACCGTTTTTTTCTACACGTACTAGATTTTTTTACAAAAACAGATTTTGTCTGTTAATGCTGTACTCTGAACAGTACAGTAATTGCAGGAGTGGGGTTTTTTGTGTGTGTTTTGGTTTTCTTGAATGCTAGGGTGCGTAGGGTTCTGGGGAAGACTTCATGTGATCTGACTGCCAGAGGTCCCCCAAAAAACACTTCACAAGTCCTTAGGTTACCAGCCCCTGAGCAAGCCTGTCCAGCTAAATGAAAATACACATCATAGCTTGTCGTATAAACCTGTAGCACCTGTATTGTTTCTATCTTGAACAGTAGATACTGTTTCAGGGCTATTACCTCATAGGAATGTGATATCTTCAGTGTCAGCTAGGTTCTATGTCAAAGCTGCTAGCATAAGGCAGGGGACATTAAAAGAAGTGGAGTGGAGAGTTTTTACAATTCCATTGTCCAAAGCAGACAAGGCAATTGGAAAGATTGAAGGAACTGACCAACCAGAAAGAATCGAGGGAGGAGAAACCATGTGTTTCTGTCTCCAGTTTGCTAATTATACTTTCATAGGGTCGTGCAATTGGAGTTAATTCAGCTCTTGAATGGAGATATGGAGGTAAGAGGTCAATTGGAGGTGAAAAATGAAGTTAAGGAGCTTGATAAACTACAGCTCTGGTTGTGGTTTAAAAAGGTGGTGTTGGGGATGCTTAATTTGGCTCAAGCAGCCCCCAGCAGTCTGATGTCATTCTCTGAGCTATGCCATCATAGTTGTCTGTGGGACTGCATGAAGAACCAGAACTGTCCCTCATGTAGCTAGTGAAAACACTTGTTGCAGAGCTTTCTCTCTGGGATTTTTAATGCGTTGCATTTCTAGTCCATCCCTCACTATGCCGTTGCCTGAACTGTCACAGGGGAAGAGTGATGCAAAGGTGAGAATAAGCTGGAAAACAGAAGGCATTTAAACTGGAATGACTGCTGAACAAATTAGTATGAAATTATATCCTCTGTCTGCCAGTGTGCGCCACGGAGTGCACCATCTGTGCTTTCTTTAGAAAAAGAAAGATGTTAGGCTTTCCTTAAAAATTCAGAATGAACAGACTATTCAGCCTCATCTCTTACTTGGCTTGTAGTGGTCTCTGAAGATATGGTGATCCTGTAGAAGGATCAAACTTTTTTTCCAGGCAGTATCTCTGAATATTCCTCTCGGGTCTTGATGTTTCTGAAGTATCTTGAAGTGTTCAAAAGCCTCTTTATTAACTAGCTCCTACTTATGTTTATTATACCATCTGTCTGGCTGTCTAGACAGTTGTATTTTAGTGATGAAGTGGTGGTCTTGGCTTCCTTTAACTTACCGGTGTCCATTAGCATGGTGGTTAAGAAGAGCCTGTGCTTGCAGGGAGGAATTTTGTCAGAGAACAGGCCAAATGACTTAGTAGCTGAACTTTTCTTTCTTGAAAACCTTTGGTGCACTCAGATTGTATTTCCTAATGGCAAAAATGTATAAGAAATACTAGAACAACCGTGTTAATTGTTAGCAGGGGATTGCGTTCAGCTGTCTTGCATGTATAGCTAGGAAAGAAGCACATAACTTACTGGAGTAGGTTGGCCAGGTTATAGTAGCTTGTCTTGCTGGTGGTTGTGTTCTGCAGAATTTACAGATTTTCTGACAGACAGTGCTCTAGAACGTTTGAGACTATGAGAAGGGTTTTCTGGTAGCTAGACTGGTTTGACTAGCCAGTGCAAGTGAAGCTAGATGGTTGGTTTCCAACAGTGCAAAAGAAAGAGCTGGGGGGACACTGGCAAGAAGGGTTGTAGAGTGGCAGACCAAACTCTACTACTGCATCATGATAATACCTTGTTTAAAAAGGCTATTAAATGCTCTTAAAGATTAAATGACTGGAAGTTTTCAGTTTTCATTTCTAGTGTATTTTCACAAAATAGTTCCAGTTGCTAAATGGCCATAGTATGACCATTTCTTATTATTTTTGCTCTTTGTTATTAATTTTTAGGTCAATGTGTTTCATACTGAGAAATGACAGATCTGAGAGAAGGGAGTATATTAGACATGGCAAGTGGCAGTGGTACATAGCACCTTTAAGCAGCAACACAGCTACTGCTGGCTTGTGTCTACTTTTAAAAGTCCATGAAAGGCTGCAGCATGGTGCAGACAGCAAACACAGCCCGGCTGCTTGGGAGCTGTGGTCATGGCTTAATGGGCATAAAAGCCTGCCTACCACCTGTCACACAGGGGACATGAGAGAGGAGTACGTGTTGACTTCAGAGGTTTTAAAGCAGAAAAGTTTTCCAGATGAGCAATATGACAGATGTTTTGACTTACTGATAATTTAATTATTAATTATCACTGAAGTTCAGTCTTTTGCATTAAAAATAATATATATTTATATCTGTGGGTATCTCTTGGAGATACTCCAAGCAAAAATAGTATACCCGCAGCAACTTCGTGTACTTTGGTATGAGTACCTGAGGCTTGCTGAAAAGAATAAATAAGTAAGACACAACCTCTGTAGTACACTTCTTGCTTTTATCTTCTAGAAGTAAGTTCTTACATTACTTTTTAACCGTAGCTAGTATACACTTTTATAATTCTTGGGTTTTGTTGTCTTGATGACCATAGTGCAACCACTATGCTGTTTTGAGTATAGCCTTTAAACAGGACACTCATTTGCTAAGTCTGAGGCAGATCGTCTGTCCTTGACATCTCAACATATAATGCATGATCTCTTCATGTTTTTGGATGACTTTCACAAGTTCAGATGGTGATCAACTTTTACGTTTTGATATTTGAGATGGGGGAGATCTCATTACAACTCCATCATTCTAACTACTTTGGTGGAATCTCAGCAAGAAATTGCTGTTTTGCTTTGGGACCTTTTCAGAACTGGATGCATTTTTATTGTTTTTCATTTTGCTTTCTTATAAATTCCGTAATCTTGAGTGTAGCTATAGTCTGGATAATTTCCTGGTTTACTGCCCATTTTTACAGAAACAATGCATTCATGTTCTACTGTATTTCACTCCACACTTCTTTATCCTTTGCTTGTGGTAATTCTTTAAAAATAATTTTGTGCTGTAAATACATTTGTGAGGAAAGTGGAAAAGCCTCTTTGTTTTTAGGAGACAGATCTAACATATAGAATTATTTGGAAGTTGTATGATTCAGAATTGCCTATCAGTAAAAGTTGAAGATGAATTTGCATGTCCTTCTCTTGCATTTCTTGTGCTTAGCAGAGTGCACAGTTTATATGTTCTCTATATGCCTCTGTTCCTTTGGACACAATACTTGCTTATCCACATAGGAAGGTCTTTGTTCCAGGTTGGTGAGCTAAAATACGAGTAAATTTTGGTGTGACCTGTAGAAACATACTTTATCTTCCTTCTCCTGATAATGGTGATAAGCTTCTGATGTCTTTTTTTTCTCCTGTTCTTTTTTTTAATTATTTTTTATTTTTTTTATTTCCAGTGTTCTATTTAGGTGAGTGGTTCACTTTTTGAGCCTTTTCTGTTCCTCCCAAGAGTACTTGTTCATTGTTTTAAGAAAATCTCAGACTTGGAGTGCTTTTCAAAGCTTTTGTTAAGTCCCATCATATATAAAATTTATTTTGGCATTTCTGTGAAGTCTTTTCATCCATGTAAAATAAATCCATTCTGCAAACATGTACGGTAACATTTGTTGCAGTTTTTATTTGCTGTATTATGTTGTTGAGCTTGTTTGGCTTAAAAAGCAGAAGTAAAAAGCTCCTATAATGTCATGTGGTGGCTGGCCGCTTTCCTTGATTTTGTGCTTTTTTTGCGAAGTAAAAGTTCAAATCGTTAATTCTTGGTCTGTCTTCACTTTTAGGTCCTACATTGCCTCGACAGAATTCACAGCTTCCCTCTCAAGTACAAAATGGTCCATCACAAGAAGAATTGGAAATCCAGAGAAGGTATGGTATTGTAAGTGAACAGCTGTTCAATTAAACAGTGTAGTAACTCCTCACTAATGATGAGAAATCGGAGTCAAGGACTTACAATTACTCTCTAGCATAAGGGCAGCATTGTATGCTTGCAGCTTTCAGTAGTGCAGCTTTCCAGTGTAAAAACTTTGTAGCTAGATCCGTTGTTTGTGATCTCCACCCATTCAAACAATGCGATTCCTATTGGCCTGTCATGGAAGCGTTGAAGATCAGATGGGAAGCCTTGGAAGATTTCACTGCTGTCATTTTCAACCAGACTAATTTTCCAGTGACTGTTTTGTCTTCAGTTTGACACATGCATATGAAGAAGAAAACAGCAAAGAAGGAAGGAAGTTTTAACTTCTAAAAGTAGAGAATTAAATCATCATGGAGAATGGCAATTTTTCTTCCCGAATGTGGATGCACTAGATTGCGCTAGATCAAAATATTATATTGGAAAGCTTGTTCACCTTTATACTATGTTAGTTCTTTAGCAAAGGAACCTTCATTTTCTGCATTTAGTGTTCAAATTTATGGAATCTTTAGCAGTTTAACTTCAAGCTGTAGCAATACTGGTTATATCTGTGCTGCCCTTGGGGAGTAGTCCCTGTTGCCCTGACCAGTCAGCACTCCTCCAAGCTAAGCTGTTCCCTTCAATGAGAAGGCACTGTAGCCTGTCCCATGCTCATGGGATATTTTTCAGACTTGTAGCATTTTTAACATACGGGTTTTTTTCAGTTCCTTTTAATAATTGCCACATATCAATCATGTGCCCACGTTTTCTGGTTGCCATATTCCTGCTTTTGTTGCGTGGCAGTGTGGGTTAGTACTGTAGGTTGAGTGTCTGGGATATGGGCATGTGACATGGCAAAGTCTTCTAGGGACAGTACTATCAGACTGGGTTAAATGAAAACAGCAAGACCGTGGGCTGTCTCAAGAATTCTGCCTGTGGTGCAGTCCTGGATTATTTTACCATCAAAATACTCCCAGGAGATTAGCTGTTCCCTTCCAGAAGGGATGCTGAGAGCGAATTAGGTCACATGCAGTACAGATACAGGGAACGGGATCCTTGAATAAATAGGAAGTGGTCCAGATTGACGGTGTAAATGCACTTAATAGCTTTCAGTGGTAACTGGAAAAATATTTTAATGTGTTGAATCTAATTGGCGCTGAATTTTTTTCTGTTTTGCTATTTTGCCTTCAGTTTGTTTATGCAAAGGTGAGCAGAAGCAGATTGCTAATTTGGGAATAGTTCATACTATAGATTTGATAAACTAGCTGTATGTGTTGAACAAAGTTTTGACATCAAAATCAGGTCATGCTTCTCCATCTCTTCTGCAGCATGTTCTTAAATGTGAGCAGGGATCGCTTTATCTGAAAGCTCCTTGTTTAAAAACAAATAGCAAGAAGCTCATTACAAATCTGTCTGATGTGTTTATGTGGAAGTCTGCTGTCATGATAAACGCCTTTTATGTCACTTCTTTAGACAGACTTTTAAAAAGCTTTTTTCTTTTATGTTTTTTCTGTTTTACTGTAATGGCTTTTAATATTTTTATTTCCTGTCTGTTCCTTTAGAAGGCTGCCTTAATTGAAATTTATAATGCTGAAATACTTTTCAGAGAAGCACTGTAGATAGACGTCTCTTCAGGAAAGAAGTGCTGTCCCGTATTAAGAGCTCTGCAAGTCTCTTGAAATTTTTCGTGTGTAAAGGACATATTATCAGATAGCATTCTTATGGCTTCACTTTCTCATTTGATCAGCGTGCTCTACTTGTTTGCATCTAATATAATGTCCTCTTTCGAGTCTGGTCCTGGTTTTGATTTGTTTTTCCCCTAAAAAAGGATAGAGAACTGGAATGAGTGTTTCCTCCTGTTGCTAGCTAGATTGTCTGTGGAAAGACTATTGCTGTTGTGTCATTAGGCCTAAGAAGAACATGTAATTTTGTTAAAAAAATTCACAAATGCTTCTCCGGTCTCTTTACTGCTGTAACTATATGGTTATAATGCAGTTCAATTATCTCTATGATAGAACTTTTCTTCTGTAGTATCTCTTTCAGCTTTCAGACTGTAATAACAATAGTCTTGCTACTGTAATGTAGGGAGTAGTAAATAGCTGGGAGGAAAAGGTTTAGGTATATATGACTTTTAACATACCTACAGGTGACATTTACAGTCTCAGTAAAGGGTAAAAGCAGTGTGGACAGAATTGAATTCTGTGGGGAGCAGCAAAACTACAGGGAATGCAAGAGAAGGGAATAAATATTACTGTGTAACGTTTATTAACATCACAAACATGGGGTTTGTGATGGATCAGTAGAAGGGCAGGCTTTGCTAAGGCTGTCACTTGTGAAATGTGTGTCTGTGGGGTTGGGGTTTTGTTTAAGATATGGCTTGATAATAGTTGTCTTTAAGTGCTGGTCTCATATCCCTCCCCTTAAGTGTACCTGATTCAGTAATGTTTGACTGTCTCTTATGTTAAAGATATTCAGGAAAATATTTTTTGAAATGATTCTAAGCCTGAGGAGAAAGAAAAAAATCTGCTCACCTAAAAAGTTGAAAAAGGGACTCTGTGGAGGTCAGCTAGTCCAACCCTCTGCTCAAAGCAGGATTAATTTCAAAGTTAAATTATGTGGCTTGTAGCTTCAGGGTTTTCCTAGGCACAAATAGGAACATTTCCTCAGGAATGTTTTGCCAAAGGAGTGGCCAGCGAAGAATGGCATATTAAAGTGAGCTTTTCAACTGATCTGATGTTTTCCTTCACTTTTATAACTGGTGTTCAAGAATCTTGGGGAAATTGGGAACTGAGGAATTAAATTGGTTCACTGTCAACAGAAGTGTATTATTTTGGGTCAAAGATTTTTCTCCATTTTAAAAAGGATTTAGGTGCCCTATGTTTTCAGTAAAAGTACTGAAGTAGTAATACTAATTTGTTTATTTTGCTGCAGAGCCTGTTACTTGAATATTTGCATTGTTTACTGTGCAGTGGTGACAGTCTGTAAAGCCATTAGGACCAGATGTGTGATCTAAAACACTGAGGTTTTTATGAGGCCGAGATTACGTATGAGGTGGTCAAATGAAATAATTTCGTCTGGTGAATCGATGACTTTTTTACTTTCTTTTAAGAAACCTTAACACATGGTGTATGCTTTTCCTGTCAAAGTAGGGACTACTTGAAGATAACTGTAATCTTCCGTAACTTGCACTCATTTAAGTACAGTAATAACAACCTTTAAAACACTCCAGCTTCCATTTTAAGTCCTCAAAAATGAAGGGATTTTTTTGTTATATGGGTTATTTTTCATTTTGTCAGAGTGGTAGGCGGTGTTTATAAATTCCACTGATTGATTGATAATGAGCCAACTTGAGTTGACATACGTATTTGTTAATAACTTCAGAGTTACTTAATGTCAAATACCATTTTAAAATATAAGATTAGTTCATGACATGCCTTTGTGTGCTATTCGTGCATGTAAATTTACCTTCTCTTCTAGCCATGATAAATATATTGTCAGGAATATGAGTCACTGAGTTGGTATCTAATATGACACTTGGGAATTTAATGAGTTAATGTTTATAAATAACTTCAAAATCATCACTGCTTCATAAATAAAGAGACCAAGAGCACCAGAAACAGAGGAAGTGTATCGATTGTAAGCAATAATGAAGGTATACAAGCCGCCTGTTGTCCTTCAGGGACGTAATGGACCAAAACTTGACCGACTTCTGTCGTAAGTACTCAAAAATGTTAGAAGTTCACATAAACGCAACAGCAGGGGGATTTGTCATTGTTAAATACTTCTTTTGCTTACCGTATTAGTTTATTTCATGGATTGGGATGATACTGTTAAAGAAAACTTGATGTGTGACTCTGCTAGAAAGTAGTATTGATAGTGTGGTTTTCATAACATCTTTTGGGAGGCTTCTTAATTTTAGACAGTGCAAGGACAGAGGCTGACAAGGGTAGCAGTTTCTTGTTTATTGGTAGACTTAAAGGAATGCTTTTTTTTTACAGAGTACAAGTATTTTTTCTGAGATTTTGTTAATCTTAATTTTTTTAACTGCAACAAAAGAATTTGTCATGTCCATGTCCTGTCCCCTATCTCTGCCCTGCACACCACCCCCCCACCCCCCAAATTAGTAATTATTACATGTATAATTCCTGGGCTGTTTTGAAAACATGTGTGGACCTACTAAAAGAAAAAGAAAACAAAACTGCCTCCCACAATTCAATAGCAATGTAGCTATAATAATGTAAAGGAAGGAAAGTTTGCCAGTCACTTTCTGTCCCTGGTAGCCTGATTTCTACTGATTTCCCCCAGCCCGTGACCTTTCCCTAGTTAGTAGCCAGATGCACTGTTTCCAGTTTTCCGAGCTTATTTGGAGGAAGTAGGATTTCTTTAAAGGCGTATGAATTGATTAGATTATAACTAAGCAAACAGTTCTAATTGGAGATAGGCATATGAATATAATACAGTAGTCGGCTTTTTGATTTAGGATACGTCAGTATTTTACTGACTGCTCTTATATGATTTTATTGTGTGCTGTGTGTGTTACAAAATCTGCATGAAATTTGCGTCCCAGAGACATGGTTTAGATGGAATCAAAGGGGTTTTTTTTAATGCCTAAGCTAAGGCTTTCACGCAGGTCAAAGTTTTATATCCGTGTAAACTTTTCAAGTTGAGCTTGCTGAGGTAGTTTCATGGGACAGCCTGCGGCCATTTGGATCTTTCTAGCCTCTCCATTGCATAGGGACAGGAAACAAAAGGAGACAAGCAAAAAGACCTATCAGTGCTGTTTATCTCATCCAAAATACTTCATTTTTTTTTTCTTGCCCTCAAAGTTTTTTTGGTGTTTTTTTTTTTTTTTTTTTACTGCCTCTCTCTTTCCATTCACAGTTTCTTCCCATTCGTAGTAAAGTTTTCTGTAGTTCTGTCAAGTCTAGCTTTCAGAGACTTAATAACTGGCTTTATGGAGAGATAATGGGTACCGTCTGGTTACAGGACTGAATAGCTATACATGTTGGGTAACATTGACATGTTTAGCAGATTGAGAAGAGCGCTCTTCCATTAAGCAGTCTTTTGACTACATTCGCAGAATTGCTGCCTTAATTGCTGCAATTGAATATGGATGTTGCTTGAAGGGTGGTTCTGACAGGTATCTTAGTTAACACTTTAAAAAATGTCTCTTTGAAATCTTAGCCTTTCTGCAAAACTTTCAGTTCTGTGGGGTTTTTCTGTATAATCAAAATATGAAATTGGGATTAGAAACTGTTCTGCTTTTTTCTAGATTTTGGTTATTGTGGTTCCCTTTTATGAAATTAATTCTGTCTGAACCATACTCACTAGAATGAATGCCACGGAGGGAGTTGCCAATGGAAGTAGATTGTTGTACTATTTTTTTCTAAAATTTGATGTGCACAGATGACTTTCTGCAATCTGGCTTCTGCCAGATAGGTAAGTTAAGAGAACACTTGAATTTAGTACGTTGAAAAGATCAAGGTGAGGAAAACTAGGCTTGATGACGTTTGATCGAAGAGCACTAATAGATCCCTTTCTCTATTAGAAATCCTGTATCTAAACAACCTTTAGGTTTGTAGCTGCTTCTTCATGTCTTTGTCATGGTGGTTGGTTACCAGATTTTGCTTGACTGATTAAACCTAGTTCTTTCTCTTATTTTCTTATTTCCAAATAATGTGGTTTGAATTTACAATATAAAAGCTTGTTGTTAGACCTTAAATCCTTTTTGATCAAGGAAATGAAAGCCTGTTAGTTTGGCCTTGCTAATGTGAAAAGCTTTAGAACTGCTTTTGAAGAAAAGAATTATTAACCAGATAAAACATAGCACAGTAAAGTGTGCCCAGATATTTTCTGTTGGAAAAGCAGAAAGGCTGTTCATGCAGTGTTCCTGGGCTTCAGTAAAGTATTTGACAGATATCGAGAGGGTAGCCTGTATGACAAGGTGACCCGCTTAGTGGGTGAGGGAAAGGCTGTGGACGTTGTTTACCTGGAATTCAGTAAAGTCTTTGACACTGTTTCCCCACAGCATTTTCCTGGAGAAACTCACTGCTCATGGCTTGAATGGGCATATGCTTTGCTGGGTAAAAAACTGGCTGGAAGGCTGGGCCCAAAGACTGATGGTGAATGGAGTAAATCCAGTTGGCGGTTGGTCACAAGTGGTGTTCCCCAGGGCTTTGGTATTGGGGCCGGTTCTGTTTAATATCTTTATCAATGACTTGGATGAGAGGATCGAGTGCATCCTCAGTAAGTTTGCAGATGACACCAAGTTGGGTGAGAGTGTTGATGTGCTTGAGGGTAAAATGGCTCTACAGAGGGGTCTGAACAGGCTGTATCGATGGGCCAAGGCCAATGGTATGAGGTTCAACAAGGCCAAGTGCTGGGTCCTGCACTTGAGTCAAAACAACCCCACGCAGTGCTACAGGCTTGGGGAGGAGTGGCTGGAGAGCCGCCTGGCGGAAAGGGACCTGGAGGTGTTGGTCAACAGCCGGCTGAATATGAGCCAGCAGTGTGCCCAGGTGGCCAAGAAGGCCAACAGCATCCTGGCCTGTATCAGGAACAGTGTAGTGAGTAGGACTAGGGAAGTGATTGTCCCCCTGTACTCGGCACTGTGAGGCCCCAACTCGAGTACTGTGTCCAGTTTTGGGCCCCTCCCAAGAGGAAAGACATTGAGGTTCTAGAGTGTATTCAGAGAAGGGCAGTGAAGCTGGTGAGGGGTCTAGAGCACAACTCTTACGAGGAGCGGCTGAGGGAACTGGGGTTGTTTAGTCAGGAGAAAATTCAGGGTAGTTCAGGGTAGACCTTGTCACTCTCTACAACTCCCTGAAAGGAGATTGTAGCAAGGTGGGGCTCAGATTCTTCTCCCAAGGAACAAGCAATAGAACAAGAAGAAATGGCCTCAAGTTATAGAATCGTAGAATGGTTTGGGTTGGAAGGGACCTTAAAGATCATCGAGTTCCAACCCCCTGCCATGGGCAGGGACACNAGAGGTGCTCCAGCCCTTGGATCATCTTCATGGCCCTCCTCTGGACCCTCTCCAGCAGGTCCATGTCCTTCTTATGTTGGGGACTCCAAAGCTGGACACAATACTCCAGGTGGGATCTCACAAGAGCCAAGTAGAGGGGGACAATCACCTCTTCAGATCTGCTGGCCGCGCTTCTTGTGATGCAGCCCAGGATGGGGTTGGCTTTCTGGTCTGCGAGCGCACATTGCCGGCTCATGTTGAGCTTCTCATCTACCAACATCCCCAAGTCCTTCTCCTCAGGGCTTCTCTCAAGCCATTCTCTGCCCAGCCTGTATTTGTGCTTGGGATTGCTGTGACCCAGGTGCAGGACCTTGCACTTAGCCTGGTTGAACTTCATGAGGTTTGCACGGGCCCACCTCTCCAGCCTGTCCAGCTCCCTCTGGATGCCATCCCTTCCCTCCAGCTTGTTGACTGCGCCACACAGCTTGGTGTCATCAGCAAACTTGCTGAGGGTGAATTCAATCCCACTGTCCATGTCGCCGACAAAGATGTTAAACAGCACTGGTCCCAGTACTGACCCCTGAGGAATGCCACTTGTCCCTTGTTTCCACTTGGACATGGAGCTGTTCACCGCAGCCCTTTGAATGTGGTGATCTAGCCAGTTCCTTATCCAAGTTGTGCCAAGGGGAGGTTTAGATTGGATATTAGAAAAGATTTCTTCACCGAATGGGTTATCAAACATTGGAACAGGCTGCCCAGGGAAGTGGTAGAATTGCCATCCCTGTAGGTATTTAGAAGATGGGTAGACATGTGCTTAGGGACACGGTTTAGTGGTGGTTTTGTCAGTTTTAGGTTGATGGTTGGACTTCATGATCTTAAAGGTGCCTTCCCACCTAGACGATTCTAAGCTTCTATAAGTTTCTAGTTAAAGTGGAAGAAAGGAGGATTACTGTGGAAGTGTGAGGGGCATAGGAACAGGCAGTTCCTGGTATTGGAATTGGGATCAAATTTTATTTGGTCTTTTGCTGAACAAAGTCAGTCCTTGCTGCTGAGGCAAATTGAGATACGTGACTACAAAGGAGAACAGGAGGAGTTGGATGACGTTGCAGATTTTGATGATCAAAACAGAATGAGAAATAATATGTAGCTGGTGTCCTGTTTTTAGAGGGGAAACCCTGCCAACCTGTAGACCAAATACTAGTATTTAGGATGTCTTAAATATTAGCATACAGGGAGAATCAAATTGATAATGCAAGTGTTAAGTGCAATGGTGATCAATCAGGAGAAAGCTGCATGAGCACTGGAAATAGCTATAATGATCTCTAGAAATACGTAGTGTTTCAAAATCATGATACATGTAGTCAGTTAAATCCCTTTGTAATTTTGCATTAAATCAATAATTGAAACAGTCTCACCTTTCACTAGTGTTTAAAGAAGCAAAGGTCCACCACTGTGGAAAGTGGGAGTTTCAGAGCATATACATAAACTCACTGTGTTTGAACAGTCAAACTTTGCAGATCTTCTAAGTGCCTGTTTATTGCTCTTCTTATCAAGTTGACTAGATCTAGTCTGGGTTTCTCTGAAACAATGTGCAGTATGCCCAGGTAGAAGCTGTCTGGACTGTCTAGCGTGTGAACAATGCTTTTTAAAAAATAAATAACTAAATAAAGCTAACTTGGTAAGAGTTTTAGTGAGTGCATATAGCAAGAGTTCAGTTTAGGTCGTGCAAAGTGAAGTTCATGCAACTGAGAGAGTTTAGGAAGATGCCAAGGGATTAAATATTGATCACTTCTGCTGAGGTTATGTTATTGGTACATCAAGTGTACTTTTTATTCATGAAGACTCTCGGTCTCAGTGGAGGTGCCTGTGTTTGATGGAAATTTGCAATCTGTATTGACATGATTTAAACTATATTTTCTCTTCGTAAATGAATTCTGAAATTTGGGGGTGGTGCGTGCTCATTCCAGGGTACGTAAGCATTAATGTGTAGGTCTTGAGATACGTATTCAGTAGGTTTACGTGACCATATCTGAGAGTGAGCTCTGTGGTAAATGCTGAATTTTGGAATGATGAATAAATATTTGATATTAAAGATATTGAAGCAAGAGCAAGTTTAATGTTAATATGTAGTTTTTATTATTTGGATTAATTCCTGCAAATTTTGAGGGCCATAGCAGACACACCTTTTCCTTTCCTGAACTGGCACAGAAGGATATCAGAGGATTCAGTTATTAAAATTCAAACTGGAGCTAAGTTCAGAATAATCAACATGTTAAAACGCTCACTTTTTAATTATTTTTTTTTTTCCACGAACGGTTGTAACCGTGATAAAGTAGGTTGACTTCACCTAGTTAAATTGATGTCCATAGAGCGCATGCGAGTCCTTGCAGTCACGAGGTAGCTGCTCGTCTACAGACAAGAGCATGCTGCAGATGGAGCTGAGGTCACCCCGCGGCTGGTGCTGGCGCCTCCAGCTCAGCTACGGGTGGTGTGGCCTGTTTGCAGGCAGCTGCTCCCTTTGTTGCGGTGACTCAGTGGTGGGAGGAAGAGAGCCATCATGTGAGATGGATTCCAGTAGGTAGTGACTGTTGGATTAGATAATGGTATCTGTACCCACACGCTGGGGCTTTCGGCATTTTAGAATAAAACTCCAAACATTACTGTCTTGTTTATCGCTCCGTGGATTGAGGCAGGGTTAGAGGAGCTGGCGCAAGAGCTCAGAGCAGCCCTGAAAGTCTACGCATACGGAGACTCTAGGACTGGAATACCATGAACTTTTTCTTGTAGAACTAGTCATTACAATGCAACTTTTAAAATTTGTAAATATATGTTAATGGTTAAATGTATTTTAATATTATTGTTTTTTTAATTGGTAAATTAAGTTCAATGGCCAGATCACCCATACAGTTTGAACAACTCCATTGGATTTTATTGATGAATCCATGTTTTGGTAATTAATTAATTAAGGTCGATATTACACACACTTACCTTTAGAACTTTGACATAGTAGCGTTATTCCTACTTGTCTTGTTTACGTTGGGTTAGAAAATTTACGTCTCAAAACTAGTGAAGCACAGAATGAAAGATGCACACATGAATACTTTTGTATAATCACATTTGGTTTCTTATACAGAATGTCTTAACAGTAACTTTAAGTATAAAGTGCAGAGTATATTACTGCGATGTTTTAAGCTAGCAATGGTCAACCTTCATGCTGCCTTTTGGGTGTCATCCTTGTGTCTGTCTTCCACTACACCATGTATGTTTTTTTCAGAATAGGTAACAGCACAAGCAAGAAAACTGTTCTTCAAAAAAAGAAGAAAAAAAAAAAACCAAAACAAAAAACCCCCACCAAACTGATGTGGGACACAGACGTGAAATCTCCCCTCAAGAGAATCTGTTTTATGATTTATTTTTTTTAATTCGACATTATTTTTTTTAGTGGCTCAAGTGATGGGTTTTGGTGTCCTTTTTTCGATACGCTCATCTTATTAGTAATTTCTCCCCCCCATCCTTGTTGTTTCTTTAAGCAGACAAAACAAGGATAGTATTCCCATTGATCTTGCTGAGTGATTTGATGCCCTGCTTTGGCAACAAGTTATTCAGCCAGTAAAGAAAGGAATATGAAAGCCGTGTGTTCATAAATGATGACTAACAGCTGTCAAATACTATGTATTATCTGCCTGCAGATGAGCTCTTCACTCAGTGCGGCAATTACTTCAGCCAGGTCTGTTCCTCGAGGTATTTTGTTTTCTGCAGTTTTTGTCTTGGATCTTTGTTTTCTACAGTGAGTTTTAAGATCAAATACTTCAAACCAGTTTCTGTTCATCTTGGAATGTTTATCAGCTCAGAGCCTGTTGAATTTGGACGTGATACAAAGATGCTTCTGTCTGTACTGTTCATGGAAATACCTCTGTTTTTAATGTACCTGGCTTTGTGACAGGAAGCCTTTTGGGTTTGTGGCTGAATTCTGTTATTCAGGTTGATATATGGCCTTCTTGATGTGGTTTCCTATCATCTTTTTAGGAAAAAAATTAATGGCTTTATCTCACATCCAAAAGCAAAAGCAAGCCAGTGTTCAAATCCTGAAGATTTATGTGGACGTACAGAAAACTTGCACCTGAGGAAACAAGGTGACCTGCCAGAGCAGACAGCTATTTGCTTTCACAAACTGTTTCAGCAATGGATTTGTTAAGTGTAATTTTTTTTCTCTTGGTGCCCTTGTGACACAATGAGAGTTGCTTAATGCTGAGGCATACTTTCTCAGGTGGATGAACAGTCTTTCCGCAAACTGAGACACTTGCAGTAGCTCTTCTGCAGATGACCAAGGTGTATGGACTTAAATGTGAAAATTGTTCCAGAAAACGACAGGTTCTCTCTGGATACTAAGTCTGCTCTGACAGAGAATACTGTTTTACCAGTAAATGTGAAATTTCTTAGTCTATTTGAAGTATTTGTCTTCCCTTTAGCCCATGTGGTAATAGTCATTTTTTAAGAAAATTGATTGAACCGTCAACTCTTTTGACTGAGTATGTTGAAGTCCTTAGCAAAAGGGATCAGAGGACCAACAAGAGTTGGTCGTTCACCTTCAGGAGCAGAGGCTAAAACAACTTCTTTTTTTTTTTTTTTTTTTAAATACAGGTCTAAAGGTATTGAATAATATCATTTTGGGATAGCTTCCTAGTTGCTGCGTGTAAGGACCTGTTGAATGTACTGATGTTATTTGCTAGTGAAAAGCATGATAGAAAGTGATCTTGGTGTACATGAGGTATTGGCTCATTTCATATAACGTCAAGAGCTGAGATAGTAGCATGACTTATTAATTGTTATTCCCTTCTATGATCTGATTTGGAACAAACTAGGAAGGCTTTGTGTGTACCTGGGAAAACTAACAGCAATTCTGTTTGGCAGTTGTCATGTAGGAGAAATTATAAACATCTTCACCATCGTAAAATGTGGGGTTGTTTTTTAGCAGGGATGCAACAGTGTGTACTTAACTCTACTGGTTGCATTTTTCTCCTTGTATTATTTCAAGAATGTAGTCATGCTCCTGATTCTTGGCTGCCCAAAGAGCTGGAGGATTAACACTGATAGAGTTCAAAGTCACAAGTTAGTATTGTAAATGTGATTCTTTCTTCATCCTCTGACTATACCTCCTCCTATCTCCTTGACTGGACAAAAGTGTAAGGGCAAGAAAAAGAGGAGAAATAACTTTAAAAGCTGTTGCAATATCAAAGTAACAACAACCAAACAACACCCCTCACCCCAAAGTGGTTTTGCGTGAAACTAATTAAAATCCAAAAAGAAAGTTTCATGAGTAGGATGTGTGATAAAGCTAGCAGCTATTCTGAAATTCTGAAGTTGACTCTTCAAATCTAAACCCATGTGTAACAGTACCTACATTGTGTATGACTGACTGTCTGTTCAGTTTTATAGCACTGTCTCAACTATTCAGTGTAAATTAGCTCTTAGATTCCAGTAATTCACACCTTTAAAATAATAAGAATCACGGTGCCTTGGCATAATTCACTACAAGATGGTTTCCTGGGGCATTTTTAGTATCTTTTATCTTTTTCAAAAGTTGTCCTGGTAGCTAGAATATTTTGCTTTCTAAGGCTGAAGGATTTTCATGTGTTGCTTTCACAATGTTCTTGAATGTTCCCATGCTTTAGAACTACCAAAGTCTTGACATTTCAGAAATGCTTCAACTGATGTGTAATGACTCTTTCTAATGTTCTAATACTTTTGCATAATAATAATTTTGATCTCTGACAAAATTTTAAAATAAAATTACGTTATCTAATGCTAACTAAACAAAACCAGGGGGGTTTAATGCAAATTTATCCTTTTATTTATTTATTTATTTTTTTAATTAGCAGAATGAGTTCTTAATCTTTTTAAGCTACAACTGTTACGTTTGTTAAGCTGTAGTTCTTAGTTTATGAAATTCATCCTTGCTCATTAAGTTGTGTTGAAGCAACTTGATTGCATTACTGGCATACTGATCTTTTGACCTGTGCCATTTTTGGTTTTCCATCTGAAAGGTTTATTAAAATCCTTAAAAGTACTGTAAAACAGTAGTAGGTTGTGGTGTGTGGTGGTGTTTGGAGGCTTTTTTATTGGGTGGGTTGTTTTTTTGTTTTGGTTGATTTTGTTTTGGTCGGTTTTCCATGTTGATGAAGGGATGCTTCAGCGATATATAATGAGAATCATTTAAACCTAAAATCATTCTCAAGGATGGTGTATTTAATCTTGTATATCTTACTGCATGGGAATTTTATATAAGGTAGGAAACGTTTGCAAAGTATTTTGCTGCCCTCTCTTGGTAGAACATTTCTATTGTAAGGAAGATGCTCAACTTGTTCATAGGTTTTATTTGTATGCTTAAAAAAACTCTGGTTTTATTCCTTTATTTCCTGAAGAAATGGAAAATTAAGATTCTTTTACAAAGATAAAATGTTAAATACTGAATCACTCAATATTTATTTAATAATGAGAATTTTTTCATGTAGGTCCTATGCAGGTGAAAGTGGTTGTCTCATGCTGTTTATATCTCAGTAGACAGCCAATACAGTTTGGTAGTGTTGATTGCTGACTGAAATATTTTTTGCTTCGGATAAAGGTTAAAGTGTATAAACTCTTGGGCACCTTTTGTTGTGACACGTAGGCATTGTGTCTTTTCTAGGTAGAATATGCTCGTTTCTGGCAAATGAATGAAAAAGAATGAACAAAATAAACAAAAGCTGCTTTGGAGACTTAAATGTTGACTCCTGCTGTGAACAGCCTTTTAGCTATAAACATCTGTGCATCTACCTCTGCTTTACAAAAAAAGAGCCTAAGATGACCACACTGAAGTTAGACATGATGAAAACCCTCCCTTCCTCTAATAATAGATTTTTATCTGAGGGAGAAAGAGCGCATAATAAAACTAGAGCAAGCAAAAATGTAATACCAAAAATATTTTTAATATCCCTTTTGGAGCTTACATTTCTGTGGTTTATATTGTATTCTGTTGATATTTTGTAGAAATTCCCTGCGGGTTCCAAATATGTATCAGTCAATGACCGAATTTTTTGGTGGACTTCAGAGGCTTAAAATCAAACATTTAACAAGCGGAGTTGCAGCCCTAATTTCTTAGTGACTGCTGTTACAACTTTGTTACATGAGAGAGCAGGAGCTGACGGAAGAACTGCTACAGGAGCAGAACTATTTTGCAGCTTCTGATGATGTTGGGTGACAAGTTGAATAGGGAAAGGTCCTTTTGGTGTACGTAACTGGAACTTAATTGCTTATAGCGATTACGAAAATCCGATATTTAACAGGGGGTTGGGTAGTTTGGGTTTTTTGTTTATTTTTTAAAGGAAAAACATTGTTCTGAAAGAGGATGGACTTCAATAGCAACAGTGTATGAGCTGGGGTTTCCAGTTCTGCCGGTATTTTCTGAGCATGTATAGGAATGAAATAGCTGAAGTTCCCTTAATTTTCAGGCTTCAGTTTTACATGGCTGTAAGCATATAGTATAGAATTACTAATGACCTTTCCAACTAAGATTGCCCAGTGGCAGTCTATAGAAAACATGTATCTAGTAGCTTAAGGTGTCAAAATTTAGGTCTCCTTTTTGCTTTATAGTTAATAGCTGCCTGTGCTTTGTTCAGAAGCTGTCTTCAGTTTGCATCTGAAGCATGGCAGAAAAGATGGCTGTGTGCTTTATATACAAGTTCTTCTTTTTAAATGTCATAATTTTTTGAAAATAAGAATTCAAATAGAGGATGATAACTAACAAGATTTTCAGTGATACATATTGACGGGAACATACTGGCCACAGCTTTGAGGAGGATGTGCCTAATTCTTCTTTTAGTAGGGAGTTCATTCAAGAGACAAAAAAGCTTTGAAAATCAAAAAGCTATCTTTCAGCTGACTGGAAGCATGTATCTTATTTGAATATAGATTTATTTTTTCAAAATAAAGAAAAAATTTAAATGTTTTGCAGAAAGAAGCAATAGGCTTTTCCCGTTCTGTTTTTGCAGGGTAGTCCTTTGTTTCAGCCAACCTAGTGGGTTTGTCAGCAAGTTATGTATGGTTCCTTCTTACCCTTATATGGTTCTTTCTGTTTCCTCTACCTGGCTTTTACTTGTTTTCCTCCTCTCCACATCTTCCTCCTCTCTGCTTTCCTTTGCAAAGACTCCCATGAGCTGGAAATCCTGCCAGCTCCCTGCGGTGTTTCCCTGGCTGCTGCACCCTCAGTTTTTTTCTAATGATGTCCAGTTCTCCCTTGCTGTCAGGGCGTTCTTATCTTGATGCCAGTTAAACTGTATGTGCATGTAGTAGTATGCAGGGGATGAGGGACACGTATATATTTTAATGCTTCTGTAAAGTTTGGATAAATACTAGCTGACTAGTTTATCTGAAAAACTTAATTTGTTTGGGGGTGAGGGTTTTTTTGATGAGTATTTGTGTTACTGCTATTTCACTGTACTTTTATTCACTGCTTTGAGTATAAAATACTGTGCAAAGAACAAATGTAACTTCATATCCCAAACTGGGAAGATTGCATCAGTTAGTAAATTACCAGCAGCCGCTTTCTGTTCTTACCACTTGAAAGCTGTCTCTTGGAATGTTAAATTAGTTAAGAGGAAATTTGATCTATGATTCTTTTTACTGTAAGCATAATGCAACTATTATTATCCAGCTCAGAAAAAGAACATGTAGAGTTAAGAATTTTATGTAGGTACAAACCCTGTGCTTTTGTTCTCGCTGGTGCAAAGATTGTTGATTACTTTATCTGTTCTTGTCCTCTAACAGTTGCTTGATATTTTTGGTTTTCGCTTTGCAGCTTAGTCTTTTTGCTTTTTTCACTCACAATTGTAGACAGTTGCAAGAGCAACAGAGGCAGAAGGAGCTGGAACGGGAGAGGCTGGATCGTGAACGAATGGAACGGGAGAGGCTGGAGAGAGAGAGGCTAGAAAGGGAAAGACTTGAAAGAGAGCGCCTAGAACAGGAGCAACTGGAGAGAGAACGGCAAGAAAGGGAACGGCAAGAACGCCTGGAAAGGGAGAGACAAGAGAAGGAGAGGCAGGATCGAGAAAGACTTGAACGACTTGAACGGGAAAGGCAAGAAAGAGAACGGCAAGAACAGTTGGAAAGGGAACAATTGGAATGGGAAAGAGAGAGAAGAATTTCAAATGCTGGTAAGAATTTCAAAACTGAGTGTATTCAAGTACCAGACTGCTCTTTATGTGTTTGGGTGATGGAGTGGGAGAGAAGCAACAAAGGGCAGTGAGTACACTTGTGCAACAACAGTCAGTACTTCAGGCTTGTATTTGCTGAAATTGCTTCCTTTTTATGGCAAGAAGTCCAAGATCTTTGACTTCCCTGTCATAATTTTCTATTAACTCTGAAATAATTTTTTTTGGTACTATTTGCTCACTCTATTGTTGTACTCTCAGATTACTTGAAGAACTTGAATCATATTGGGCACCTCCAACATTGGTTAAAGTATGATGAGTTAAAATTTCTAAATACCTTATTGTTTGCTCTGTTAAACAAGATGTATTCTCATGACAATCTGGGGAAAAAAAACCCGAACATATCAGGTTGAGTGCGTTAATGTAGAAGGTATGTACCTATGTAAGGCAAAGTAATAGTGTGAGAAATGCCTTTCAGTATGAAGTCTTGCTTCATTTATCATTGTAGTGGCATTTCAGTGAAATGTTTTTTATGTATTTGTAGCTAAGATAATGCACTGCCTGCGGATATCCAGCGATAACTGAAAGCTTTCTCATTTTGGTATTATAATGGAATATTAGTCAAGCACTTGGTTATTCTTTAGTAACAAACTCAATTTACATAGGTCAGCTCATGGTAAAAGTCGAGGTATGCTATGTAAGAGGTAGCAGTCACTTTAGAGCAGAGGATTTTATTGGTAGCTTTATTCCAAGTACTTTCAAGTTCGCAATGGAGCTTTTTCTGGGGAAGAGAAGATGATACCTACTTGCTGCCTATGGTATGAGTTTTGTTAGTGGAGTTGTAACACACGTTAAGATCACTACACTTGCTTGCGGTTTGCAACCAAACAAGAAGATAAAAGCTGATAAAAGATTGATTAATCAGCCCTGTGTCTAATCCATCTCACAGATGGGATTTGAGAAAACTTACTCTAGAATGTACTTGTAAATTCGGATGTTGGCACAAAAATAGTTGGTAAAATTTAAAAGCAGCTGTTGATAATATGTAAAACTTTCCTAACAGTATTTTCACTTGTGCCTAATCCTCTGGTACTAACTGTAGTCTACATTTATACATTTTGTTTGAATGCTGGTTTTGTTGCTTCATTAGCTCCCTTTTTCTCTTTCTCCTTTTTTTATCCTGCCTTTGCTGCTGCTTTCCATCTTCTGTCCAGCTCCATCTTTCGACAACTCCCCGTATAGCACTCCACTTCCTGAATACTCCAGTTGCCAGCCTCCTTCAGCACCTCCTCCATCATATGCAAAAGCAGTCTCAGCACCAATGTCAGAGGCCGCACCGGAGTACGCTGTAGTGACTTCTGCACCACCGACTTCCACTCCCCCTACACCGCCTCTAAGGCACTCTGCATCACGTTTTGCTACATCTTTAGGCTCAGCTTTCCACCCTGTTCTCCCCCATTATGCTACGGTTCCTCGTCCGCTGAACAAAAGTTCTCGGCCCCCTTCTCCTGTCAATGCCCCGGCGACTTTGCCTCCAAATACAAAGCCCGTCGCCTGGTCCGCACCCAGTTTTGCCCCTCTTCCCCCATCTCCTCCAGTCATGATAAGCAGTCCACCAGGCAAAGCTACTGGTCCGAGACCTGTCCTCCCAGTGTCGGCTTCCAATCCAGCGACCCAAATGTCCACGTCTCCCACAGCTCCTAATGGGCTTCCTGAAAACCTGGCTTATCCGGTTCCTTCACCTTCTACCTCAGGTCCAACTCCGCCTCCGCCACCTCCTCCCCCCCCACTGCCTTCCTTTCCGCCTCTGTCACTCTCTGGACCTCAAGCTTCTCCTTCTCCCAACTCCCCGAATGCCTCGACTCCCTCATCCAAGCCTAGTGTTCTCCCTTCTCCCTCTGCAGCTACCCCTGCCTCTGTTGAGAACTCTCTAAACTCTGTGCTGGGAGACTCCTCTGCTTCTGAGCCAGTCTTGCAGGCAGCCTCTCAGCCGATTGAACCTACGACCCAGCAGGGTAAGGCTTTCTGTTATTGCTACTAATGCACTAACCAGGAATGCAGTCAAAACCAATTGGTATCAAAGCCCGTAACTGCCCCGAAGTATTAATACAATGCTTCCAAAGTTGCAGTGATCTTAATACCACAACGAAATACCATTTGGAAAACTGGGGTAAGGGAAACTTCAAAGCTCCGTGGAGAAGAGCCGGTGTTCTGTGGCCTGCCATAAGTAAAATTCTGGTTTCTTGAGCTCTCACTTGTTGAATGCTTGCTTGGTAAATCTTGCACTGTTAGTTTATTTGGAACATGGTGTTAATAGGCAGCATCGTTAGTTTCCTGATGGCAGCCAACATGGAAGAATGGATGTGCGGCTTTTGACATGTGAATGACTTTAAGCAAGGAATAATCTGAATCACTTTGATACTCTATGTAGTTTTAAATTTAGAAAGTAGTATGTAGCACTTACAGCATTTCTTTCTGGACAGTGGTCACATTTTGATATATGGCTGTACGCACACACATATATATATAGAGCATATATATATAGAGAGAGAGGGAGACAGGTCTTCCTGTGGTGCTCTACTGGCGTAACTAAAAAGACTTTAGAGAAAAAGATTGGTTAAGCAGGTGACAGTCTTAATGGACACTCTACCAATATAGTAGAAATGTGTTTTACATGGATGTAAATGTCTTTGTTAACCTGAATCCTGCTTTTATATTGATTTAATAGATTTAGGTCTTTGTACATGTCTGCGGTAGCTCAGCTAAAGGTGTGGGCAGAGGAGCTCCTGGGGGATGAGCAGACTGTGGCTTCATCACACACAAGCCATGCAGAGTAGATCCTTTGTGTGTCCTCTTGTCTTAAATGAAGGCGTGAGCTACCCTGGGATGGAGTGGAACTAGAGTGAATGGCCTCACTTGTAGTATGGAGTAGAAGTGTGCACTTGGATGGTGAGTGATGCCAAGAGAGTTTAAAAGGCTTTTAAATTTGCAAAGTAGGACATCAGGAAGAGTCGTGTGGGAAATTCCTGCCTGCAGAGGTTGCTTAAGGTGGTTGTGCAGCTTTTTTAGTAGCTTTTATGGCAGTTTGGGCAAGACAGGGGCAGGATGTATAGTGCTGTTTTCTTAGTCACAATTTCTTAAACTGTTCGTATAATAATAATAACAACACAGTAATCATTAGAATATTATCTCTTCAAAACGCATTTTGTATTGCATATCAATGTGAATTTAAAGCATTAAAGGAATAGTAGATTAAAAAATGAAGGGCTTGTTCCTATCAACTTAAAATACGTCAGTCTTCTAACTCACTAATTAGTGTTTGTATTAAATTATTAAAGTTGATTCCTGGAATGTTTTTTAGAGGAAGGATTTTTTTTATACAGCTTAGAAATTAGTGTTGGAACTCAAAACAGTTCAAGGGTTCAGGTGTTTGGGTGGTGTGTTAAATGCTCGTTAGTACAATGAAGAGTCACTCTGTGTTTAGCACTGTTTGGACAAACAGTGTTGGTTCTATATGGTCTAGTGCTTGTGTCTTACTTGACTCTTTATAAAAGCTTTGCCTGTTTCCCAGTGTAGGGTTCTGGATTGCAGCACAGAGCCTGACTGGAGGGGTTTTGTATGTAAAAGTCTCTGAAGCTGTCTGATCTCTCATAGCATACTATGTAATATTTTTAGTGCATTTAATAAGAATGTTTCTTTCCTGCTGAAACTTGCAGTGTTTTCTTGCCTATAAAAAGGATGCTTACCAGTGTTAATGTCTCATACACTGAACAAAAGAAGGAATATTTCAACGGGCGTAAGATCTTTATTTTCTAAATCCTTAATGTAGTCTATTTGTTTTCTCTTTGATACTAGGTGTTGTCCAAGGACCACCTGCACCTCCTCCCCCACCCCCTCTGCCCCCTGGCCCAGCTCAGTCTTCAGTAGCAGCCCCACCTCCTCCTGGCCCACCACCACCACCTCCACTTCCACCTTCAGGGCCTCCACCACCACCACCACCACCTCCTCCACTTCCCAGCCAAGTTCCTCCCGTTCCCCTTCCACCTCCTGCTCCCCCCCTCCCTGCCTCTGGATTTTCAGTGGGATTTGTGTCTGAAGAAAATCGCCCTTTAACTGGACTAGCAGCTGCACTTGCTGGAGCCAAACTTAGGAAAGTCTCACGGGTAAATACAACTTTTGTTTCTTATTCCGATTCCTGGCTCTAAATCCTGTCTTCCTGAACTGGCTGTAATTTTTGTTCAAGATTAATAGTGGTATCAAGACTTTTGAGGTAGGCTTAATTCATTATTAAAAAAAGCCTTACAGGATGTGCTACCAGCCCGTCACATTCTTTATACAGTTATTTCTTACTCGTCTGTGAACTTTACTTCTTTCATTAACTCGGCTATCATTTTATTTGCACATCTGCTGTTATTTTGTGTGTTACGAAGGGTGAAGACTCCTCCAGTTCAAGTGGAGGAGGAGGGGGCAGCTCTGCTTCATCTAAAACAGACAGTGGCCGTGGAAATGGACCACTTCCCTTGGGAGGCAGTGGATTGATGGAAGAAATGAGTGCCCTGCTGGCCAGGAGGTAAGGACCTGTTCCTGTGCTCCAGCTGCTTGGTTATCCTAGAGGTAGGATTTTGGGTGCCTGTTTGCAGCTGGCTAAGGATCAAAGAAAGTTCGGCTTGATCATGGGGTTGCTTTGTGAAGTTGGTAACGTTTAGTGAATAGCCATTTTCACTTGAGTGTAATTGAGTACTTTTCCTCTGTATAAGTCTTTGTGCAGCAGTAGGGAAGGAGATACAGACTTCAAGAGGAGAAAGAGTTGCACAGTTGCCTTGGCAGGAGGGCTTTGTCCTTGAAAGTATTTTGAAAGTACTTTTTTAAACACTGATTTTGAATTATCTAGCTATCCAGCTGTGTATGTCTTTAACTATACTAAACAACGTTCTCCCGTCTAAAGCCATGATGATCTTGGTAACTTTCGTCTCTGCTTACAGGAGAAGAATTGCTGAAAAGGGATCAACAGAACCAGAGCAGAAAGAAGACAAAACTGTGAGTGGAGAAATTGTATCGACTTCACCTTATTCAATACTAGATTATGATGAAGAGTCTAATGGTGTACTTGAGAGATTTTTTTTTTTATACTTTACCATATATATATATATATACACACACACACACATATCCACTATTTTGTGAAGTGCCTAGTGCTTGCACATTTTCTACATACAATTGAGCAGAACAATTTAAATCTATATTAAAAAGTGGAATAAATATTTGAACGTTTGTTGAGAGTTGAGATTAATCTGTTAGATTCATAAGATTAAAAGGTGTTTTTTTGTTTTGTTTTTTTTTTCCTCTTTTCCTCTCCCCCCCCGGGCCCTTCTCCCTTTCTCCTCCCTTTTAATCAGGAAGAATCAGAGTCTTCAACTTCTAAGGTTTCTTCAACAAGCACACCTGGTAAGTAGCAGAGGTTTGTGAACTCTGTGACTCTGTAATGCTAAAACCTGATGATGAATCTCAGTCAGCTGTGCTGAATTTTGGAGCCTGTCTCTTCTCCCATGATTACAGTCTGACATTTTGCTGTACAAGTGGTCCTGTTTCAGAAGATAACAGAAAGACCATCCGCTAGAACACTGTGCTTGGTATAGGCATCTCCTGTGTCAAACCTATGGGGCCCGTGTATAGAAAGCAGTTGGTATTGAATGGGAAAGCAGTTGTCTTTCAGTCCTCACAGGACATGAGTTGGAACAGCAGTTTGTTTCCTTCAAGGCAGGCATACAACAGCATCAGAGTCAGACAGAAACAGTTGCTGCTTCCAGGTACTTTAGCAAAGATTCCCTCACATGCAAGCGTCCTGTCTAAATCAATGTGAGTGCATGGAGTAGAAATTCTTTAACTGTGATTCCTCTGCTGAGGTATGCTGGTGACAGAGCTAGGAACTGTGTAGCTAACACTTCTGCTGCAGTTGTTGTCCCAGATCACAGTCAGTAAGTACTGCTGCAGTCAGTAAGTAAAGCATACATATCACCAACTCTGTAGTTGGCCAAGATGTATTGTCAGCATGCATATGTATTCATGCTGTAAACGCTTGTGTTACAAGGACTCAAGTGACACTCAACACTTTTTTTTTCCCCTATCCTTTAGTACTATCTCTTGTACCCTTAGCTTCCCTGGCCACCTCCCGCTACATGCATACAAAAGTGGGAGGATGTGCCATATAACCTGCGGTTTATCATCCCAAAAGGTGCTGGAAGCAGAAGGCAAATGATGGGGTAACAAATATACCAGTCTTCAGTATGTTTTAGCTTTCTCTGTTGATTGATTGCCCGTGTGTATACTTCTTCACTAGACGATTCAGCCCCTTGATGGTCTGTGGGCCTTAATATTGAAAACTGCTGCTGTAGGGCTAACAAAATCCAGGTGGCCACTGGCTGTGGGATAATAAGGAGAGCTAGGAGCTAAGTATGTCCTGATGGAAATAACTGGAAAACTGTTAGTACTGAGATACAGTCCATAATCTGAAGAAATTAGACTGCAAGGCAATAAATGCCTTAATACAAATCAAGTTTTTCATTCTTTTTTTTCCCTTAGCTTAGGAGTTTGCTTCATGTTAAACACAACGACAATATTAGCCTTGAGGAAATGATGGCTTTTGGAAGACTTCTAATAATATAGGCCCAAAAGAGGGACATGAAGAACATTGGAAGTGGTTCCATAATTGGTTGTCGTGATAAGAAGCCTTATCAAAATTTTTTAAAATGTCAAATGCACCCAGAGGTTTGACTGTTTCCTTGCAGTGGAGAGATTTCACTTCATTTCTTGATGTAAAATGCTCTGGTAATGCTGTGCCTTGTCATTGGAACATGTCTTTAAAATGTTTAAGAGGAATGCTTGGCATACTGAGCAGAGGCCAGGTCAAAAATTTGTGTAATTATGTCTAATTACCACTAATAATATAACTGAAATTGTTATACACTGACTTTGCTAGCATTTACCTCTATCTCTGGTGTTGGACATACCCTTCCTACATGCTGTTGTGGTGAACTATCAGAGTCCCCCATTCTTTGCTGGGAGGAGTACGATGTTGAAAGGGGAGACATTTCTTCTGTCCTGAGCTTGGGTCTCCTTGCATTTATTTTGAAACACTTCAACTCTGTTAAGGGGCTGTACTCTCTCCTTCCCTCTCCTGTTGCTTGCAGGGAGAGTTGGACCACGATTACTTAGACATATTAGTCCTTCTCCATATACAGTAAATTTCTTTTAGGAGAAGAAACATGCAGTGAAATAAAGCTAAGTAAAACCTAAGTTAAAACATGTTAGGTAATACTAGAAACAAAACAAGCTCAAAACGATGGGATAGGCAACAGATGTAAAACAAATAGATAAACCAAAAAATAATCGTGGGGGGGGAGGGGGGGGAAGACTGATAGGATCAGTGGTACATTAAAGTTCTGAGTAAGTAACGATAGCAAGTAAGTAATAATGATTCACACTACAGAAAGACTGTTCTAACTTGTGCAGATTGCAAATAATGAAAACCTGATCATAAGGAATGAAGCATTTGCGGTGATCGGTATGTCCCAAGGAAGGGCTTAGGTGAGACCACTAAAGGAAGAAAAATAAACTCATTCAACATACAAAAACACCAAATAAACAGTCCTTAACAGAACTGTTTGCTCTGTTTCATCTGTGATTTCTGTCTGTCCATTGTTGACAAATAAACCTGCATAACAAAGCTAGCTTTCACATGTGAATTTAGATCACTGTAATTAACTCAGGATAGCAAGTCAAAGTTTATTGGAGTTTATTAGTATTCTAAGCAGAACTGAAAGTAGGCTCCAGAATGGAAAGTGAAGCATAAGCATGTATAAAGATAGGTTGGACTTTTAAAACTTGATTCCGAGACTCATGTCTATGTGGGACATGAAGAAGACCCAGAAGTCCTCTTCTGCAATGTATAATAGAGTGCTTGCCCATAGAGTATAAGCTGCCCAGACAGGAGAAGAGATGCACAGTAAAACTTTGTCTAGTGTCGCAGGTGGTAAGTAAACAAACTACAATCTCTTCTGGATCCGAGAGCAAAGTACCTTTAGTTTTGAGTCTGTGTTTTTTTGAAAAGGGGAAATGATATATTGCAACTTTGGAAGTATCTTTTCAGGGACAAGACTTTGGTGGAAAATAAATACCATATTGTTGAAAGGTATTCTAGTTGTTTGAGATTGTATTATCCCTGCTTCATTGAAATTGACACTGAATTAATTGTATGTAATTCATTAACAGCTCAGGAAAACTCCTTTAGCTTAAAAACATCTTCCCCCAGTATTTGAAGCTGACTGTTTGGTTACAGTTCCAGAATTTCATGTTTCACAGATGAAACAACAAAGTCATAAAATATAGGCAGACCTTCTCCCAGTAGGATTAAGAATCAAATGGCATTTATGACATCTAGAACAAAAGTGAGACTTTAAGGTGCTATCACAACATAAATGGTAGTATGACTAAAAATGAGTGCATCAGGAGGTAGCTTAATATGAAAGAACTAATGCAATTAGTAAAAAAAACCAAAAACCAAAACCAAACCGAAACAAAAAAACCCAAACCTAAAAAGGGCTGACTCAAGTTGCCAGGTACTTGAAGTTCCCTCACGTAAATTACACAACAAATAGAAATAGACAGTCTTTAATCTTCTCGTTATGTTTTCCAGAACTAACAAGAAAGCCTTGGGAAAGAACAAATACAGTGAATGGAAGCAAGTCACCTGTTATTTCCAGGTACTCCCTTTTGTACCAGCCATCTTTTCCTTACGTTTGCTGTTGTTTGTTGCTCATGCTGCTAAAAACACTGGACTAAAATAGCAAAAATCATCTTAATAGTATTAAAAGTAAAATGTATGGATTTAAAATTACTGCTGTGAAACTGCTTTTGGCAGTTTTAATTAAGATAGAAGAGTTGCTTTTGGAGGATGCTAGTAAGTGAAATTTTTGACGGTAAAGTCAACAGTAAAACCTGAAAAGATTCCTTAACAATTGCTGGTGTATAACTTCAATTATTAAGGTGTATGTTTGCCTACAGCAATGTTTAATTCTTTCTATTTCTTTAAATTTTAACGTCTGAAATTTCCTGCAAGGGAAAGCCAAGTTCAGTGCTGTGATTCATATATGCAGTAGTAAATCTAATGAATAGGTTTTCTCCTTTCTATTTCTGTGCTAGTCATGGAATGGTTATCTAGATATTTAAGCCATCTTGGTAAGATTTGATTCCGTGACAGTTTTCAGTAGCTGTGTCATACCAATCCAAGGAAGTCCATCCTAAAGAAGTGTAGAAATACTATACATCCGTCAGTACATTAATCAGTCTTTGGCAACTTGTCAGCTGGAACTTGGGTAGGCAGTGGGCATTTCAGTAGGCATTTTTGGTAATACAAAAGAGTGAAATGGCTACTTTACCAATTCTTTTTTATTTTTTGAGGTATATTTAGTTGCCACTTTCATTAAGCAGAAGGCTTGTGGTTCATTTCAGAAATCCTGTATATTCTGTGTACAAGGTTAAAGGATTCTGACCTGTGATAATCTGACAAAGTTACCTGAATTTCTTGAGAGAAAAGAACATGTTAAACTTGAGAAAGCTGTGTTTTAAATGACTTGAATTCTCCTTGAAATTCTGGCCTGTTGGAAACAGCTATGCAAGATTTGTTGATTAGAGAAGAAAAAACAATTATTCTCTAAGTGGTGTTACTTGTGGTCGAGGTTGCCATCGAGTTCTTCAGTTTTAAAAAGCGTCACTAAACGCTCTCAGCCTGTATCAGTGTCCTTGTCTGTCTTTCAGAAATAAGCAAGTCCAGGAGCTTAAAATGTCTGTGGCCGTGATTCTGGTTGCTTGTTTTGTTTTTTGTCAAAAAGTAGGTGACATTGGTGATGTCCTCTCTGCTATACTGTCAGTGTAACAAAATACTGTTTTACCTTTAGCCTTGACTTCTCCCTACTTTCTTCTCCCTCACCCCCTGGAAGGTCTTACCTGCTCTAACTGAGGTCTCTTGTTTTCAAGCAGATTGAGGTATCGATACATCTCACAGAACTTGTCACAGAAATAGCTTATGTAAGAAATCCTAAAGAGCATTTTCATATGAAGAGAGTTGCTGACCTGGGCCTTTGGATATAAATACCCTATGGATAAACAATTGAAGAAAGAAAAGTGAAGGGATTAATAAACAGGGCAACTTTTCCTTATCAGACTCCTTTGGAGAGTCTGGGATGTCTTTAAGTCTTTGTTCTGCGTGTCCCTACAGCTGTAGCTTCTTGTAAACTGCTTTATGCATCCTGTCTCATTGATCTTGTTCCAACCGGTGAAATTCAGGTGTCACTGAGGGCTGTTTAAAAATGTTTTCTGACCTAGAGGAGTACAGGCATTTGGAGACTTCTCTTGAGATGTATTAAGAAAATCTCTCCATCACGCTTTTGTCTTCAGTCATCCAATGGAAAACGTTGACAGAATTCAGCTTGATGAGAGCCTTACTGGGTGTATACTCTAAAAGTACTTACAAAGTAAGAATTCCATAGAATCATAGAATCTTCACGGTTGGAAGGGAACTTTGAGATCGAGTCCAACCATACACACATAAAAAACCCTACAATCTCTGCCAACAGAGCATGCCCTGAAGAGCCAATCTACACGTTTCTTAAATACCTCTAGGGATGGTGACTCAGCCACCTCCCTGGGCAGGCTGTTCCAGTGCCTGACCACTCTTTCAGTAAAGTAATTCTTCCTAATATCTAATCTAAACCTCCCCTGCCGCAGCTTCAGACCATTTCCTCTGGTCCTGTCATTATTCACTTGGGAGAAGAGGCCAACACCCACCTCTCTACAACCTCCTTTCAGGTAGTTGTAGAGGGCAATGAGGTCTCCCCGCAGCCTCCTCTTCTCCAAACTAAACATGCCCAGTTCCCTCAGCCTCTCCTCATACGACTTGGTCTCCAGACCCCTCACCAGCTTGGTAGCTCTCCTCTGGACCTGCTCCAGCACTTCAGTGTCCCCCTTGTACAGAGGGGCCCAGAACTGAAC
>VWZL01004010.1:96713-135805 GCA_013396915.1 Stercorarius parasiticus
TTTTTTTGTTTTCTTTTTTTTTTCTTTGAATATTTCCTTGGCTTGCATTTTTTAGTTAGGTACTTTTTTTGCATTCCTAACTTCAGCATGTCCCTTCTTCTCTCATAATTTCTACAAGAATCAATTTGTACGACTTCTGTAGAAGGCTGTTTTCGTTGGTTTTTTTTTTTCATTGTACCTACATTAAGAATGTTTTAGGGATGCTTTAGGTTTGGGGAATTAATTTGGAAGATAAAGGCTGGGTTATGGATTTCACAAGAGTTAAAGGTTGGAAGAATTTCGGATTTCTCTCTGCAGAAAATTACAGGTGGTAAAATTAGTCTGTTCATGTTGCAAAACTAACCTATTATTTATGCTCTGACACCATAGGACATTTTAGATGAAATGAGGAAGGAGTTAACGAAATTAAAGGAAGAACTCATTGAAGGTAGGTATCAATCTGCTGCTGTTGTTCAGTCTTGGAGTAAGTAGCTACAGTTGCACAGCAATGTAAATATAACATGTTTCTAAGCCAGAGAATGATATATTGGTAAAAGTAGCTTTGTTGTTAGTCTGGTGGCATATTGCCATTTGTGCCAGACCTGTTCTGATTGATGTGTTTGTACGTTTTATCTCCTGTGCTTTTTTGTTGTAACAGCATATTGACACCAAATAGCATCTTGTAAAAGTGGTTGAAGGGATGTCGTATTTGAGTGATTTGCAGTTATCCTTGTATCATGTGGTGTTAGGTGGGTTATTTTTAAATAACCCAGAGCTTCTGAGGTGCATAGTTCAAAACTTGGTAATATTCAGAGTAGGATTGTGCTTTCAGTCTTTTCCTCTTTGGTCTGTAACGTAAGAATCAAAGAAACACATTCTGACAATTTTTATTTTAACAGAAGATATTTTACTGTCTAGTCTTCTGTAATTAAGGGAAATTATTGAGAAAGAATAATCTTAAAGGTCCACCAGTCAAGAAATAAATAAAATTCTGCTTTTAGTGCTGTGTGTACTTTTTTGCTTTGTGGAAAGTACCAACATAAAGTACGGACAAAAAAAAAAAAAATTAATATAGTTTAGTGATGGTTTTTGTCAGAGTTAGGTTGATGGTTGGACTAGATCTGAAAGGTCCCTTTCAACCTAGGCAATTCTATGATTCTATATTAAACTGATACCACTGCTGGTAAAATATATGTCATCTACTGATGTCGTAGAAAGAGATGGCTGGTTTTGGGCTACAGAGAATGCAGTGCTTTTCCCTGTATTTTGGGTCTGCTGTGTACCGCAGCCTTTTAGAACAGTACAATGCAAACAAGGGAGGGCACTGAGGCTGCTCTTAAAACAAACAAAAAAAATAAAATAAATGAATCCACGCATATACTCCTTGATAATCCCAGGGGTAGTGATTGTCATCAGGTAAGGTCATAGACTTGATGGAGAAGCAGAATGTAAAAATAAGACTTTAACAAAAATTTTACAGTAGGAAAAAGGGTACTGCCTGGTTGAGAATGACACTTGTCTGAAGTCACATGCAGCTATCTTACGTATAGGTTATTCATGTTCTAAGACTGTTGGAGCAGGGGCAGCCTTCTTTAAGGGGTCAGTTGTGTATTCTTGGCTTTCTGCCTTGACTTTGTTTGATTTGTTAATTTCTCTCTCTCTCTCTCTCTAGCTATCAGGCAGGAACTCAGCAAGTCGAATACTGCATAGAAAGACTAGTACTAAGCCGATGTGACTCTTTAACTTGGTATAAAACTGACTACGTTTTGTGAGCTGTTAGAAGAAAACGGAGACAGACACTTGGAAGGAGGGAGAAACAACCTATTCTGAAAAGCTTCAGACACATCACTCTGGTGATATGCTATTCCCCTCCTAGTTTGCGGCTTTTTTCTGACCTTTACAGCAGGGTGGAAAAGACTCTTAAAGTTACTGTAATGATTATGCAGAAATTCCTACACCTATCAGACAAGATCACAGTGCTTTGAAGTCTACTCATGTCAAAATAAAATTGCACATGTTTCAGAATTTGTTGTTAAGACAAAAAAAAAACAGGGAAAAGCTTGGGAAGGCTTTTCAGAGAGGTTTTCTTTATTAATGAAGGAGTTAGCAAGTTATACTGTTGTACTTCAAATGTATCTCAGGTTTGTCTTCCTATCATATCTGATATTTCCATGAATAATTTAAAAGATCAGATGTGTAGAAGTTCAGTTCACAAAACATGGAGCAATTAGAAACGCGCGCTTTTAAAGGGCAATATTTGTAAGTGAATGACCTAGACAGTGCTGACATATCAAGATTTTGGAATTTTATGATAGGAAGCCTCTCTAGTTAGCCTTCATGCAATTTTATAGGAAAATTAAAAAAGCAAATACAGTCCAGAGTTTAAAGATGTAGATGCCTTCCTACATTGTTACAATGCTTTACCAAATCTAAGACTTCTACATAATGCGAATCAGCAGTCAAATGTAAATCATTAGTATGTTGTAGATTTACGGTAGATTTTGGGGCTTTTTTTAGATTTATGCATGTGGACATTTTTGTAATGTAACACAACACAGCCAGCTTTTTAATTAAAAGAAAAATTGCATGTCACAGAGTAGCCTTTTCATTTGTAAGGCTTAATTTATGCCCAGAAAGATGCGGGATGAGGGAGGGGGAAGGTGACACATTTTTTATTACTTTCTACACTTTTTCTTCATCTTACATGCATGTGTAATAATGAGGAAAACGTGACTTTTACCAGTAACCATGTTAATGGAACCAGGTACTTAATGCTTTTGTATCTTTTTTCAGTTTTCTATTTGAAATTCAGTAATACTTCCATAATGGTTCTGAAACTCCCATGTGAACCTAACTCATTTCTCGGTGAGAGAACAAACATGTAGGCATCTGAATTACTGAGGATGCACCTGTGTAAGTGCGTTGTCCTTTACCTTTTTACCACGACCCTCTGCTTTGCTCTTTTCTGAGACTCCTTTTTTGATTGTTTAATGAAACAGGACAGCAGTTAGTTACCTTAGAACGGTGGAGCATCAGGTCACAGTAAATGTCCCCTTCTCCTCCTAATTTATCTGCCACACTTCTTCCAAAAAACTCAAAACCAACAGAAAAACCCCACAGCTCCACACAACCCAAACCCTGACAAACAGCAATGGTATGCCATTGGTTTCGATTTGAGAATCATTTTTAGGGGAGATCATACCTTTCTGTTTCCCAGGGGTTTCAAATTTTATGCTTATAAATTTTTATTTTTTTAATTTGTTTTTTAATGTCGTACAGTTCGGTGGAATAGAAATTCTGTGAATTGCATCTGTAGTGCTTTGGACAAAGAATATGGATCAAAATCTTCCCTTTTCTTTTGCACTGTCAATTTTTCTGAGCTGCAACAGTGCCATGTTTGCTTTGGGATCTGTGCTGATCCAGAAGAAAAGTTTACTGACAACTTTTGGAGAGATTAATGTTTCAGCTTAAAAGTATACACAGCTCCATTGGTAGGACAAATGCTTTCAATAACATACTGTCTGAAGTGCTGAACACCAAAGCAAAACAGCACTTACAGCTTTGGAAAGGCTTCAATGGGAAATTTTTCTCCAAACGTTTCCTGTTTCTATAGGTTCAAATTCTAAGGGAAGACTACAGTGGAGATATTGCCTAACTCCATTTATTAACCATTTTTTAAAAAGAAAAACAAAAACATTTTTCTGCATGCATTTATTGAAGGCATTAAAAAAAAAAATCCGTAGTAAGCTTGTCAAGTACTGTTTTTCTCAAAACAAGAGGAGGCATTTTCATCTTTGTTGATGTAACTTTTTGTTTTACATGGACTTTTTGAGCATTAAGGAAGTTTACCCTTGTCAGAAATCATACTTGATTTGTTTCTAGGAGAGTTCAGGAGTAGCATAGTGGAATAGCGTGAATGGGTGTAAGTGGTCCAAAATTAAAGGCTGAACTACTAGATTGTGCAAGGAACTGGTTTATGCACTAAACGTTTCGTGCCTTGGTCTACAATTAACATGATTTCTGTTTAAAAGAAAAAGGAACAGATGTCGTCTTTTGTGCTGCTTCTACATACATACTTTCTGTAATCCCAAACTGCCGAATTGGTTCTTTCCAGAAAATAGGATTGAATTAAAGATTACTGTAGACATTTCCTGTCCTACTGACAGTTGCACCGTTTCCAGAGATTTCAGTGTTGAAAATGAACTGCAGAAGCTAAGATTATTTTGCTTACTGGTAACGAAGTTCTTTAAAAAAAACCATATTGTGGTGGTTCTGTGCTTTTGTACAATGGATGTCTTAAGCTGAGGGCAGTTTAAGGGATCCTTTCTAATGCCAGGAAGGCGTTGCTTTCCTCAACACTGTGATCTGACCTGTGATAAACCTGTACTATAGACAAGTGGCTACCAAGTCAACCGCAAACCAACTGAATGTAAAAATCTTAGTGCTGGTGCTGAAATCTCTTCAGATAGTCATAATGATTTCCAGTTCATTGTTTTAAAAAGTTATCGACCATCAAGTGTCAATCAAAGACTGAAGATGATCACTAATGAATGTTGACTTTTCATGCATTTAGGTTTACCTTTTTAGTTTCTCAGTTCATTCTCTGCTATTTTTATCATATTGTGTCATTTAAAATTTCTTACATGCTAACGTTTTGTTTGAGCGAATGAAATAAAATTGCAATATATACGTGTTGCCACCAGTTATTTCTGGAACTTCGTAGAAGACTCTCCGAGGTTTACTGCTCAAATTCCCAAAATTTTTAATGACTGTGATCATTTCTTACTCCTTGATTCCACCCCTCCTTTCTGTTTCTCCATCAGAAGATTCAGTAGAGAAAAGTGAAGACTTACCTTACCAAGAATGTAATTGCAGGGACTGTGTAACATCCATGAGCAGTAACTGCTGTACATAAATTCAAATCCATTTAAAATGTATGGTTTGATTTACGTTCTCAGACAGCGTACATTTCGGTCTCTGTATCCACAGAGAACTTGGGAGAGAGGGAGAGGAAAAAACTGGGAGAAAAATAATTGCAGTTAGTCCGACTTTTTCTCTTGCTGCTTTTATGTTCATGACTTATTTTCAATACTGGTAATAAAGAAAACCTACCATGAAAGATTAATATAGCTTTCTGTACACTAAGGACAGTTTTGCTCAATTTGTCTTATGGCCAAATGTTGAGTGTAGCTGTTTAAATGTCCTTGACTTAGCATCCTGAAAGCTGTACTTCTCTGCTGTTGCTTTTTTGTTCAGAGAGATAATGGGATAATCCAGCTTTGGCAAACCATTGGTACCAGTGCCAAGTCTGGCACCAACCTTAATGAGTTATAAGGATTTTTTTTAAATAAAATTATCACTAGATTCTAAAATGGTCTCCTATTATTGGGGTAATGCTTAGGCAACAAGTATAAAAACTTCTGATTTAAATTTCTGAATAGTCTTACAAAATCTGTCTGTCGGTGTCAAGAGATGTACGGTATCTATTTTTTAAAGTTGCACATTACACGAGTAGGACCGTGGTCTGCGGTTGATCAAACTGGTTATTATCAACACTTTATACGGGCTCTTCTGGAAATGTTTTAAGTAGGTGCAGTTCCAGTTCTAAATATTACTTTCCAGCATGTCTCTTGCAACTAACCGTACAAAGCTTGCGAAATCAGGAGAAGATTCCCTCTCTTTTCAGTCAAGACTGGGCTGATGAGGAACAAGAAAACAAGAAAAAAGTTTCCCAAACTGGCTTTGTATCCAAGACTAATAAATCTTTGGGGAACTGTAAATTTTCCTGACTGTGGGTTATCGCCGTGAGGTTTTTGATGGAGAGCAGGTGGAAAGGGAAGGAGTCAGTGATTTCAGTGGATCTGGGGCCAGTGCAAAGTACTTTGAAGAACAGGCTAAAGTTCACTTAAACCTTTTGTCTTAGGGGGTGGGGTGTGGAAGTGCTGAGGATTATTTAATGCTCAGTTACATGCTATCTAGGACTAGAGTCTTAGTGGAGAGAGAAAAATAAGTCTGTTAAATCAACTGTCACAATACATATTTACACATTCAAAAGAGCATATCTTTAAGCCAGCCCATATGAAGGCCTGACAGGAGTTGAGTATTTACTTTCATTCCTTGGAGGTGGCCACCCTAAGACTGTTGACATTGATACGCCACGTCAGGAAATATATTCAAGTTTATTTAGGTTTATAATCTTAATAAAAAAGTCTGTTAATAGAGAACTTGGTGTAATTGTCCAAGACATGGAGGAGGAGCTGTAGTTCTAGATGCTGGGAAAGCTTAGTAAAACCTTAAGGTCACAGCACTAGTGTCTGCGTGTTACCTCGTAACCAGCACCTTCGTTTATTGCGCAGGGGGTTCTTCAGTGAGTCGGTCATCACAGTGACGCTGAAAGTCATCAAAACAGCTTTGTAAAATTACCTCCATTTTATAAATGATCCCAGTTGAACTCTTGGGCATTACTGAGAGTAATGCCTTTGTTACTCTCAGTATAAATTAGAAAATGTATAAATGCGTTTTCTATTGTTTATTTTATGGAGCCTGGTGTCCTGACTCTTACTTGATGAGCATGCATTATCCGGTATCCTACCTTGATAAACTGTTAATTGGCAAAGCTGTGGAGCAGCTCGTGTATTGCTGCTCTGGCTGTTGCAGCTCTCGGTTGCAGGCTGACGGTTTTCTCTGTTGAGATGCTTCATTTTCCCATTGTTGTTCAGTTCTGTGGACCGCCCTCTGCCCTCCCAACCGATTTTAGAGCTGTTACTGGTGTGACACTTTCACTTCTCTTGGCAAGTGCAGGTCTCCTCTGCAACCGCTCAAGCGTGGTAGGAGTTGGAAGTGATCTCGCATCACGATCTGATGTTTACCATCGTAAGTGTAATTTTCTTTATCACTAGCCAGCTGGAGCCACTTCAGTCCCTACATACTCTCTGAACGGCTTTTTACCTGTGCTAACTACCAGATACTGGTCTGTGGAGCCTCTTGGAGTTGGTCCGCAAGCTGCTGACACAGGAAGAGAAAAAAATCAACAGTAGCGAAGAAGTGGGTAAGAAGAGAAAAGTGTAAGGAGGTTCAGGAAGTGTTGAGTGTAGGCTGATGCCTGCAGGGAAGGGGAAGCAGCTAGGAATGAGTGGGGCTGCAAGAGGCCTGAAAACTCATAAACAGGTTTCGAACCCGGTCTTGGATGCGGCTGGAATCTGCAAATTATGAGCTAGTCAGCAGAAGTGGCTTTCTGGGCAAACTTAAGGCTGCTTGCCTATCGTTGTAGGCCTAGTACATTTTAAAAAGAAGAAAAACTGAGAAATATTACCTCTGTGTTGAAGGTAAATTATCTGCTGCTTGACATTTTTCCACAGTACTGTGTTGTGAAAGCGGTTTGACCCTGCGTAGCTCGGTAAGGCCTGTGGTGCTGCAGAACCAGCCCCAGCAGCTGAACTGTAGCCCTGAGGAGAGGGGGAGCGCAGACACGCTTGTAAATGCCTCCTGGACACGGATCTAGGGAAGTCTGTCACTGACACGAGGCCTTGTGGCTGCAGCAGGTGAGAAACAAGAGGTTTATGTGGCTCTTAGGCTGAGACCTTTATTTCTGGCAGTGAAAGATGCCTGTATGTGAGACAAAATTGGCCAAAAATATGCCTTATCTCTGCCTGGTAATCTTTGCTCCGCTAATGAGAGAAGGTCTCCGTGGCTCCCAGTCCCACAGGCTGACAACACGCCACAGCACCAGGAGAGGGCCCGAGGGAAGCCCGGTCTCGATGGAGCTGGTCTGTCAAGGGATTTCACAGGGTAAGGGAAAAGTCCTTTTCCTTGTCCAGAGTGAGCGATTGCAGAAATGCAGCCTGAGGAGTACTGGCTGGTACTGGCGGCTGCCCGCCGTGCTAGACAGACATTGGCATTCATGAAAGACACTGGTCACATACGCTGGTTTTGTCAGCAGGTGTTCAAGGATAATGAACAATCTGCATTAGCGCAATGCTCCTCGTAGCCTGATGCAAAGAGCAAAGATTTCTGTTCCGCCTATAACGCGGCCTTAAACATTATTTTCTTCAGCTCAAATATTTGATAAGAGTATTTGGATTGTCAGAGGTGAAAACCTTTTTATATCCTACTGTCATGCTATGTGTTATTAGTCATATGGGAGTGGATCTCTGTTATGGAGCCAGTTTGTATGTTCAACCTCCCAAAAAGGACTTTTGAAGTAGGAGTTAAGTCACTTAGAAAACTGAAATTAGCGCTGTTATGGGACTCAATGGAGCGTTATGTAAAGAGGAGATGACCACCGCAGCCAGCAGCAGTGGGGAAGCTGAGGAGTGCAACCGGAGTCTGCACCTTGGCTTTTTCATTGCGTAATAAATTGTTAATGACATTTTATATATCCACTGAGGGACAGCTTCTTTGCCATGAAGTCATTGGTCTTACTCTAAAGGCAATAGGATTCATGCTCTGTTTAACTGGGCGCTAATCGCGTATGTATCTCTACATGCTCTCAGCTGTTATAAATGACAACGTTGCACATCTTCGAGCCCCGAGCCTTCTCAGCTTCTCTGAAGTCGGTATGAGTTTGGTCTTTTTAGTCTGAAATGCTTCCAGGCATCAGATGTAATTGTCTTGTCTTTATACAATCTAGTAAATACTGCCCAGCACTTTTCATGCATCTGTGAAAAATATGTAAGCAATAAAATATAACTTAAATTACAGGAAATGGCTTTTTTTACCGGAGGTTGGGAATCCTGTTTCTAACACCATCGGGGGTGCGATAGGATGGCTCACGCTGTTTTTAATTGCTTACTTCCAATCTCTTGGCTCCAGAACAGCATGCCTTTTACTTACAGTGTTGCATTATCAATGGCCGAGTAACTTCACCTGCTAACATGAACTACAATATAGCACCTGTAGTATGCTGTGAGTAAAGAATAAAAGGCATTTGGTGGTATTTCTAAATGAAAAGTGATTTGCTAAATAACTGAGATGCAAATACAGAATAAATAAATAGCAATTACTGACAAGTAACACCTCCTTTTTGAGGCAGGAGCTGGATGGCATCGTCAGCTGGTGCAGTTTGGAGCCGGTGTTACAGCGTGATGCAGCCATTTACAAGTGGTACGGGGTGTTTTGAACTCTGCTACTGAGTTTCAATAGTACTAAATTTGCCGGTGGTAAGGAAAGCAGCTTTTTATGGGGAAGTTCCTCCCTAATACTTCAGAAATGGCTTGATGCCTGCTTTAGAGGGAATAAAAATGCCCCAATTCCAGAGTTACCTCAGAGTCTTTTTTTTTTTTTTATGTCATTACCAAAGCTGATGCTCACAGAGGAAAGCTTCAGTGCTGTGCCGCAAAGATGCGTCACAGCTGGGTTGAGATTCTGTATTGCAAACAGTGATGTAAAAAGGGTCCTTTTACATTTTATGAACTGCATGTAGATTCCATGTTCCCGTTAATTTCAGTTTTTCCTCTTGAAAATATGTTGGTTTGGAAAGACCAACTTGTAATACACATTTCTTTGTGAAAACAGATTAACTTTTCTTTTCTTCCTCATATCCATGCTCTCCTGGTTAGAAGAGGTGCTATTTTGATAAAGCACAATATCAGTTTTCTTTTTGAAATAAATACTGGGATGAATTTGGGATGAATGTAAGCTGTGTATGTTTTTCTAGCAACCAAGTACTGATTTTTTTGTGTGTGTGTTCTAGCAGCATAATTGAAGTGCTCGAGAGAGGGCTGAAACCAGAAAAGTCTCTGCTCTGTGATGGTTTGCTTTTAACAAAAGGATTTAGATGCTCAACGTGGGGCACAATGGGGAAAATCAAAATAGATTTGTTTCATAGCCATTGTAGTTTCAGCCTAGGGGATATCCTATGGTGCAGTTGAAGCATTGCTGAACTGTTAATTGAAATGTTCCCTTCAAAATCTGGAGAACAACTTCCTTCAGCTGTTTTTACTCTTAAAATTGCTTCAGAAAGGCAGGGTGCGGCCATGGTCTTTTTAGGCTTAAATTTATCTTTAAAGGTAGAGACACACCATGGATTCATTGGATTCATGTTCTTCCTCCAGGCTTCCCAAAAACTTCACCCTCAGCAACCTCTCACTTGCCTGTTGACCAAGGCTGTCCTCTCTACCGTACACGTGGCAGAGCCTGAGCTGGATTTTGAGGCAGGAAAAAGGCATTTCAGTTTCTCTAGCCTTTTTTTTTTTTTTCTTTTCTTTTATACTTGCTATGTTTCTGCTAGCTGGTCTGGCGATCAATCAACCCAGACTGCCCAGAGATGTGAATAACCTTCAACCTGTTTGTGATCCGGACTGGGTTTATACAAATGACCACCTTGTGAAGCAAACCTTGACCTTCCTACCAAAACCTGAGGCTTCCAGGCACCTGATTAAATACTAAATGTGAAAAATTATTTCCTTCCTTTTATGAACTTTTATGTCCTTTCTCAAGTATATTCATCACATAGAGCTTATTTCAAGCAAAGACAGATTATTTGCCCCATACTACTGAGGGAACAACTCCAATTTAACCAAAACAAGAACCTAAAAGCTCCTGCTGAAACTTAATTTCCATGTAGGTTGCAGTAGGAAATAATTGTAATGGTGATTCTGGTGCTGCCATACCAAGCTCGTCAGCTCTTCTTGCCGTCATCCAGCAGTTAGAAACAGCGTAGCCAAGTTTAACAAAACCCTGTTTGTCAGTTGCAGAGACTAACCCTGTAAGCCTGAAGCTTTTATTTAAGCTAAAAAGGCTTTTTAATAGTTGAAAGGCCTTTTTTAGTTAGGCTAAAAAGCATGTTATTAAAGTCACTGCTAACTTTGTATTATAAACTTAAATTCTGTGCGGTAGCTGCCGGAGGGGAGGACAGAAGTTGTCTGACCTCCCCTAGAAAACAGTATTGTGTCAAGGATGGAATCCGCAACGTGGATTCTGGACTGTGCTCCTGGCTTTGTCAGCACAGTGTCTTTTCCCCGAAGCTACAGCGAGGTGAATTTTCTTAGTACTTCTGTTGCCTTGATTTTTGTAATTGAACAAAAGCAAATGCATCCCTTTCTGCTAGAGCACTTCATAGTTTTGCTACTGATCTTGAGCAGTAGTGTTAGAGTGCCGGTTTATTATTATTTAATATTTATTATTGGACTCTCTCTGTTTTCACAGTTACTTTGATCTTGCCAGATCATAGAACCATAGAATGGTTTGGGTTGGAAGGGACCTTAAAGATCATCTAGTTCCAACCCCCCTGCCCTGGGCAGGGACACCTCCCACCAGACCAGGTTGCTCAAAGCCCCATCCAGCCTGGCCTTGAACGCCTCCAGGATGGGGCATTGACAACTTCTCTGGGCAACCTGGGCCAGTGCCTCCCCACCCTTACAGTAAAGAATTTCTTCCTAATATCTCATATAAATCTCCTCTCTTTCAGTTTGAAACTGTTACCCCTCATCCTCTCTTTACGCTCTCTGGTAAAGAGTCCCTCCCCATCCCTCCTGTAGGCCCGCTTTAGGTACTGGAAGGCTGCTATAAGGTCTCCCCAGAGCCTTCTCTTCTCCAGAAGACAGAAACTGAATGTGGACGGTCTGTGTGTCAGCTCTTCTTCCAAACTGCTTCTGCGTTACACGCAATCTCAGTGTTTGGTTGCAAAGAAAACTCGTGAAGCATGAGCTGGGAGCTTGCCGGGGGGAGAGCGGAACATCCAGTGTGATGCTAAGGACGATCTGCCCCTTTCCTGTCAGCACTTTGACCTTGTCGCCTGCTTGACGGCAAGGGTCGCAGGAGTCGCGTTGGATGCCAAAAGACTGCGCTAGTCAAGGCTACTGTATTTTCAAGTGTAGGAGATGAAATCTTTGTAAGCATTGGTTATATATTTGAAATGTTTCTGGATATGTGAACATCAAATCCTTAGCTCATCTAGCTAAGCACATTGTAAAGGCTGTCTTTTTTTTTAATAAATGTACAATACGTGGGAACACACGGGCCTAAATCTGCACAGAGCAGGGACTGGGTCACTTCACTCAATGTTTGCATGGGTGTAAAGAGACTTTTAAATTTACTGCTTTCCATTGCTCAGTTTTCACTCTTGCATTTTTGTGGTGTCCTTTTACTAATTTTGTCTAGGTCTTTGTCTTCCCAAATAGAATCGATCTTTAGAATGACAAAAGAGATGAAGATTTTTGGAGGGCAGGGTGAGAAGCGAATGCGAAGTGAGTCAAATGCAATTATTTTCTTGCAAGTTATGCTTAAAATTGATCAATTTTGTCATATATAAAAAATGCAAAGCTTGTAGTCAGGGAACAGTACAGAATAAGACACATACATTTCTCCCAGGTACTGTGAAGATATAGCTACATACATGGCTAATGTACATTCAGCATTTTTTCTTTCCAAAGCTAACGGAGCTTGCTGGTACAAGGCGGGTCTTGTGTTGGGGGTGTTCATTTAAGATCTTTGAGCCATCTTGGCTTCTTTCCCTTGCAGTATTAATGCCTCGTGGATAACATAAATGATGTAATTTTCAAGTCGGATCACTGTGCAGAATAGTAGAATATACTCTAGAAATGGCTACGAATTATGCGGCTTTGTTGCTCAACTGTCAAAATATTCCCAAAAGACTTTTTGTAGCTTCTGGTGAACTCAAGAATTGACTGGTTTTGTTGACCTTTTGAGATACAGAAGAAATGCAAAGTCAATACCACAACAATGTACAGAAATGTACTTAATTTAACGAAGTCCAGGCTGTTGAACTAAACCCTAGATATGGAGCTACTTTTGCAAATCTCTGTTAGGGTGACTTCGGTTATAGTAATTAGTAATTCAGTTTGGCTTCCAGAAGACCCGCACCTCACCGTAGTTCACTGGGGCTTTATTAGCCATCATATACTAATATTGTGTTGGTTCCCTACGGCCAGAGTCCCATCATATCAGGATCTTCTTCAGTTATATCCAAAAATAGTGATGCTGTAATGAATGGGAAAATAATCTGGCTGCAGCTATGGAGGAGGGGGAAGGAGGCAGGTGATGTGGATTATGCTGCTTGGCATAATGCTCTTTGTCATTAAACAAGAAAAAAAAAACCAAAAACCTGACAAACCTCCTCAGGGCAACAATAGAACAAACACCCAAGCATTTACTCCAGTATCAAGACTGTGATTTAAAAATAAAAGCACATGAAATAGCCCCCAGGAATGCTCAAACCGGAGTGTTACTCACGTGACTGTATATTAATGAGCAAATAATCAGTTGCTGTGAAATCACCCAGCAAAGGCAGCAGCTGGAGTAAATCACGGGGCAGTTCCACTCCAGATACAATGCCAATATTGTGCTATGTCATGGGAAACATGTAAAATAGTTGGAGCCAATGAAGAGGAAAAATAAGGTCTGTGGGAACAGAGGTATTAATTGTAATGGGGGAGGGGAGGTGTTTACACTCTGCCGGCTTCAGCAAAAATATGATGGGGCAATTAAGGGAAGATGTTCCTACATATGATCCCTATTCCTAAACACGCAAGATTTTGTTTAAAAGGAAAAAGCTGAACAAAGGCATTTCCAAATGGTTCATGAAATGGTGGTCTGCGTGGGATGTAGAGAGACAAAAGTACCGCTGGCAAAGCTGGACCAAGACAGGGATAAGGCAAAAAGTCGTCGATGGCAGAGACAATCTCATGGAACGGTAACGGGGAAGCAACGATGACAATGTTTGAGAGGTGAAAGAAGAGTGTTGTACCTGTTTGGGGATGATTCAGAGGAAATAAAGAGCGGTTCTGTCCTCCCAGCCGATGTGCAGCTGCCGGGACAGCAGGTATGGTTCATTTGTTCTTCATTTCCAGAAGAAGCCCTGGAGTAAGGGCTGGGCATTTTAATGCCTATTTAATTCCTCTGTTTAAAATGGCTAACTTCTTACCGGCAGTTCCTGACTTTTGAGTGCTTGCATCTACGCTCATAATTGTAGTTTCTTTTCGTGACTGTAAGCAAAGATAGAATATTACACTTCAGTTCAAAGGCCTCTAATGGCTTTAGAGAGGACTTTTGTTAGTGCCTGTTATCCCGCAGAGCCAACGATGTCGTGTTGAACTACATTCTGGCTTCTGCATTGCCCCCAAAATTGTTAATTGGGCCATTTCCAGATGGGGGATTGCTATTGCTAATAAAGGCTGATTGCTGTTGATAGCAGTGGGGTTCCCGGAAGAGAAACATCTGACTTCCAGAGGCAGGATTAATGTTTAGGAATGGCAATTGGAAGAGCTGTCTCCAAGTTTGTAAAACGAACAAGGCATAGAAAGATTGATGCGAAAATCATGATGCCTTACAACGCTCTTAGAAATCCCTTTTGTGGAACAACTGCACTTGAAGCGGCAGTAAAACTGCATGGAAAAAGAGGCTTCTTTTAAGGCATCTTTGTCTTACGACTTGGCATTTGATAGGCTCCAGAAATATGTGGTTTGATGTTTGAAGATAAATGGTTGTTTAAAGCTCTGTCTGTACCAGCTGGTTTTGTTAATACAGTCTGTGTTACTCATGAGAGAGGGTTGAAAAAGGAGGACTGGAGGAATTGTGGATGCATCAGTGTAGCTTTGGTCCTGAAAAATGCTGAAATTATTAGACCACATGATTGTAAATATTCAAAAAGTAATTTGGCTTGAAAAGAAAAAAAAAATAGCTATCAGGGATTTGAAGAGAACAAACGTATGCAAACCATTTCTTTGAACGAGGTCATCTGCTTAGTTGATAAGGAGGAAGACACCAAGATTGTATCTTAACTTTAATGATGCTCTGAGAGTGTCCCCCAAGACCACAAAAGGGAGGAGAAAGGGTAGCCTAGAGCTCACTACTGTTATGGTAACGGCTCAAACTGGTTTGGAGGAAGAAAGGAAGAAGATACTTGCAAGGAGTATTTATTTCCCTGCCCAAATGGAGAGGGAAGACGATGTGCTGTCAAGTGGAATCCAGATGAACATCTGTCCTGGCCTCACTTCTTTTCGTCGTTTTAAATAAATGGCTGAGAGTTCAGAATAAATCTGATAAACTGAAGAGATGGCCTGAAATCTAAACGTGGCATTCAGTGCAGATGAACTGCAGAATACTTGAGAGCTTTAAAATTATTTCACAGGGTGAAAGCCTGAAACGGGTTACAAAAGTCTTGCATTCTTCTTCACTGGAGGATTTTATAGTAAGATTTCTGTGATGTTGGCCAAGGCTTCCGTGATCCCATCTCATCACACGAATTTCACTGGACGATGCCTGGAGACCCCATCCATACCCATGTTTCTGTTACATTTATGGAGATTTTGTCTATAGAAATTCTATGCATATAGAAATTCTATGCAAGAACACAAAGCAATAAAGAGATTTTGATTAGAGGGCCTAATCCTTTAGATGTCATTCAATACTGAAGCTTTGCTTGTGTGAGGACTGCAAGGTTAGACTTTTTAAAAGGAGTTTTTCATATTCATGTTAAATATTCCTAGCAAACTACATTGGGGATAGCACAAGAAACTTGTGGTCATTCCTCTCATTAAACCACCACTTGCTATTTTCTTAGTCTAGTAAAGCTATTTAATTTTTGACGGGCTTTTCATCCAGAAATCTTAATTCTTACTTAAGCCCGCAATTGCAATGGCTTCCGCTTTTTGCAAGAGCGGAAAGGACGCAGACGAGTGGCCTTCATGTTTCTGGGCAGCAAGATGTACTCTGTGTGTTTAGTCTGCTTTGCCTGTGGCCCAAAATTTATATTGAGCATGCACAAATACTGGCCTGTATTACAAAAGGAGCAGTTAAAATGTCAAGTGATGATGGTAGAGTACCATCAAATAGTCAGTGGGGGGAAAGGAGAAAAGGTCTGCTCATCTGCTGCTTCAGCTCTGTCAAATGTCCAGTTGGTGCAAATTAGTGATGTTTTTGCTCAAGTGCCTTCATTCTTCTAAGTGATTTTATTGAAGGATTCTTCTATTTCTTTCATTTTACTGCAGGGACTGAATGTCTCTAGATCTCAGCCCTTGGTGATTTGTTTGGGTAGAATTTTCTGAAAGGCAAAAATAACCATCCTTCAAATAATCAACCGGTGGAAAAAAAAAAAAATGCATTTTGCCTTCTAATGAAAAGCTGACCCTCACATCGTTGTATTTCTAAGAGCTGACCCAAAAACCCGCTGCTAAAATTGCAAGAAAAAAAGAGAGAAGGAAACCTTGGTTCTGCGGTTTGAGTTGTGTTATTTCCTGGCATGAGGCAACACCTTCATGTGGCCTAAACATACAGTTAATCTAACTTCAGAGAAAATTGCCTTGTGGAGAGCTGCTGATCCTGTCGAGGTGTTCAAAATAGAGATATTCAAGTGGTACCATCCCACGGATGGTGGAGTTTGAGGCTGGTAGGGCAAAAAGGCTCTGGGGAGTGAGTAAAGTTAGAGTTGTCACTGATAGGAGCCTGGAAATATTTGTTTTATCTGAACGTTGGTGCTAATACTCAGTGGTGCATGTTGGGGAGCTACTGCATCCTCAGCACCTTGCTGCAGAGCAGATGCCATCTGCGATCTCCCCCAAAGTCTCCTCTGTCCGCAGGGAGTTAGAGAAGTACCTTAGGGGCGGTGCTGATTTCCCAAGTGTGACTGGAAGAAATCAATACCTCTTGCAAACAGGAGATCGGGAGTGTTAAATTCCCAAGGGTAGGCCTAGATAGCCCTAAAGGAAACCTACAGCTTCAGGAGTGATTGGCATCATCTCAGTTTTCACACCCAGGTTGGAACCTTCAACTCTAAACTACTCAGATAATAGCCGATGGAGAGAAACCAGCAGCTGCAGAGGATGAAGGCTCCATCTCTCTCAGGCTGTGGCTTGACAACACGTGGCCATTGGGGCCGTAGTTGCTCAAGGAGCTCTTCTTTTTGGCTCTTTTTCTCCCAAGGAATTTGTTCCCGTACCGTGACTGCTGCACAGCTGGTGGTTTGGGTGCTGTTGTAAGTAGGTTTCTATCATCCAACTTGAGATCAGTGAGATTACAAAAGAAGAGAGACTCATTAAACAAGGAATGGACTCTTGTGGATGCGCCTCCTTCCCCGAGGACATGAGCAGAGAAATTCCCTTCTGAGAAAACCAAGAGCCTAGGGGAGACTTCCCTGTCTCTCCCCCTGGGAGCAGAGTGCTTTTTTCCTGTGTCCTTCTCCATCTCTTTCAGAAGCTGCTGGGCTCCCTTAGTTCATAGGATGCACGGGAACTGTGTGGAGGCCATGCTTTTTGTTTAAGGGTCTGCCTTGTTCTGTTCCCCTTTCTAAGTAAAGCCATTATAGATGCGTTTTCTTGCCTTCCTGTGCCCACCACAACCATCTTCAGAAGTGGTGATGCCTTAATTCTTGGTCTGCAATTTGAAGGTCCACCTCCATGTCATTCAAGCTTTCTTATAGTACACAACCCACTGTATCTCCCTACCATCTCCTTTACAGCGCCTTTGTAACCGTAAGTTTCATTTAAAAAATAAAGTCAAGCTCCTCAGGCATCTGCGGGTGGTCGGGGCGTGGTGTGGCCTTGCCTTGCTGCTGCAGTGAGCTGCTTCTTGGATAAGTCATAGGCCACCACTGCCAAGCCCCAGCACAGCGTTTTGAGCCTTATCAGGCTTCTTGGGCTGCCTAACTGGCAGCAGACAGGAGTGTTTCTGCAGCTGGGCTTCTCCTATCACTGGATAACTGTCTTCAGCTAACGTAGGCCAAGAAAAGCAAATGGGTTCTTCCACCACTTCCCCATGCCCTTTTCATGACAGATGTGTATTGTCTGGCCAGTTTATTAGCAATAGCGCTGATCTTTCCTTCTCTGGAAAGCGTAAGGGTGTTCAGAGGCTGAGAGCCAGAGACATGACCAAGGAAATATTTCAGCCAAGGTGGAACCTGATCTTCCCTAGACAAGGCTGCTGGTGCCAGCTGATTGCCGGCTTTTGATGCCTGTGCCTGGCCAGGTTTCTTGTATCAAGAAGCAACAGTTTATGGTGAACCTTCAAAACCAAAGCAACAAAAAACCAAAACCGAAACCCAAGCCTTTTTCTAACCCCTTCTTTATGGAAGGAGCTGAGATGCTTCAGAGTGCCTGAGCACCAGCAGGTCTCCGAGGCCTCAGGCAGCACAAGCTACAGGCAGGATGCTCCACGTGTGGCTGTTTCTTGAGGTTTTTGTCATGCCCCTCTTTGTCCGCCTTAGCATCTGCCAGGGTGGATTAAATACAGTGACCAGCATCTGCCACGTCCAGCCTTTCTGCTTGCATCAAGAAATACCTTCGTGCTCTGCAATGCTGTGGTTTTGTTTCTGCGCTTAACCCAAGAAAATTCAGTCCCCTGGGAGGGATGGTGGTGGTGCAGATTTGGGGTTTTTTATTCTAATTGACCAGCTGCTGATTTAAGTAATTCTGTGAAGCTGCTGGGTAGGTACCAAGACGTACCAAGGAACAAAAGGTCTTTATCTTGACCGTCTATGTATTTTATAACACCTTTACTGTAGTGGCATCTGCTGGCAAGGTTTACAACTGCAGCATTTGCAGTGATGATAGATGGGATAGCTGGGTATCAGTGCAGGCACTAAAGAATGTTTTATTGACCTATTCAAAATGCCATATCAAGGACATTTAAAGCTCTGAATGAGCAGGCTTGCCCTTACAGCTGACCCTGCTTGGAGCCAGAGCGTGAGGAGGCAGTCCTTGGGTTTGTTCCAGCTGGAATTTCCCTGTAATCCACTTTGCAAGTTTAATTCTTTGCTTTAGATATCACGGAATAAGCTCACTGATTTTTATTTATTCATTTGCCTTAAGGATTTGTTTTCCCTGCATCAGTGTCGGTCCTAGAACGTCACAGCCCTCCTGAAGTCACCGTTCTTTGCAGTCTGGCACAGATGAAAAATGGCTGAACCCCGTGAACGCATTTCCCTCATCAGGCTGGGTAATTTCAGTATTGTTCACCGTGACTCTGTCAACACAAGCAATATGTCCTCAGAAAGGAGCAATGCAAGCAAAAGGAGGTACCTGAAGAATACCAAGCACATCTCCAGCTGCGTGTGTAAGCATTTCCCCGGCACTCGTCCATACGTGTGCAGCCTCTCAGAGGTCAATTTAAGTCATTGATGCAGACGTGTAGAAGAGACAGCAGATGTAACGCAATCACTCTTGAATTAATGTTGCTGTGAAAAATCCATCAAATACCATGCAAGTTTGGGGAATTGTATTTCACTGCTTGGGATTCAGCTCATTTTAAATGCTGAAACAAGTTACTTTTTTAGACAAACATTCAGCGATTTAAACTAAACAAGAAAAACTCTCCTTTATTCTCCCCCAAAGCTCCCCACCAGAAAAGATACAGGGTCACCTGAATTTCACACGTCAAGTGGAAGAGTGCAATACATGCTTTTTAAACACCGAAGGGATTCACTCTTCTGGAGGTAAAGTAAAAAGATGCATTCAGTTAACACATCTCTTATAACACAACATCATAATACGACATCAGTGGTAAATGAGAAGCAGTTGTATTAGGAGCTTCAAAGTCCTCATAGCTCATTTTATCATATAATTCAAAGCAGCACTGTCTGGTACTGACGCCTTTTGAAGACCCAAATTTTATGGTTGGTTTGAAGCTGTAGATTTTATCTAAAATGGCATTAAACCTATTATGTATAATTAAGCAATTGCAAAAAAAAAAAAACCAGTGAATAACCTGAAATATACCTTTTCCCACTGGGAAAGTTTTAACTTGGCATACTAGACCTGCACAGATATTCTTTGGGTTCGGTGTTTCAGATTAGTAGAGAAATATTCGATAACTATAGTAGTGAAAGACTGAATTAGCTAGATGGGCCTGCTGCTGTACTGCATAATAATTTGGCAAGTAAACACATTGTCGGGGTATAAAGCAAGGGCATCATAAAAATACTGTTTACCTTTTATCTGTGGTGTTGCAAGACCCTTTCGTACATGTCACTTATTCCCTACAGTGGGAGACAATAGAGAAATTATACAGCAAATAGTCTTGAGAAAACGATTTTGCACGGTCTTGGTGCCACATAAACTAAAGTGTTTTCTGAAGGGCTGTGTTTCATTTCAGAGCTGCAACAGCATAAACCCAGCACAACTCAGACTATTTTAATAGAGAAGTATTTGATCCTAAGTGGGGAATTTGATCCTAAGGGGTGTCTGAGGTTTTTACCAAGGCAACTTGATAGGACTGATGCGCTGACACAGTATATTACGCTTTGGGAATATTACAATAGCATCTGTTTTGGAACAGAATAACAAAAGGCATAAAGGAGCTTAATGTTGACCTAAATGATCCGATATGTTATTTTAAAATAACTCTTGCCGTACCATTTGGTTGTTTGATTCCTGACAGCTTACTGAAACGTCACTTGGTTTTGCCCAAAATCCTTGCTTGCATGGTGAGCGCTTCAGCACTAACGCGGAGAAATTTGGGGCTGCAGCAGCGCCCAGGAGACGATGTGAAACACAGAAACCACGCTGCTGCTGCTGGGACAGCGAGTTGTGTGCGCTGCCAAAGGCTTTCAGCTGCCAGAGCACCAAAAACATAATAATAAAAGATAGAACAAACCCCCAGATGCTTTTTCCACACCTTTCAGATGCCACCAGCTCATCCCGAGGGTGAGCAAGAGCTGAATGAAGCTGGAAACGCTGCTGCAAACCTTCGCACCGCATCCCCGGCGTGGGTGTCTGCTGGGCGCAGCCTCCCCAGCCCCAGCAAATTCATTTCCTTTGGAAAAGGGCTTGAGTCCGCGCTGTGCCTGGCTTCGCCTGGAAACTTAAACCCGTGCTTTACGGGAGCTCTTGCTCCACCTGAATCGCAGTTTTCACCTTCACCATCCCTTCTCCTTTCAGGAGTAAAGTCCTCCTTGTCAATCCAGGCACTGTGGAAGAGTGTCTGAGTTCATGCAGCCCAGCAGCCCCGGGGCAGAATCGGGTCCGGGAATCCTGGATGTAGAGCCGGTTCCTATATGGAGGTTGGCCCCACATTTCTTACATATCCAGCATCCTGCAATCCACCTATGGCTTCCCGATGTGCTCATAGGGCACATCTGAATTTAATCCAACTTACTGAACTCGAACCAGAGGCTTTTAAAAGACTTTTTAAGCCAGAGTTGGTTTTTTTGGGTTTTTTTAATTTTATTTTATTTTTTTAAATTGCATAATACTTGGGAGGGGAAAAAAACAAAAGCCCTGTTGCTGGGAAGGTCCTGCCCTGGTTGTAGGAATTTAGATACATGGCATCGAAGTGCGTGCTGCTTATTTTGGGGGAGGAGAGGGGAGGAAAAGCAAGCAGTAAATGACCGTATATCTCCAGAGGACTATAGGCGTACCTGCACCCAGAAAGATGACAGGGACACAGCTGTTTTCTGTTCCTTTTTTCTAAGGCAGGTACTGCAAGAGCTGAAGCGGGTTTGCTGCTTGTTTGTCTAGAAGTATCCACTGTAAATGCAATACAACAAAAACTAATGGGCTTCAGGATTTAGCGTAAAATGCTCCATCTCACCCTGAAATCGCAACGCACAACCTGCTACCAAGAGCAGCTGAAGAGGCCACCGGTGTAACGTTAAAGGGATGCTACTGGTTTTTCATATATAACTTCCAGTATGTTAAAACTTTTAATTTTCTGAAGACTACCAATACTTTTGAAATATCTTATAAAGTATATATTTCAATAATCAAGATTTAAATGTTCGTTCTGCCCCTTGGGTCTAAGGTTTAATCAGAACGATTCCTACATCTTTTGCCGAGCAACACAAAAATGGTCTACAGAAAAATTAACTTCTGAACATTTTCAGAACTTTATATAATTTCACATTTTAAAATATTTCTAGAGAAGCTGAGGTCTGAAGTGATCTAGCGCCATTCCATACACGAAGCGGTATGGTAGATGTGTGTAGGGGGGTGTCTGTTGGTAGTCTGAACTGGACCTAACCCTGAGTGTACAGATTATAGCTGAGGCTGAACTGGAATCAAAAGAAATGCCAGTTTGATTCCCTCCTGTCTGAGCTGATCTTTCCACTCCTCGAAGCCTATTTCAATAACCCGCTTGTTATCGCCCTCTGAGTTAAGTGTATGCTATTGTTCTTATCTATACATTCACTTGATTATGGGACTGTCTTCTGAGCCTGTCATTGCTGTTGCTGCTTCATAATGAGCGTAATTATTTCTCTGTGGGCTGCCAGACATGCTAATGATGCTGTGTTGGGGGCTGCTGCTGCCGCGAGAGGCGAGGGCGGAGTGCAGACCTCTGCGGAGCGAGACCAAAGCTGGAGCACGGCTGGGAAGAGCAATGTAGGTCAGGGCAGCTTTGGGATTGCTTCGTGGAGGCATTAATGGTGGCTGGGGTTTTTGCATCCAGTTCCCAACAGCGTACCCTGTTATGGCCCTTGGGAGTCTCCTGGGCTTTCAGAAAAAGCATATTCTCGCACATTTATACTGTTGCTTTTGATTTGTGCATCACCCGCAGCTTCTGATGAGATCCGCTCCCTCAGGGTCCCAAGGTCGGTGGTTTTACGAACTCCCTCCAGATTAAAATTCAGCTGCTTGTTCAAAGTGCGAAGCTCAGAACTGGACGCTGTTTCCCAATGAAAGAGCGTATACAATTAGTTCCTCCAATTTACCAGCCAAAGCAACCTTCACAGATTTCTGTGTCATCTGGAATATGACTGTGAATCCGGTCAGCACAAAATCAATCTCTTCCATGCTGCTCAGCGTCTTCATGTGTGAATTAACCTATGTGTAAATAGCAAATCTCACAATGCCAAAATCAGATAAAAATTGAGACCTTGTATTACCACAGCTTGAAATTACTCCTGTTAAATGGTAAAGCAGTATTTTTGCTTTTCAGTTTATTAAACTCATGTTGCAAAAGTGCGATATGGTTGATGACACACCGGCGCTGTGGCACAGCAAATGTAGTCTTTGCTCTGGGAAGCCTCTACGCAGCATCAGGTCGGGTCACAAAATGGGGAAAGAACAGACCACGAAAGAAGAGTCAGATCAAGATTTTACGCTGTGAGTAAGTTATTTCCCATGAGCAAGGGTGGGGAGGGAGAAAGGGCAGGGATGAGAAGCACCTCAGCCTCAAGATTTCTTTCGCACAGCCTGTTTAAGGCCAACAGCTAGTAAATCACACCTGGTTTCACTTGGGCAAGCAGGGAATGAGCCTGAGAATGACATCTAAATAGGCCAGGACAAGGCCACAGCTGCCTGCTGGGGAAGAAGGCACAACCCCCCGTCCCCAAACACACACACAGGTACTCTCATGCGCTCTCTCTGTGCTCATCTCACTGTCTTGCAACCCTGTTTTCTTCCACAAGCCTGCCCAGGAAAGCTGCTTAGCAAAGGTCCACCTCACCCAAAGGTACGTGGGGTACCCCAGGGAGCTAGGGACTATGTGAGTGAAGCTTTCCTGGTTTTCCACTGTGGTGTGGTGGCTGTCACTCCCTGTTGGCATCTGACAGGGGGTCAATTGCAGGCTCCTGGCCCTGGCAGTGAGCTCAGGGGATGATGTGATAGAGAGCAGCCCTGCAGAAAAGGACTTGGGGGTACTGGTGGATGAAGAGCTGGACATGAGCCAACAACGTGCACTCACAGCCCAGAAGGCCAATTGCATCCTGGGCTGCATCAAAAGAAGCGTGGCCAGCAGGTTGAGGGAGGTGATTCTGCCCCTCTGCTCTGGTGAGACCCCACCTGGAGTACTGTGTCCAGCTCTGGGGCCCTCAGCACAAGAAGGACATGGACCTGTTGGAGAGGGTCCAGAGGAGGGCCACAAGGATGATCAGAGGGCTGGAGCACCTCTCCTATGAAGACAGGTTGAGAGAGTTGGGGTTGTTCAGCCTGGAGAAGAGAAGGTTCCAGGGAGACCTTATAGCAGCCTTTCAGTACCTGAAGGGGGCCTGCAGAAGACAGTGCAAGGGCATGGAGCGATAGGACAAGGGGCAATGGTTTTAAACTAGAGCACGGTGCGTTTAGATTAGAAGCTCTTTACAAATGAGGGTGGTGAGACACTGGAACAGGTTGCCCAGAGAGGTGGTGGAGGCCCCATCCCTGGAGACATTCAAGGCCAGGCTGGATGAGGCTCTGAGCAATCTGAGCTAGTTGAAGATGTCCCTGCTTACTGCAGGGGGGTTGGACTAGATGGCCTTTAAAGGTCCCTTCCAACCCAACACACTCTATGATTCTCAGCGGAGTGCTGGGAGCCCAGAGTGGGGAGGGTGTCCTGGGCTACGGGCTCAGTGGCCACCGGGTCAGGCTCCTCCATAACACAGTGCTGCTGTTCTCAGCCGATGAACCTTCAGAGAGCTGTGAATGAATCCCAGGAAAATGCAGAGGAGAATGAAAGAAACGTAAGCCTTTTTGTTCAGAGTCCTACGTCTGCGAAGCAGTGGCTTGCACTTCCATTGAAAATCCTCTTGGAAATCCGCAAACAGGGAAAAAAAAGTTGACTACTGTGAGATATAGGCAAAGTCTAGCAAGTTGATGGAAAGTACATTTGCTTTTTTTATTTTTCACCTAGCAAAAGACAGGGATGGAGGCTTTACAGGCATAATTTCTCATGCTAATGACGATGTGTTTAACACACACCTAGCATGAGAGGTCAGAGCCTCCACTGATTGCTTCGCTTTCTTCTGGTTTAATTGCAGCACCTCAAAGCAGAAACCCCATGTTCCCTGTGCATGCTCTAACGAGAGGTACTGGTAAATGGTCCCTTGCGCTCTGAGTGCGTTATCCTCTGTGTTTTTTTGTGTGAGGTTGCTGTGGAGGCGTGCTGCTTAGGGTTTTTGCTGAGAAAAGCATAACGTGCCTTGATCTCTCACACGTGGTAGTCTGTCAGAGAGGGCAGCTGATGGAGTAAAAACCTTTCTCCCAGCCCTGACGTCAACAGGTTGGCTGCGTGCATCCACACTTGAAATGCTGTTTCAGCTGGTTTTTAACGAGGAGAGTGAGGTGCAGGGGAAGGAAGGGAGCTCGCTCGCGCACCCCTCTGCTAACCTGCTGCTTCCTGTGACCTGCTGGCTGTTGCAGAGCATTGGGGTTGGACACAAAAACCCTTGGAGCCCATCTCTCGTCCCCAGATACATATTTTAAGAGCAAACAGTGTAGCTGCTTTAACAGCTAAACACCATTTAGGTAATAATATAATAGTAACACTGGCACAGGACAGCCTTCCCAACTCAAGCCAGTGCAGTACTCATCAGCTTGTTAGATGTGCATGACAAATAAATCCTAATTTCAGGTAGAATGTGTAAAAAATAGGTTTACCAAGTATCATCCCCCCGGGTGTCTGTCTGTCTGTCTCATGGCTTTCAGATGGCTTCCTCAAAGAAGAGAAAAAAGAAATACATGTATTGAGAGGACGGTAGATGCAGGGTTCAAAAAGCAATGGCATCTATGTGGTCATCTAATACTGCTTCAGCTAAAAAGTAAATTCTACAGTCACTAAATTGCGTATTTTTATCCAGTTCTAGACGTTTCCCTGCAAACAATGCCAATGAAAGTTCTTGGATGGAGAGCTGCAATGGCCACTGGAGCTGTAGCAGACTGAATTTGCTGCTGCACTTTCAATAGACAAAATTTAGAGGAAACTTTGAGTAAGCACTAGATAAAAATAATTTATCAAGCTAGTGAATCAAAGCCTTTTTTTTAAGTCAGAACAATTCCTGGGGTTGTCAAAACACTAGGACAAGTAAACTGTGGCATAGGAGTTGCTCTTCTTTCTTCTGCTTCCCCGAAAGAGTTTCCAAGGGGCCTCAGAAAGCACAGGAGAGGAAGAGCTGGCTGTGGCAGTGGAAAGACGCCTGCCCAGCTAGATCCCGACATCTTCCCCTGTTTCCCCAGTTCAGAGCCACCAGTTTGGCCTTGCAAACTGCTCCCCTTGGTCTAGCGAAAGCCCCGTAACAACCTGATCGTGTAGAGTCCTTGGGTCTGGTTGGGCTGAAAACTCTGGAGGGGACTTGGTTGTTGTTACTCACTAGCCAACATCCTTTTGGGAAGGAGAGCAGATGGGACAGCTCTGTGTCACCCATCTCCTGTCAGAGGGCTTCAATAGCAAAGGGCATTAAGGGGACAGCTGAGAGGAGCAACTTTGAATGAAGGAGAGAGGAGCAACCAGGATAACTTCTGTATGCCTTTTTCTTTCACGCTGTGAACACCGTGGGGGCTGTTCAGCCCTAAAATAAGCCCCCAGCCTGTAGTAGCTGATGTCCACAGGCAGATGGCCACCAAGGCAGGACTTCAGTGTAAGCACATAAAGTAGACGTGTGAGGAGGCTGTTGGTATCCAGCTCAGTAATAATCATGCATAAACCACAGCAGTTGAAATATGTACTCCAAAGAAATGTGAAATTATAGTAACACCAGTGAGGTGTGGAGTAGCCCACAGCCTTGGTGTCCTAGTGGATGTGGTTAATGCTCCTGTGTTTCTTGTCAGTGTGATAGGCGGGATTCGAGCTTCTATCAATGCAGGTGAAGCTCTTGTTCTAGTTCCCACAAGGAAGATTCTTCCTTAACATTCTGTGTATTTGTCAATGGTGCCCCTAATATTTTTAAAGAACTATTTTTTTCTGTACCATATATACCAGACAGCAAATGCATAGACTTGTAGGCGTACTACAGCTGTGAATAAACGAGCTGTGTTTTGTCCAAAAGATGTATAATTCACTGTACAATTTCTCCTCTGCCTTGTCCAATTTTGCCCCCACGGCTGCGATGCCGTCTCTGTGCACACATGAAAAGCAGGATGGCGAAGGTGAAACAGAACAGCATGCGGCGCGTGTGGTAACGCCTGCTGATCAGAACAAGGTAAAAGCAATAGGATAAGCAGGCGTAAGTCTCCAAAGACTAGCAGGGCTCTTGTTTCGCAAAGGGAAGTCAGTGGCAATCACCGGTGTTGATTTATTGAGAACCGGGGAGCCAGGAGGGAAGCAAACGAGAAGCTGGGCTCCCTTTTGCAGTTCAGTGCTAATTGTACCTCCTTGCGCCTGCTCCGGGGAGGAGAGGAGGGCTCAGACGCTTACAGCGAATGAACACAGCAACTGAATAAATACGATGGGGCCAAACAAGTTAGCATTTCACATTTTTTTTTTGGTCTTCTGAGAGGTTGTGTACAGATAGACTGGGGTGTGGGGAGGGTCTCGGCGCTTTGAAAAGCGGAAATTCCCCTCTCCCAGGGAAGGAAACGTGCCGCGCTTGAGACGGCTCACGAAGCGGTTGGCAGCTGCCTGCAGGAAGAGCAAACCGTCTCATCTCAAACTCGAAAGCCAAACTCGGTTTCAAGAGCACGCCGAAGCAGCAGCGCGACTAGTGAAGTTTACACGTTGGGTGACCTGTACAGCTTCTTCTCTGAAACGAAAATACATAGCTAGGAAAGCAGTTAGAGAAAGGCCTTTCCCTGAGGATTTCTTTCGAAGCAATACAAGAAGCCTCCCCAGATTCGGTGCAGTTGAGAATTAGACATTTTTGGAGGGCAGGCTGCAGGGGGGAGGTGGGACGGCGAGCGAGGCCAGTTCAATAGCTGTCTACAAACCAGCCTGAGTGGACTGAACATTGTCAGGTGTTTCCGGAGACCTTGAACAGGAAAGTTTTTGCCACCCAAGCCTATGTGAGCCACTGGGACTGTTTGAAAGACACATTTTCATGTCAGCTGATGCTGCTGAAGGAGAAGTATCTCTCCAAACTTGAAAATGCTCTAAAACCCCGACTTTGAAGAAAGGCTGGAGGATGCAGTGGTGATCTCCTGATTTCTCTTTAGCCTTGCTGGAGACCTTATCTGCTTCAGCCTGCGCAAGCAGCCCCGGCTTTTTTGGCCAAGCTGCTCAATGACTTCATCTGGGTTTTATTTTTTCCCCCTCTCTCAGGGGAAAGCTCAGCAGTGCCTCAGTGCCGAAGAGGCAGGCAAACATGGGGCGGATGCTGCACTTTCACGGAGCCCGAACGCAGCTAGTCCAGGAAATCGCTTTGTGGACGGCTGCCCTGGGCCACCACAGCTTCACCAAAAGGCCAGTGTGATGGCAGCAAAGGCTGTAACAAGAGGAAACGTGCTCCGGGTAATATTTTTATATATAGCAGACAGGAAAGAAACAGAGAAGTAAGAAAGCGAAATTTTTTAGATTGCCGTGTGTTTTTCAGCCTCAGTTCCCCAATCCTCCTGCCACTTGCCATTTGCTTTCATCAGGACAGTGTGTGCGTCAGATGAGTAATACCAATGACTGCAGCTTTACCTTACAGAAACAAAGGGAGAAAAAGGGAAAACAAGTCCAGTGTAGCCCGGTTTTACACACTGCTCAGATCTGTGGGTCTTCCAGCATGTGGGCTTGGGTGCCACCATGGCTATGGATATTGTAGCAGGAGGGATCTACCCAGGCCAGGTCAGCCGGAGTCATTCGAGATGGGGATGGACACCGCATCCCTGGAGGTGTTCAAGGCCAGGTTCAATGGGGCTTTGAGCAACCTAGTCTAGTGGGAGGTGTCCCTGCCCATGGCAGGGAGGTGGGAACTAGATGATCTTTAAGGTCCCTTCCAACCCAAACCGTTCTATGATTCTGTGATTTGGAAGGGAAAGCACGCTCCAAACGTAAATAGAGTGAGTCATGTTGCCAGTTGGCATAAATGCAAAGCACGTAGGAGCAGGAAGCACCTTTGTTTTTGTGCACGGGACGGTGCTTTCAGGTCAGGTTATCGCTGAGGTGCATTTCTGGCCAGCGAAATAACAGCTTGCTCTGGCAGCAAGACCATCCTGCCTGGCAGGGGGGGCGGCAGTTTCATGCAGCTCAGTGTCAGGTACCTGCATCTTTGGGTTTTTTTGTATTTAACACTGTACTTAACAACGATGAATGTTAAACCAGAATTCTGCCACCTACTGCCCACAAAAATGCCAGATGCGTTGTGTGCACAGGGTCTAATTCTGGCCTTAAAACCCCTGCCAAAGCTCTCTGGGACTGGGCAGCCGTGCACAGGCTGGGAAAATTATTTGTGAGCCACCCGAATTGCCCTAGCAGGACTCTGAGCCAACGTCTGCGGCAACGCTAGCTTTCCCCGAGAACAAAGCATCGTTTCCTTTTGTGTGTGTGTGGTTAAGCAGCGCTGAACAAATAAACATTGGGTGGGAATTGGTCATAACAGAAATACTTTTTTTTGTTTTTTCCTTAAAATACCCGAGCGACTTGTTTCAGAACGCTGACCTGTTTATTTTTTGGGAATGCCTACGACTGCTATCAGAAACTTGACAATTACAGGTGTACCCATGGCGGGAACGGATGGCTATTGCATTAACAGGCGGGGATGATTCTGCATTTAAAATTTAGTGTAAGAAAGAAGTGTCTGAAAACTGGCAGTCTGCCTAGTGCCAGAATTGGGAATTTGATTTTTAGTATAGTTTAGGCTAGAAACCATCCTAATTATCCTTTCATCTTTAATTAGATGAGAAGTCTGTCCTTAGCCTCTGCTTCCCACAACTCATGTTTTGGGCTCAGCTCATCCTGCCTCGCAAATGGGGGAGTGGAGAGAAATGGGGGGAGAGACAGAGACAAGAAGACTCTGAAGAACACAAGTATCTTTGCTGCTTATCTGTCTCCAGGTGCTGGGTCACTGAAACTTTTCACGTTAATATTGTCTTTCAGCTCTTCTACTCCAGCTGCTCACTGCTTAACCAAGGATGTGGAGATCCATTTGTTGTTGTGCTATAACCTGGCCATACAGTGATGGCCAGAATATAGATAGATAGACTTTAAAACATAGGGAAGGAAAGTAAGAGTGATTTATGGACATGAGGGAAGTGTAGACTTGTATAGGCAAATTCTGCTCTGCGGGGTTCCATTTAATTCACTTAAAATTGCTTCTGACGAAACTAACTTTATGTGGATATGTTTGGTAACAAGAATTTTAAAAGTTGAGCAAGGAAAAAAGCCTAGGAATGATCACACGTTTACGTTGAAGCTCTGTTCCACTACTAACCTTTATTAAAATGCATAACTTGATGCTAGTTTGGATTTCAAGAAATATTTTCTTTTCTCCAGCTCTATTGGCAGTTTCAGTGGCAGCTACTAAAACAATAATGCAAACCCAGTCCAAGTGTCACATGCAGGATTTATGTTTGGTGGCCACATCTGAATGAATCTTCCATATTTTTTTTTTGTTTCTTGCCAGCATCTGTTTAAAGCCTCCATCTTGAGAAAACACAGTGGAAAAATAAAGTACACATACATACTTTAACATGTTAGTAGAAATATAGCTGTTGAAGTTCAAAGAGTTAATTAACATTTAAATTACAGTATTTAAAAAACAAAATAAACAGGACCAGTTGAACAGGTTTAATCACAGAAGAAGTCAATTTAACCGAGAGTAGACATGCAGCAATACCAGCTTCTAAAGCCAAGCTATGTGAGCTCATCTTTTGCAAGATGCATCAAGCTGATTTCTTCATTTATTGCTTCTGGTTTGGGCCTGCATGTTTCAGTAATTAATTTTTTTTTTTTTTTCCTAGAATAAGAAGATGAGAGGTGTGAGGAAAGGAGGAGCACAACTTACAAGAGACTGAATGTGAGTGCCAGGTTAAATAAAATAATTTGTTTGGTGTCTGTACTCTGGTAAGAAATGTATCATCTTTCCTACATATCCCAGTGTTAGAAATATTTGTTACAAATATTTGCCCAAATTTACCCAAATTATTTTCCTTAAATATTCCCCCCCCCGAGAAGTACAGTGGTTTCCCTTTCTTTAATTCAATTTAAAACATTACAGTGAATTTTTAATACAATTTTGAAAACTGGCTTTGGGTGCAGTATTCCACCTCGATGCCGGGCCTCGCATGCCGCTGGCCTGGCCCAGCCTGCAGCCTCGCCGCAGCTTCACTCTGGAGCAGCAGTAAGTTGCCCTCTTCAGCCTGTATCACAAAGCCTCTTAAACATTAGTTTCAGCTGCTGCAGGGAGTTGAACATACTGCCAGCCACAGGCATAAAAATCATGAATTGCTTACAAAAAATAAGGCTGGAGAGCTAACATTTTTGTTAACTTTTTATACATATATATACATACACATGTGTACTTGTTTGGGTTGTCACTTCAAAGCCTTTGGGTTCTGTCTGCTTTGTGTTTGCCGAGGTTTGTGGTTTTTTTTTTCCAGGCGCCAGTGTGCCTTCATGGTTTAGGGATGTAACATTAGTAACGTGCGTAAATGGGGATTGAGGCCAGATCTCTCCCTTCGTCCAGGGCAGGCTGTCACACAGGAACAAGGGGAAAGTATGTTCCGTCCCTCCCATCCTGTGGAGATCCCAGATGGCTGCAGCGTCAGCTGAAGTCACTCTCTGCTCTGTAACCTCTTTCTGAAGACTAAAGGATACCGCTTCCAAAGCCAGAAGCCTTCTGTGAAACTGCTTGGGAGTCAGGAGGTGCTTGGGATGCAGGCTTTTCTTAGTACTTTAAAGTAATTAAGTTTTCTATCTTTTTCTAGAATTAAAACTACTTTCTGTTTAAACATTTACAATTCTTTAATGCAGATACCTTTGACATGTCTTACAAATACTTGGCAATACCGTAGTCTGTGTTTTCCATAAGCCTTCAGAAAACTGACTGTTTCAAGGACTTACTGCCGGAGTAATTTAACAGTCGTGCTGCAAAAATGGGAAGGTAAGTGGCCCAGCAGAAGATACAGTAGCCAAAACTCTTATCTCAATACCCATTGCTTAGAGAATTGCATCAACTTCCCTTAGTCAATAATGAATCTTATTTATAAATTCACATACAATACAGAAAGGAAGCTTGTTGCACTATTGTGGAGATCAAAGTTTCAACCTGTTTTTTTTCTCCTTCTCCTGTTTAGAGAACTGAGGTCGGTTTGCATGTATCTGTATCCTTCTCCTTATTGCTGAGCCCAGCACAGTTGATAGCCTTGGGCATTTTTTTAAAGCTGTTTCTAAAGATAAACATTTTGAAAAAATTCCCAGAATGCAAGTGCTCGAATTAATTTACCCAGAGCTGTACTGTTTGTTAGCAGGCTGTTCTTTTGTAGGGGATTTTAAGTTCCAATTCAATGTATCATAAATTAATATATAACAAGAAACTTCTTCTATGGTCAAGGTCAAGGTCTATGCCTTACGGAGGTTCATGCAAACAAAACCTCTATTAATTTAGTTCAGTAAAATTCAGAGGTTAATCCCAAATCTCCTGCTCCTTTTTTAAGAACCATTCTATCACTGAAAAAATATGAATAAAATTACAATCACTAATCAAAAAAATGCCCAAAGTGCCCGAGCATATTCACATTCTTCAGCCTTCATTCTAAAAGTAGATTGTCCTTAGTTTTTCAAAAGCAGTTTGAGAAGCAGAGAGGAGATGTTTTTTGTCAATAAGCGGAATTCAGTCTGTCTTTTCTCCCAATTTATGCTTTGTGATATAAAATAGGCAACGTACGTGTTCATCACTGTCTACTTGGCTACAGCAGGTAACTGCTCAGCTGCGTATGTTGCGAAGACAGCTGCCAGCCAGGAGATTTCTTCTGCTCATGCCAACAGTAGAGGTCTTTTCACTAGACAGGCCAGGATGCTTCGATCATATAGAATACTAGAGAGAGGGAGAAAGAGAGAGGAAGCATATAGTGTGTGTATATATACACTATAGTCGATGTAGTATATGCATATATAGTATATACCTGTAGTACAAACATATATAAATACATGGGGTTTTTTAATAGGCTATAACCCCACCTCCCCACCCCTTACTATGAGTCCTACGGGTGTTTTCTTCCACAGCAGCAAGGGGCTAATCAGGAGAGGAAACAGGCGCCGATTACCCCACCCACCTCTGAAGCCTCTGCTAAAGCCATTTATCGTAATGTTTCTCAACCTTCTCGGGTTGGCAACTTTATAGGAGGACTCATCATCTGCAAACTTTTTACAGCACCTGTAAAAAATAATGGTAAAATAACCACATAGTATCAGTAATACGTCTCTCAAGCACAGAAATAGGTAGGTATGGCATGGCTACATGGGAGCCCCTGGACAGTTAAGCTGTTAGATCTAGCCGAGGGACTAAAAAAGATCAACTTTGACCAGAAATATTGTAAGTATTTCAGAGCTAAGGAAATTTAGGGGAGTTCATGGTCACCTCTTACTGCTGGAGTGTGTTAAGTTTGTATTCCCTGAATATTGGAAATATTTGTATACTTTTTCCCTTAATGCTGCATAAATGGTTTGGTGAATTTAAAGTGGATTTAATTCTGTGAAAGATAGGTACTGGTATCAGAATAATCTTTTTTTAATATTTGTATTTTTAAAAATCAAAATACGCATGCACCTTATTACATTAAAAGAGATAGGCAGGTGGACAGAAACAGTGTAAAAATGAATGTAAGAACTTTGGTTGCCTGGTCCATTAAAGTTTTGTTAATTTTTGTGGCTTTTAAACTCTATTGGAATGAGAACACTTCTGAAATGGAATTTATTTTATTTGGCCACCAAAAACATTTTCGTGAAAAATGAAAAATAGGAAAGGAAAAAATGCAAGTTAGGCACTGTCTATGCACACATTATTATGTAACAATGAAAAATAAAGGTCAAAGGGTTAATAGTAAAATTTCATGTTTCGGGAAGTATCTACAGATCACTAATTAAAGAAGACAGGTTGGATATCACCCGAATTTAGTTCTACAGACTTGATTTATCCGCAGGCTCTTCTGTGAGCCCTGAGTTTTCATAGGGCATTTAGGAAGCATACAGTTCTGAGTCTCCAGATATATTAGCTTAAATACCAGTACACACAGTAATTCATTATATCACAGGCAGCAGTAACCTGGTTAATAACAATTCAGGGGAACTGAATGGTCACCAATCCTGAGCCACAAGTCTTGGGATATTAAGTTCAGTTAATATGCCAAGATTTTTTAGAATATCTTTTATTAAAGACAACTTAATATCTTGGGATACTAAATGCAGGGCCTCCAGTCTTAGAGGGGTTCATCATTTGGAGAGCCAACCTGTTCTCCCAAGGCCAGTCAGTAGAACTGAACTTCCCAGGACTACTTAAGTATAAAAGCCCATGTGAATAAGCTTAGCCTGTAGAGGCCTTCCTAACTGTTAGAGCTATTGGAGACTCCAGTCCTGCAGACAATCTCAAATTCTACTTTGACAACACTCAGATTTTACAGATGTACAGGTAATATTCATATTAAACTTCTACACAGCCAACTATTTTATAGTTTCTCTTTAATTCAAGCTCTTTTTACTGCTGTGTGTCTTGAGGACACTTGGGATTTGTAATTTAAATCTGAAGCAATTTTTCCCAGCCCTTGATGGAGGAGAGTAAAATAATTCCATTTTTGGTTATCAGTATTATTTTCCACCATTCTCCTGAGCCTTGGTCCAGTGCTAGCCTACTGCCCAACGCTTTTTGAATGGCTTCTTCCCAAACCCCTGCCCCTCTTCCTACCTCCAGCTGAAGAGTATTTCAGGGACAGGAATCAGAGGAAGGAAAGGTGGCAGGCTGCCACAGTGGGACCAGCTCCAGCACCAGGAACCTCCCAGAGCCCTCTTACACTTCCTACTGAAATCAAAAGGAGGACTGAGGGTTGAATTTTGAAGGATCAATGTCTTGTGTTTTCAGAAAGATGTAATATTGTAGTGCTTAATATTTATCATTAAAATGAAAGCCTGGAGAATTCTTTTCTCAGTTTTATGTTGTGAGATGGAGATGTTTTCTGTGTAGACTGCCAAATTTCTCTGAGTTGTTTATACAGACACTGAAAAGCCAACCTCCAGCAGTGCACAGGTAATACCATTTTGGTGGTGATGGTTTGACTGGATTTCACATTTGTCCTATTTAACAGTCCACCTGTGATGGTCCCATAAATATTTCCAGAATAATCTCTCCAATGTATACCAATCACCAACAGGTTCACTGGCAGAATTGCAATAAATAGTTCTTAAAGGCCCAATAGCTTTCCAATTCAGGTTCAAATAACAATCCCAAACCCAAAACATTACTTTGAAGGCATGTTTGTTCTCTAAATGAGATTACAACTGAAAAACTTCATATTTAAGCATATTAATTGTAGGCTTCTATTGCCAATAGAATGAAGCGGGCCCATTCCAAGCATTAGTTGCTGTAATTAAAGACATCTACCAAAATCAGTTCTTAACACTATAATTGTAAACTGTGCAATAGTAATAAAGCAAAAATCTTAGCTGGAACCAAAAATATTCATTATCTGAAGCCAGAAATTATGCTTCAGTTGCGTTCTTTCATATAGTAAGTTATAAAATGTCTTTCAGATAAAAGCTGATTGCCTTAACTAAAGAACAAATTTATTCTGAATGCATTTATTTATGCTTAAACATGACTCTGGTTTGACTGAGTAACTTTTAATCTCATTTAGATGCCTCTTATTGCATTGTGTAGTGAAAAATAGCAAGAATGCATAAGAAAATACAACCTGGCCTATTTGGTATAAAAAAAGGGGAGATACAAAATAAAATTTAAAAAATCCTTGGGAAAATTAAAAAGTTCAAGGCCGAACTAGGCAGAATAAATAATAAAATACATATTTTTTAATAAGTCACTTATGAAAACCTATTTCCTGCATTCATTTACTTAGATAAAAAGCTTGCCATACTCTTGATTAAAACATTATAGCTAGGAACTTGAAAAAAAAAAAACAAACCTCACAAATTTGTGAGCAAATAAATAACAATGAATTTCAGACAAGTTAAGCCCATGGTTACCAGAGGGCCTATTTGTGTCCATTCACTTTTGGTTGTGGTTTTTTGGGTGTTTTTTTGCTTTGGGGTTTTGTTGTTACTATTTTTCAACCTGAGATTTTTGGTGTGTCTGTGTGGTATTGCCAGTCTTTTATATTGGAAAACAGTGGTCTTGTCTTTCAGGAGTTTTCCTTGATTTGTGAAGCTTTATTAGGCTAGAATATGACTTGTCCGTCAGTGTCCAAATTTAGACAGTTTGGGCGGTCCATAAAGATTGTACAAACACGTCTGTATTTCCTGCGTAGAGACTGAATCGTTAAGATCCAGACACTTGAAACAATTGATTTTGCATTAAAACTCACCGCGTGTGACAACTCGTTAACTTTTTCACAACCTATTTTTCTTCTGCCTGATGAAGTATTGCTTAGACTTCCTGATTTCAAAATCTGCCAGGAACTTGAATGGCCTTTCTGGAAAGGTTGCCTCAAAAGAACAGCGTTAACCGCACAGCGCTGCTGGTTTTGCCCTTTTTAATTTTTTTTTTCTTTTGAAGAGGTGTTTTTACCACATTTCAGCCTCGTTCACAGGGTGCTGGAGGTGTTCGGCTGCCGGGAGCACAGCCGGTAGTTCAACGTCGGCGTCTCGCCGCCTCAGGCCNAAGCTCTTTTTACTGCTGTGTGTCTTGAGGACACTTGGGATTTGTAATTTAAATCTGAAGCAATTTTTCCCAGCCCTTGATGGAGGAGAGTAAAATAATTCCATTTTTGGTTATCAGTATTATTTTCCACCATTCTCCTGAGCCTTGGTCCAGTGCTAGCCTACTGCCCAACGCTTTTTGAATGGCTTCTTCCCAAACCCCTGCCCCTCTTCCTACCTCCAGCTGAAGAGTATTTCAGGGACAGGAATCAGAGGAAGGAAAGGTGGCAGGCTGCCACAGTGGGACCAGCTCCAGCACCAGGAACCTCCCAGAGCCCTCTTACACTTCCTACTGAAATCAAAAGGAGGACTGAGGGTTGAATTTTGAAGGATCAATGTCTTGTGTTTTCAGAAAGATGTAATATTGTAGTGCTTAATATTTATCATTAAAATGAAAGCCTGGAGAATTCTTTTCTCAGTTTTATGTTGTGAGATGGAGATGTTTTCTGTGTAGACTGCCAAATTTCTCTGAGTTGTTTATACAGACACTGAAAAGCCAACCTCCAGCAGTGCACAGGTAATACCATTTTGGTGGTGATGGTTTGACTGGATTTCACATTTGTCCTATTTAACAGTCCACCTGTGATGGTCCCATAAATATTTCCAGAATAATCTCTCCAATGTATACCAATCACCAACAGGTTCACTGGCAGAATTGCAATAAATAGTTCTTAAAGGCCCAATAGCTTTCCAATTCAGGTTCAAATAACAATCCCAAACCCAAAACATTACTTTGAAGGCATGTTTGTTCTCTAAATGAGATTACAACTGAAAAACTTCATATTTAAGCATATTAATTGTAGGCTTCTATTGCCAATAGAATGAAGCGGGCCCATTCCAAGCATTAGTTGCTGTAATTAAAGACATCTACCAAAATCAGTTCTTAACACTATAATTGTAAACTGTGCAATAGTAATAAAGCAAAAATCTTAGCTGGAACCAAAAATATTCATTATCTGAAGCCAGAAATTATGCTTCAGTTGCGTTCTTTCATATAGTAAGTTATAAAATGTCTTTCAGATAAAAGCTGATTGCCTTAACTAAAGAACAAATTTATTCTGAATGCATTTATTTATGCTTAAACATGACTCTGGTTTGACTGAGTAACTTTTAATCTCATTTAGATGCCTCTTATTGCATTGTGTAGTGAAAAATAGCAAGAATGCATAAGAAAATACAACCTGGCCTATTTGGTATAAAAAAAGGGGAGATACAAAATAAAATTTAAAAAATCCTTGGGAAAATTAAAAAGTTCAAGGCCGAACTAGGCAGAATAAATAATAAAATACATATTTTTTAATAAGTCACTTATGAAAACCTATTTCCTGCATTCATTTACTTAGATAAAAAGCTTGCCATACTCTTGATTAAAACATTATAGCTAGGAACTTGAAAAAAAAAAAACAAACCTCACAAATTTGTGAGCAAATAAATAACAATGAATTTCAGACAAGTTAAGCCCATGGTTACCAGAGGGCCTATTTGTGTCCATTCACTTTTGGTTGTGGTTTTTTGGGTGTTTTTTTGCTTTGGGGTTTTGTTGTTACTATTTTTCAACCTGAGATTTTTGGTGTGTCTGTGTGGTATTGCCAGTCTTTTATATTGGAAAACAGTGGTCTTGTCTTTCAGGAGTTTTCCTTGATTTGTGAAGCTTTATTAGGCTAGAATATGACTTGTCCGTCAGTGTCCAAATTTAGACAGTTTGGGCGGTCCATAAAGATTGTACAAACACGTCTGTATTTCCTGCGTAGAGACTGAATCGTTAAGATCCAGACACTTGAAACAATTGATTTTGCATTAAAACTCACCGCGTGTGACAACTCGTTAACTTTTTCACAACCTATTTTTCTTCTGCCTGATGAAGTATTGCTTAGACTTCCTGATTTCAAAATCTGCCAGGAACTTGAATGGCCTTTCTGGAAAGGTTGCCTCAAAAGAACAGCGTTAACCGCACAGCGCTGCTGGTTTTGCCCTTTTTAATTTTTTTTTTCTTTTGAAGAGGTGTTTTTACCACATTTCAGCCTCGTTCACAGGGTGCTGGAGGTGTTCGGCTGCCGGGAGCACAGCCGGTAGTTCAACGTCGGCGTCTCGCCGCCTCAGGCCCGATCCATAAACAAACCCCGCCGCTCTGGTTTACCGCCCACCGGCGGGGCCCGTGTGGCGCAGGCGGCCTGAGGCGGTCCCCCGCCGCCGCCGCCGCCGCCATGGCGACCGCGGCCTCTCCTCCCCGCTCTCCCTCCCCGACCTTCTCCGCCCTCGCACCCGTTATCAGCTACCCCCCGCCGTCGCCGTGAGGGGGCCGAGCCGCCCCACTCGCCTCCACACCGCGGCCTCGGGCGGACGCCCGGCCTCTGGCGGGAGGACCGCGCCATCGATCGGCAGCCAATAGCGTGCGGCCACCCACGATTCAAACGGCGCCTCCTGGCCAATAGGAGAGGTTGGCGGGCGGGAAGGGGCGGGGCGAGGGGGCGGACCGTTGCGCGGCCGTAACCGTCGCTCAGGGCGGTTGTTCCCCTCAGCGGAGAGCGCCGCGCTCGGGCCCGGCTCCTGCCGCTCCGCGGACGCGCCTCCTGCCCGGCCTGGTGTGGGCGGGCGCCAGGTAAGGGAATGGCGGTACCGGGGCAAGAGCGGACCGGGACACCCCCCCNCCGCTGCCTCTCTCCGCCCCCGTGCGCGGGCGTCGGGCCGCGGCCCTGCTCAGGGACTCTCTCCCGGCAGGCGGGCGGGCGAGGGGCGCCCCTCACCGCTGTGCG